>JAOUQZ010000019.1:1454280-1474052 GCA_028564935.1 Neosilurus hyrtlii
ACACACACACACACACACACACACACACACACACACACACACACACACACACACACACATACACACACACACACAAGAGAAAGAGAGCGAGGGAGCGAGGTAGAGAGAGACACAGAGTAAGAGATAACCTATACAGATTGTGGGACATATATATATCTATATATATGTGTGTGTGTGTCCCACAATCCCCCCTAATATTTCTTGAGCGTGTGTGTGTGTGAGTGTGTGTGTGCTTAATCTGGTTGAGATTAGGGATTAATCATAGAATTACGCATCATCACTGGATTATGCTAACCCTGAAAAATGCCTTGCTCTGGTCATGTGGCAAGTAAAATTTGCACCCTCCCCCCTCCTCTGTGTGTGTGTGCGTGTGTGTGTATGTGTGTGTGTGTGCGCGTGCGTGCGTATACTGTTGTTTAATGATCATTGATATGACGTAGGTTTGATCTAATTCCAGATAGATACAGTGCGCCAGTACCATCATGTATCCAATCTGTTCTCACACACACATTGTGACTCCTGGCACTTACAGGTCAGCATGTAGACCTTACGTCATTTGTGCATCTGTGTCTGACTAATTAAGTCCCTTTCTTCACTTATTGTGTAAATCTAACCCAATACTGGATAGAAAAAAAAATAGATGATACAAAGTGTTATGTTTCATACAGATGAATTATGATGAATTATGCATAATGACATGCAACATCTGGGCAAAACTGTACAAATTTTGTCAGATATTACTCTCTGAACTGCTTTATATATTAGTATAATCATGTGGAAGTACAGTCATATGATGACTAGCACATATAGTCACAGCTTCGAACTCTCTACCCACGATGCATCTGGTATGATATACACCACAACCTTGAGAATAATGAAGGCTGCAGTCTGAATGTCTCTCTGTATCTCTATAGAAAACATTGCAATGCATTCCAATACATGCTATATATATATATATATATATAATTTTTTGCCTTTTATTTCTATATGTTTATACTTTACAATGTTTGAAATCCATAGACTATATTATATATAGTGTCATTCAGAAGAGAATGGGTTCTCTCAAGGTTTCTTCCTAATGTTTCCATGCCACTGTGACCTCTGGCTTGCTCATTCTCATAACTGAAATCTATATACAGGTTCATGTAACCCTGCTTTGTGACAATGTGAGTATTTTTAAAACTCTTCTGTCATAGAAATAAGGAATTAAAAATAGATGTGTGTAAGGTTGAATAAATAGACAAACAAACAAATAAATGGTGGCTGAGTGGCGTAGTCATTAGCACATCCACCTCACAGCAAGAAGGTCCTGGGTTCAAGTCCTGGGCTCGGCAAGGGCGTTTGTGTGGGGTTCCTTGTGTGGTTGTGAGTGTGAATGGTTGTGTGTGTGTGTGTGTGTGTGTGTTGGCCCTGTGATGGTCTGACGAGCTGTTCAGGGTGTACCCCGTCTTTGCCCTGTGTTGGCTGAGACAGTCTCCAGCCTCCCTGTGACCCAATTGTATAAATTGTAATCCATTTGTATGTATGTTTGGCAAATGAGTGAGTGAGTGGGTATATAGATATATAGATAGATAGAAAGACATATAGATAGATAGATGGATAGGTAGACACACAGACACACAGACAGACAGAAAGACTTACACTATGTTCACACTACAAGCCACATGGGCTGAATCCGATTTTTTTCAAGATCTGATTTTTTTTCGAGTGGCTGTTCACAATATTTTAGACAGTGTAAACAGTTTAAGGCCCCAGTGTGGCCCACATGCGCAATAGAAACACATGTGTCTGACGTAGCACGGTGTTTACGGAAGTAAGAAAATACACAGAAGTTGATGGCAAACGTGGAGTTAAGAGATGTCAGTGTTGACAGTTTTATTTTAGATTTTTTATGCAGTGGAGGCAGAAAAATGTGTCAGCAGATGACGAGGAGGAGAAGAATGAAGAGAAAGAGAGCCAAAACCCTGGCTGTGGCTTTTTATGGAGCAATAGCTGCCACTTCTGTCGAGAAATCTGTATGTATGTATTCTTTTTGTCTTCGGGGCTCCCGCCTTCGCTTAATTATGACGAATGTTGACCAAGAGTGATGGCAAGGTCGCACTGAATTCCGATACAGGTTGCACTAGTGTTCAGACTGAGGTTGCATTTCAAAAAATCTGATCTGTATCCGATTTAGTACCACATATAAAAGTGGCTCAGATCCGATTTGAAAAGATCAGATCTGATGAGTTTTTTTTGGTGTACATACTAGTGTGAAAAAATCAGATATGGGTCACAAGGGGGGGGTCAGATTCATATATATATATATATAGATAGATAGATATATTTGTGAAGAACATCCTTGAGTAGCACTTTTTGATGGTCTACACTGGAAAGTTAAACAATTGACAACATTCCACAGGAAGTTCTGACGTGGACACTGAGGACACTGCTGCCAATCGACAGTTAATCATTGCTGACATGCTACACAAATGCTACAGAGGGATCAACGGCTTGCTGTACAAGACTGTGGACATCACATATCATCCTGGACCTACATGACAATCGGACTGCAACTGCCATGACCTCGTTTGCCTTGGATACGGACATTCTCGTGATTAGGACTATTTAGTTAAGTTAATTCATTATACTCATTCTGTACCCATGTAATTGCTACATTCATTGGCGTATCCATAATAAATTGTTCAACCAACATCCTTTTCCTAAATTTGACCGTTCTCAGAATTCTGGAATTCGCTTCTGTCCGTCACAAGATAGACAGACAGACAGATGGACAGATAGACAGACCGTGCTTCCCTGTTCTTCTAATTTCCTAAAAGTAATTAAGAAAAAAAAATCAAACCTGTTACTTTACAGACAAAACACAACATGCAAACTTCTCTTGGAGGTGTTACCTGCAGCAGAAAACTCAACAGCTTTGACAGATATATGTTTACTGCTTTGCTTCTTAATATTCGGTTTAGCCTACTGTATGTGACTGTGTTGTGCTCTATGCCAGTCTGTATGAATGATGTATTCAAAAGAGCACATGTATATCAAACCCGCACCACCATCAGAGCAGCTGTTGCAGTGTGTAAAGCTCTGTGGGCGGGATGTCCCAGGATGGAAGTGCCCTTTCTGTGACATCACAGAGTGTGTAGGTTAATCAGTAGGTGGTGATACCACAGGGCATGTAGGTCATGTGAGACACACTTACGGGACATCGTGACAAAGAGCCAGGGGGACAAAGGGTCTGGTCCCCTTACATGGGACATCCCACAACAAATTGACACTTGACCAATTAGAGTAGTACCGTGATATTAATGTGTGTGTGTGTGTGAGAGAGAGAAAGAAAGAGAGAGAGAGATGGATGGGCAAAAGCAACATAAAGGAGAGCCCTTGAAAAATATAGGATGGAGGGATAGAGGTACAGAGGAAAAGACTTTAAATAGAAGGGACTGTAAGTTTTAGTGGCGCATTATTCATTCCGTGAACGAGAGCGGAGAGCAGTCTAATGAGAGTTGAGTTAACCTGTGAGTCGGGGTGTTTAAACACTGAGGCAGGCTAACAGGGCCAAAAGAAAGTGATTATTAGGTCCTCTGGCACAATGTGTGCCAAGTGCGTGTGAGTGTGTGTGTGTGTTTGTGTGAGACAGGGTCACAGCCCTAATGTACTTAATGAGGCATCACTCTTCTAATTACTGAAGGTTAATTTACCCTTGTTCTGTCCTCAAAGATCACACACACTCTAGCACTCATGCCCATTGCTCTGTTTCACTCTCTCGTTCCCCATTTCTATTTATATCTTAATTATCTATGCGTCAATATGTACCTCACCCAAAACAATACAGAGGTGTGTTTTCTCTACATCAGTTCTCCATCCCTACCCTGACTCTTTTCCAGCTGTCATTCTCTCAAACATCCTCCATCTTGGGGTCGTAAAATCTTCTCCAGCTTTCTTTACTCCACGTTTACTTCTTTCAGGTTTATCTTTATTGACATGTGGAAAATATTGGATGAGAGTGTGTTGCCCTGCGATGGTCTGGCAAGCTGTTCAGGGTGTACAGCCTTCTCCCAGTGCTGGCTGAGATAGGCACAGCCTCCCCCTAGTAGTAGGATCAAGCAGTTCAGCAAATAATTACTGAGTAATTGAGTGAGTTAATGAGTGAGTTGGTCAACGGTGAAGGTCAGAAGGAGGTTGCAAGGATTTAAAATAGCAATTTCTCATGTTAAAAGCAAAATTGCTTATATTTGAGGGAAAAAATGGGGCAGCTGTGGTCTAATGGTTAGAGAAGCGGGTTTGGGACTGAAAGGTTGCTGGTTCGAATTCCAAACCAGCAGGGGCAGTGGGGCGAGTAAGCTGCACCTTCCCTTCCTCCACCTTCATGGCTGATGTGCCCTTACGTGCCACCTAACCCCCAACTGCTCTCCAGATGCCCCAATGGGTGTGGCATCCCGCTGCTCTGAGTGTGTGTGTGTGTGTGTGTGTGTGTGTGTGTGTGTGCTCACTTTGGATGGTTTAAATGCAGAGGCAATAGTTTCCCTTGCAGGATTAATACAGTATATATATTAAAAAAGTGACGTAGACACAGAGAGGGAGTAAGGGACAGATAGGAAACCATATTCACGCTTTCAAGTGGCATAATCTTCTTTGGCCTGGATTGACCTTCGAAAGGTTGAAATCAAGGTCACAGGATTATAAATTCAAAACGAGTGCAGAGACGTGGCTACTATTGAACACTTGTAGGAAGTCATATGGACTCACAATTGAAACAATTACCTTTGATCTTGAGTGACTCTGAAAGGTCAAACCCTAGCCATATTCTAAAACCTTCAAACAAGGAGGCTTTTTTTATTATTTTCTGGTGATGTCCACCTACTGCAGAACATATCATAAGACAAGCACATTACAAACCAGTAATAACTTCATCGATGTTGCTGTTGCTAATGTACTAGTATGGTAACTGAATAAATAAGCACCATCCAAGCATCAGTCAGGGCCGCTGGGAATCTTCTTGGCCATCTTCCTCCGCTCTCAGTACTCAGCTTCCTCAGTAAGTCTTGCTGTCTCAAAGGTGTACACCTTGTCTGTTTTTGCTCTTCCAAGCCAGATGTTCGACTGCTAGATTGTTCCAGTGATTGGGGTCGAAACCAGTATAAGCAGGATAATTAAAACCAGTACCCTTATAGGGCCTATTTGCTACCTTGCATTGTTCAAGCGCCGCTCTATTTCCTGACTTCATATGATAACCAATGTTAAGGTTAGATTTTCTGTCATCTTACCTGTCATATCATTCTTCCTCTTTCTGTAGCCAGCTGTGAGTGTGTGTGTGTGTGTGTGTGTGTGTGTGTGGGTGTGTGTGTGTGTGTGTGTGTGTGTGCTTTGTTACAGTAAACAGATCTATTTACCCGATGAAATATTGATTCCATAACCAGAGGTCACCAGTCAGGGTCAGAGATCAGCTGCAGTGTGTTTTGTGTAGCCAAGTCTTTGAAAGGACAGCAAAGGACATATTGGAAGTATACACTTGCTCTTTCTCTCTCTCTCTCTCTCTCTCTCTCTCTCTCTCTCTCTCTCTCTTTCTCTTGCTCTTGATCTTTCCATTTGTGGGATAATTGACAGAGAAACATTGCATTTTTGATGTCTAACAGCAACAACAGCAGCAATAATAATAATAATAATAATATTAATAAAAAAAATAATAATAATATTAATAATAATAATATGGCGGAATGGTGGCATAGTGGTTGGCATATCTACCTCAGTGAAAGAAGGTCCTGGGTTCGAGTCAGATCTTTCTGTGTGGAGTCTGCATATTCTCCCTGTGCTTGCGTGGGTTTCCTCCTGGAATTCTGGTTTCCTCCCATAGTCCAAAGACATGCACATTAGGCTGTTCCAAATTGCCTACTAGGTGCGAGTGTGAATGGTTTTGTGTGCGTGTGTGTGTGTGTGTGTGTGTGTGTGTGTGTGTGTGTGTGTGTGTGTGTGTGTGTGCGATGGTCTGGTGAGCTGTTCAGGATGCACCCCACCTTAGCCCAGTGTCGCCTGAGGCAGGCTCCGGCCTCCAGCCAACCCTAATAGGATTAAGCAGCTCATTTAATGAGTGAGTTAGTAAGTGATAATAATAATAATAATAATAATAATAATAATAATAATAATGATAATGTGTTAATCACCACCGCATTTTCTGAATAGATATATTTGGCTATGGTTCTCATTAAGTAATCTAAGAAAGCACTCCGTAATTTGAGTGACTGCTGCTGCAGGATAGTTGAAGGGGTTTGTTGAATATGAACAGCGTTTACAGCTGGTTTACTTTTGAGCAGCTGATCTGAGTAGTATCGAGAGGGAACATATGGATGGGTTTCTTAAAGTATTTAGATTTGGTCTCCCAGAACACACTGTCCAGCATATCTTTGAAGGACATTCATGGACATATTAGGTATCAGTATCAACCAGAGACCAACAGGCTGGTGAAGAGACTAAACCAAGGGCTTGTGTAGTATCTCTGCAGAAATTATTATGACTGCCAAGGTAATGTGTGTAAAATTCTCTCCAGAAGTAGATCGCTCACTCCTAGTCAAGTCTTACCGTGTTATAGTGAGTGTCCAAAAAAGTCAAGACCCAATGACAGTAAAACTACAGACTTACTATGTCTATATAGTTACGACTTACAATACATGTTTACGTCTATATGCTACACATGTATAAGAATAAGCATCTTATAACAAACAAACCTGATAGGCTAATATCCAGGAAATGTCCATGCATCAGTAGTAATCACCACTGGTAGTGTTGCATTGATAATAATTGACTAACATGTTACTAGAGATATAGCTGACCTTCATTTAGTCAGCAATTAGTGTTAATTGATTTTGTTAATTAGGAAAAGTCTATGTAGTTGAATGCATAGCTCATACAAGTATATCTGAGAAATATTAGCAGTGTGCTAATTAAATAAAATGTAATTTTTTTTTCCACACAGTGCAGAATAGAATTGTTCCTTAATTTATAAAATATTAAATTTTACTCTGTTAAAGGTAGAGTTCTTTTACTTATACTTGTATTTCTAGTTAACATCAACTATATATTACAGATTTATTTCGAACATTTCTATGTAAAATAATTTGCCAAACCGCTTAATCCTATTAAGGTTGCGAGGAGGCTGAACCCTATCTCAGCCAATGGTGGGCGAAGGTTGGGTACACCCTGAGCAGAACACCAGACGATTGCAGGGCAACACACATAATTACTCCCACTCACACTCACACCTACAGGCAATTTGGAACAGCCAGTTAGCCTAATGTGCTTGTCTTTGGACTGTGGAGGGAAGGTCCCTGAGGAAACCCAACATGCAAACTTCGCACAGAAATGCCTGAGCCTGGGAATCACATTCAGGACCTTCTTGCTGTGAGACGGACGTGCTATCCACTACACCATCAACTTGCCCTCTGTTTAATTTTATATTTAACATTTAGATTCACATTATAAATGTAAACTGAAACTTAGTGATGTTATTTGACCAAAGTCACTAAATAAAATGCAAAGCTGGTGCAAAAAGTCTATAGAACTTTTTCTATATTTACATTTAAAGTCCCACAGAAGCTTCAAAACATTAACATCACATAGCGATGTGCACGCATTCATGACTGTACACAATAATAGCACTGAAGTTTAAATGGAAGATTTTCAAGAAGCGCTCTTGCTAATACGTTTGCATTTAAAAGAAAAAAAAACATACAAGAATATCAGGCAGGGACACTGAAGACTGAAGACTTTGGTGCTTTTCGCCAGTTTTATTGTACTATTTAATCTATCTCACTCTGAGACACACTATATATTTCAAACATGCAGGGGAAAGTCTTCACATATGGACACCAACTGCTTGCAGCTGTCTCTCTTTGGCTACCAGCCTCATTGTCTGTAAGCACACAAAAAGAACACATAAATAGGTGCCAGTAAAAATCCACAGGTGAAACTCATCAACATACCTACTGGTTCTGCCTTTCTTCCTCTTCACCTGCAGAGACCATTCGATCATGCCCTCACTGCCACACATACATACATGGAATCAGGGTTGATCAGTAATGAAGTACATTTACTTGTATTTTAATTAAAGTATCTGTACTTCCTACTCCTTAAGTTTTCAAACCGAGACAATGCTTTATTTGAAATGTATTCGAGGGTTATTAATTTTAAAAAAAGAAAAGCATCATTTTATTGCTTCTGGAAAAGTCCTGCGTTGCAGCAGAAATCATGCAGGATATTCTGGAAATAGACTGTTTCGGCTATATGAAGAGTGTAGAACAGATCGCTGGAGAGCGTTCAGGTGCAGAGAGAGAGAGAAAGAGAGAGAGAGAGAGAAAGAGAGAGAGATTTTATTAGATGTTAGGGGCTTTTTACACAAACAGCCGGTAGAGATGTCCTTCAAAGAAGCATTTTTTACTTTTATACCGCGAGTACACTTCAGAGCTTGTACTTGTTTACTTTTACTTGAATAAAAAAAGATGAAACAGTACTTCTACTTGTACCAGAGGGGTTTTTTTTTGTTACACAACTCTCTGTACTTCTGCTTGAGTAAAAAATATGTGTAATTTGAACAGCTTTGCATAGAATCTATTCTGTTGATTATTTGTAAGTGTTCCATATGTATAATATAAATGGCCCACCAGGTTATGGATACTTGGCAAAAGTGGTGTAATTATTGCCATGCTTTAAAAATGGAGAAATAAACCATAAATAAACCTCATTTTGATTTGCTTTTCATAAAAAGTAATGTCACTGCATGCTTCCAGAAGCACCTCCCTCAAGTTGGACTGGCTTGATGGGCACTTCATCCGTACCATCATAGAGCTCAATTGGGATGAGATCCACTGACTGCGCTGACCACTCCATTACTAACAGAAAACCAGCTTCTTCTCTAAATAGTTCTTGCATAGTTTGGAGTGTTTGGGGTCAAAAGGAAAGTGGCTCCAATCAAGCACTGTCCACAAGGTATAGCATGGCATTGCAAAATGGAGTGATAGCCTTCCTTGTTTGAGATCCCTTTACCAACTCTCCCAAGTTGTCCAACTCTCCCAATTTGCCAACACCAAAGCACCCCCAAACCATCACATTTCCCCCACCATATTTGACATGGTGTCAAGCATTACTCAAGCATCTTTTCTCTTATTCTGTGTCTGACAAATATTCTTCTATATGACACAAAAAACTTAAAATTAGATTCATCTGTCTATAACATTTTCTTTCCCAATCTTCTGCTGTCCGACATCTTTGTACTGTTGCCCACCTTAATCTTTTCCTTTTACTGACCAGTCTCAGATATGGCTTGTTCTTTGCAATTCCAGGAGTTCCCTCATCACTGCTGAAATTGAGACTGTTGTTTTGCGGGAACTAGTTAATGAAGCTGCCAATTGAGGACCTGACATGTGTCTGTTTCACAAAACTAGAGTCTATGATGTACTTGTCCTCTTGCTCAGTTGTGCACCGGGGCTTCAAACTTCTTTTCCTATTGTAGTTAGGGCCAATTTTTTTTGTTCTGTGAAAGAAGTAGTACACATCATTGTATGAGATCAGTTTCTTGGCAGTTTCTCATGTGGAATAGCCTTCATTTCCCTGAACAAATATAAACTGATGAATTTTAGAAGAAAGTTGTTTTTTTTCTTGGCAATTTTGAGTTCATAATCAAACCCACAAATGCTGATTCTCCAGATTTTCAACTAGCCAAAAGAAGGGCAATTTTATTACTTCTTTAATCAGCACAATAGTTTTCAGCCGTGTTGACATAATTGCAGGAGGGCTTTCTAATGAGCAAATATGCTTTTAACATGACAAACTTGGATTAGCTAACACAAAGTATTATAGTTGCTGAAAATGAGCCTCTGTACACCTGTCCAGATATTTCATTAAAAATCCGTATATTTTCATTTATAATAGTCATGCACAACAACAACAAGGTCTAGACTGTTTTTCTGATCAGTTTTTATCTTTTCTAATGAAAAACGTGCTGTTCTTTCAAAAACAACTGACCCCAGACTTTTGAACGGTTGTGTATTTAGTAATAATAGAGTGGGATTGAAAAAAGAAATATTCAAATGGTGCTTGTGCTTAGTGTGAATCAGTTGGTATTTTCCTTTTTCTTTTTATGAGTTAATTTGACTTTTTTCAGCTCAACATGAGCTGTGATTGGTGGATATTTAAACATCTCAACTAAATTCAAGAAACATTCATGTTCTCACAGAGGAGAAACCTGGAGATTTAATAATGCAGAGAAAGCTTATGGGAGGATGATTGACGTGTGTGTGTGTGTGTGTGTGTGTGTGTGTGTGTGTGTGTGTGTGAGCGCGTGTGAGAGAGAGAGAGGTCTAAGTTGCCGAAACAGCAATATCAAAGAAAGGCTTCAAAGCCAATCAGAGAGTCTCTTGGGTAATCTGTTATCCTGCATGCTGCTGTTTCAAAGCGCTGCAGAGTGAATGCTAGTGAGGCAAAAGTGTCTGTGTGAGACGCAGAGTGAGTGTAAGTGGTATGAGTGGGCGTGTTGTTGCAAAATTCATAACTGTTAACTCTTTGTTACTTTCCTAGAATCCAATTAGTTTAAAAAAAAAAGTAAAAAAATGTGTTTATTTTAGTGTAACTCCAGAATTATGTACAGCCTTAATAAAAATGTATATAATAAGTAAAAACATATGATGAATGATTTATTAATTCATCTTCAGTAATCTGGTACACAATTTCTACCAGTCAATTTTTACCAGGTCTGCATACTATACCGTATAGTAGGGTGAGGATAGGTGTGCAGTAAGGGTGTATAGTGGGCAGTGTGTAACAGTATAGATTTTCAGACAGAGCTACTTATTCATGTTTAGGGAGAGTTTAGTACAACCAACTCCAGAATGGTTTTAGGTGGCGAGAGGCAGCCAGAGAAACAAGAAACCCCCAGAGGCATTGGGAGAACATGAAAATTCACAGAGACGGTAACCTTAGCTCAAAGGACCCTATAGCTGTGAAACGGTAATGCTACCCACAACACCTTCACACCCCCACAGGCCCAATGAGTGGTGTGTATAGTTAAAATTTCAGGGGATGCTGTACAATTTATTTTAACCTATTTATTATTATTTTTAACTTCCTTATTGTTTTATACATTTGTTGGCATGCACTGTTTCTGCCAGGCACTGCTTTCAAATTTATCAGCACCCCCCAATGTAATATTCTGCTAGGAGGGCACCATGCTTCATCATGTAGTGTCTAACAACGTATCAGAGATTTCACGCCCATTTCAGGTTTTTTCCTTTTTTCTTTCTCCTTTCTCATAGAGTTGTATTCTTTTGTCATTGTAACAGTCACACATGTTACTTATCAGCTCTCTCCATCCCTGTCCATCTTTCAGAACAGTGCCCCACTGACTTATCACATGTGCATTCTTCATTTTTTTTAATACTTTTGATTTGTTGTGTTAAAACATTAAGCCTGTTTTGCTTTTTAAATTTGTTTATCTGAATTTTAATAGGAAGTATTTATGATATTGCCAGGTATTGTACATTACTAGATATTTTTGCAGTTAACTCGAAGGACAGCCTCAAATGTACCTTAATAAAGTGTTACAAAAACCAGCCTTTACATTTTAAAGTGAGAACTAAATCTGTGAGCTAAAAGAAATGAAACATGGGTGAATTTTCACTGTTGATGTGTTGCTCTAATCATATGTATTTACTACTGATATAATTATTTTCTTGTAGGGAACTAGACAGCTATTACTTGTTTCACTTTGAATTTTGGGGTAGGATATATGCAAGAAGGTCGCCTAGGCAGTCAAAGCCTGGGACGTCTGGGTAATGAGCACTGATCTAAAAAAAAAGGTTGGATCGGGATGGATCGCACATGGATTGCGGATGGCTGCAGTATCAAACTGGAGTAAAACTGGTGATCTCCAGGTGTGTGTGTTTGTGTGAGACAGTTTCTGATTCAATATGGCTGGGTAAGATAGGAAAGGGAAGTGACTATTTTATTTTATTTAATTTTTAAAAGGTTAATTTGTCCAGGTGAATTCACCATATTGATTGGTTAATTAATTAAATTAGCTGGTGATGTTTATAATTTTATTTTTCAGTAATTCAATTTCTTTAAGTGACAGACATGTCAAATTGAATTACAGCCTGTAGGGCTTCTCATAATCCAGAACACACACACACACACACCCACACACACATGCACACACACACACACACACACACACACACACACACACACACACACACACACACACACACAAATGGGAACTGTATAGTAGCATATCCATCACTGCCGTGCATATTTTGCATTGTAAGTCATGAATGGTGTAGGTGTGCATGTGGTCACAGATATTTGGCCAAGTGATTGAGAGCTCTATTTTGGATGTAAGACTTATTTTGTGCCAGTATGTTGTCGTTGAATAGTGAAGACATTGATAAAGTGTTATTTCACGTGAGGCTGCATACTGGTGATCTCTCTCTCTCTCTCTCTCTCTCACTCTCTCTCTCTCTCTCTCTCTCTCTTGCTTGCTTGCTCGCTCGAGCAGTCACACACATCTTTGAGGACCTTCCATTGACATAATGAATAATGCCGATTATTAATGCTAAACGCAACCCTAACCTTACCCCCACTACCACAGAGTTGGCTTGTTAAGATTTTAAATAAAAGCTATAATTTTAAAAAGGGGGGCGTAAATAGCCGTGTGTGCATTAGCCCTGTTTAGGGTGTATCCCCACCTTCGCAAAGTGTCGGCTGAGATTAAATATGTACTACATGGGAATGGTGTAATCTGATTGGTTTATTGTCTCAGGATAATTAATTATTATGCACCAAAGGTGAGATGCATGTGGATGTTGAGGTGGATGTTCCTTGGTAAGAACGTACTTATTTCCATGAATTCGACATTATACTACACCAAACACAACCTTATCGGCTTGCTTCGAGGTAAAGGCAACTGGTGATGGGGAAGAAGCCATTCTTACGCGATATGTGCCAACCGTAAAATGCAGCAAACTACCAAAGCTCCCTACTATCACCACCAGTTATGATTTTATCAGCCTACCACGAAGAACAGGCCTCGGGGAAGAAGCCATTATATGGGACTAGGAGGCGAGACTAAGAAAAACAAGCTAAAATTAGATTTTTTTATAGATTGTTTTCCATTTAATAGAGGGAAAAATAATGGTACTGCTTGCCCTTAGTATCTGTGACAAACTGTGTTTGCCCATTGTTTTGATTTAAGCATTATCTACTCAGAATAAGGATTTTTAATCCTGAGATAATGGACCAATCAGAACATGTAATTCCTATGTAGTATATACTAATAAGCAATAATTGAATGAAGCAAGGTGGCACGGTGGCGTAATTGGTAGCACATTCGCCTCATGGCAAGAAGGTTCCAGGTTCGATTTCCGGGATTGGGTTTCTGGGTTTTCTCCGGGTACTCTGGTTTCTTCCCACAGTCCAAAACCATGCACAGTAGACTAATTGGCTGTTCCAAATTTCCCCTAGGTGTGAGAGTAGGTGTAAATGGTTGTGTGAGTGTGGCGTGGCCTGGCGACTGTTCAGGGTGTATCCCGGCCTTGCCCAGAGTCGGCTGAGATGGGAGCCAGCCTCCCCACGACCCTAATTAGGATTAAGCGGATGAGTAAATGAATGAATGAATGAATGAGGCAAATTATGATTATATAGATTTATTTGGTCGAGGGTTTGTTATCCACTGAAGCCAAATGCTGACATAAAATAATTCTCCATATCATATGAAAGATGAATTCTATAATTGTTTTATTATTTATGCAAAACATTTTCAAAGTAGACTGTCACGTTACCATTTTGTGCGTGCCAGTTGTGCAATAATCATTCAATTTATCTGATAGCAACAATGTAAAAATTTGGGTATTCAATGGAACTAATGCAATACCAAAAAATGTTTTTGGGGCTTTCCACCATATCAGAAATTAGAAAATTCCATGCCATGGGAGCCAACTGGCCAAGCTCTCACGAGAGGGAGGGATGGCATACGCTCACTTCCCTGTCACTCATAGTAATCATCAGCCAATCAAAGGCATCTGTGAGCTCAATCATATGAGGGGGCAGATAGCACTTTAGCTGCAGTTCGAAAAGAGGTGGGTGGTAGCATTGCATGTACATGCTTATGCCCCTCCCTGGTTGGTGGTCTTGTGATAGGGAATACTTAAAGGGTGGGAATTGGATACGACTAAAAAATTAGGAGACAAAATGGTGGAAATAAATAAATAATGTCAAAGTAAATTACAAGAATCTTGTTTTGGATTTTCTTTTTTCCCTGTGTAGTATATAATATAACAATTACGATGATACGACTAATAAAAACGTGAAAACCCATTTAATTGTAAAGTGTATATTTTAGTAGTGTCTATGGATTGTTCTAATCCTAATAGGAATGAAAAGCAGTGAAAACAGAAGGGAATATAAGACCTAGGGAAGAGTACTGGGAGTTAAAGAGGATTATCAAGCACATAGTTTCTACTATGGGAGGCTGTAAAGGGAGTGGTCTGCATGGTCAGCATGGAGACAACCAGTAAATGAGTAAGTCATGTTAGCAGGCCAAGGTGAGAATGGACATGTGACCTTTATCCTCATGTGTGTGTGTGTGTGTGTGTGTGTGTGTGTGTTAGATAGAGGCACTAGAGGCATGAAGAAGGTCACACTTTTTGCATGTACTGTACATGTGTATGTGAGATGGAAAGATACGCTCAAGTTGTCCCAGTTTCCTTTTGTATTGTTGAAAACTCTCACTGCCTCATTGTGAGAAGAGGAAAAGAAAACAAAGAAAGAGAATAACGCTGTATCCAAATACACATACTTCCATACTATTAGTATGGGGGGGGGCATTATGTATGATGTCTGAATACTCAGTAAGCATTTAATAATAGTCAAAAGGTACCCGAATGATCTACCAAATCAGTTGTATGAAAAAAAGTACCACATTACGCTGTCCTATAATTCAGATGAAGCCTGTGAGTTTTCTAAAGAAGAATTCCTCCAGGGGGAAATAATAGAAAGACAGTGGTAGAATTATACAAAGCTGGTATGCAGTGGTAGTCATACAGATGTCACACTTTTCTACTGTTAGTAAAAAAGGAACTACAGGGATGGCCGGGTGGTAGGTACCAATGGAAGATATTTAGCACCAACATTTTTTTTTCATTCCAGTGAAATATTAAATCTGTTTTTAGTCTTCAACAATTTAAAAAACTTTGTTTATGTGCAGATTTTCCCTTGATTTGTAAATAAAGACTATTATTGCCCCTGTTGGTCAAAAGTGGGAACTGCAACAAATGCTAATAGAACATTTTATGGGTAAAAACCTTGTTGATTACTGAGCCGGTTGCCAAATTGGGTTACTTTGGAAAATATATCACTTATCTCACTTAGTTGCCGCACTACCTCCTGTTAGGGTAGCCTGGAGGCTGGAGCCTATCTCAACCGAAGGTAGGCTACACCCTGAACCAGGACCAACATGCACTTAACCATTCATACCTAGGTGCAGTTTGAAACAGCAAATTAACATAATGTGCATGTCTTTGAACTGTAGGAGGAAAGCGGAGTACTTGGAGGAAACCCATACAATTACATGAAGAGCATGCAAACTCCACACAGAAACTCCATTGCTGAGCCTGGGACTCAAATCCAGGACTGTCTTGCTGTAAGCCGGACGTGGTAACACGTGTGTGTGTGTGTGTGTGTGTGTGTGTGTGTGTTTTCCCAAGATGACAACAAGAACTACATAACAATATTTAATCACATTTTATTTTTAATTTGTCACATTCCAGAAATTATTCTAGAAATTTGAGAGTCATGATGTCAGCTGTAAGCGGAAACTTCTGGTCCACTCTGACCCTAATAAACAAAGTGATAGCTGGTGATTAATGACTGAATGACAGCCTTTAATTCAGTTAACTACAAACCTGCAAACAAGCAACCCTTTGTACTCTTCTTTCCTATAAGAGACGTGTGTGTAACTTTTATATCATGTCTGAGAATACCAAAAAAACATATTTTCACCAAACCCCTCAAGCACCTCAAATATCACTGAAATCTTTCTCCCATCTTAATTTAGTTCTTTCCTTGCATCTTAATTAGCTAGACCTTGCTGAATGCTTTCCTTTTATTGGCTCAGTATTGCAACACACGAATAAATTAGAGCATGTGTTTCATGTATATTAGATGTACACTTTACGAAGTTAGCACTAGCACTGGAAGCTAGAAATAAAATATGATATGCCTTATTTTTGTACGCATTCTCTAGATTTAACAGTGAAGGTGTTAACTGGACTGTCTGAGTGTGTATTTAATTCAACAGTGTTTTGTTTTTTTTCTGGGTAAACCCAGCTATCTTGGCTATTATGTTACAAGATAGTGTTAATAGTATATGATATGATAATATAATATGTGGTTTTACAAGATTCTTGAACATTGGGTGTATTCACTTCTGTCATTGCATGTGTGTGTGTCCATGTGGAGACAGATGGTGTCTGGTGTCTGGCTCAGACGTGCCACCATCTGCTCACACCCAAATCAAATAAAGCATGTTCTTATTGATTCAAAGCAATAGGGACAATAACACATAGGACATAGATGGAGGTACTAATTGAGCCAATATGAGACAAGCGAGCAGTTAACACTGTGTGTTAGGGGGAATTCATTAGCCTTTATTCATCACATTGTGTAGAGATGTATGACGTATGAACAAATCTGGGTCTTAATCATCAAACTGTCATGTGACGTCAAAGCTGTCATTTGATCACAAAATGATGAATGTGTTTCAGCTGCAGGGGAACAGTCTTCCATCCGAAAGTCCCATATGCTTTTGACGCAACCCAATTTATACCTTATATACACCGTATTTACAAGAAAAACATGCGCGATAGCGGGAAAGTAATTTTTGTAATAGCTTTTACTACAACATGCATTCCTGCGATGGCCTGGCGAGCTGTCCAGGGTGTACTCTGCCCTCGCACAGAGGCGGCTGAGATGGGCGCCAGCCTTCCCGCGACCCTAATTAGGATTAAGCGGTTTAGAAAATGACATGACAACATGCATTCGCAGCACTTACTTCATTCCATAGATGCAACTTTTTATCCCTGAGATCTTGCATTGATAACTAAAGAGTTGAAGTCTTCCAATCCAGCACATCCCAAAGACTTTTGACTGGGATCAATGTTGGGTCTCTGTGGTGTACAGTTCATGATTAAAAAATGATTCGTCATGCTCACAAAACCACTCTTTCTTTATTTAATCCTAAAATTTACTGAATTTGGAGTCTCGGGAGAGGCTGTGTGTTTGCATGTTGTCCCAATGCTTGTGTGGCTGTCCTCCGATTCCTACAGTTCAAGTTGGTTCCTACAGTCCAAATACGTGCACATTAGGTAAATTGGCTGTTTCACATTGCTCCTAGGTGTGAGTGTGAGTATGGAAGGTTGTATGTGTATGCTGGCTCTGGGATGGACTGCTGATCTGTTCAGGGTGCACCACACCTTTGCTGCAGCCACCAGCATTTCAGTTCAGCAAATCAGTAATTGAATGAATGAATGAATGAATGAATGCACACATCTGATCACATGCCTCATCAGATCACATGACCAATTGTTATGCTCCCTTACAAATCAAAGCCTCAGTGCTCATTCTTTTACTTTTAAGCATAGTTCGGAATCATACATTTTCACACTTTTACTTGCCCAAGCATTTAATATCTGCAAAAAACCAAGTGGGGCCACCTTGCTTGCACTTGTTATTTTCTCTAAAACAATCCCAACTCACTCAGTATCAATCGATTCTGCTCAGGACTGAGAATTTTGAATGAACTTCTATCAATGAACTTTTCTCTGCTTAACTAGTTTGATCATTTAGTGCATCCTTTGACATGATGGTTAACTCACCCATGCTGGCATACAGTGTTTATGAGCCCAGGAATGGAATACCGGCTATGATCAAACAGGTAACGATGTCGTCTGGGTCAATACAGCATCTGGATGGATCCAATTTCCCTTCCCATCCTAATCAGCAGGAACTGTTTTAAATAAAATGAATGGCTTAAATTAAATCAGGAGATCTGGGAGCCACGTCAATTACATCTGTACTGTCCACAACAGAAACGTAGGATTTACAGAAGCCAGGTTTTAAAGAGTCTGAGATACACACATGCATGGTTAGTACATACTGTACTAACCATAAAAAACCTCAAGCTCGAGATAAGAGAAAAATAGATATAATATTAGATTAATATAAATCTTAATATAAAATATCAATGCATGGCTAACCTTCTGTTATCAATTAATAAAAGTCCAGACATATATGCATTACATGCAATAAAGGATTTATGAATTTGTAGGTTAAAAATGTGCCACATAAGCCTAGTTGATTAAATTCAAACTTTTATTGAACTGAACACTGAACAGAAAAAACTCTCAATCAATGGATTATCCATTATTTATTCATGAAGGCGGGGTACACCCTGAAGGCGGGGTACACCCTGGACAGCTTGCCAGGCCATCACAGGGCTGGATTATCTATTGAAAGATAATTTTAACAATGTGTTGGACAGTTTTTAAGCCAATTCCAGTAATTTCAAGTGAAAAATAAATTGTAAAAAATCATTATTATTTTAATTATTTTTTTATTTAAGATCTAAGTAAAACATACTCATTATTATTTAAATATCTTATATATTTTTGGTCCAGCCCCTCTCAAGATGGGTGGTTCCGGTGCCCAAGCTATGTGTCGAGGTGAGTCTGACTATATCTCGTTATCTCTCAACCTCACGCACCAGCTTAGGCTCCTTCCCCACCATTCCATGTCCCAAGAGCCAGAGTCATCTTGTGGGGTGTGCTCCGGGAGTATGAGGTACTGAACTCGTTGCTACAGGCCATTGGGTCTCTGTGCCACCGGAGACATTGGTAACAATGTCTCACCATGTCCTCATTGGTAACACTAAGTCGAATTTGCTCTGAGTGAGGGTTGGAGTCTGCTGAGACTGTACTTTGTCACCGGCTCTGTTTATAATTTTTATGGACAGAGTTTCTAGGTGCAGCCGAGGCATTAAGGGGTTCTGATTTTGTGGCCACAGGATCTCATCTCTGCTTTTTGCAGATGATTTTGTCCTTTTGGCTTCATCAAGCCGGGACCCAGAACATGCTAGAGGGTCTAGGTCTCTCAGCTGGTCTGGGAATGCCTCGGTGTCCCCCCCGGAAGAGCTAGAGGACGAGCTGGGGAGAGGGACGTCTGGACCTCACTGAGACCCCGGATCAAAGGATCAAACGGAAGATGATGATGATGATGATGATGATGATGGTGATGTATATTTTGGATTTCATGAGTTGTAATTCCAAGTATATGTTGCCTTATTAAGGTAATAAACAGAGCGAAAATCTCTAGTATCTCCTGGTGCACGTTGCCTGTTTAAGGGTTAAGGTGTACTCACATGATACCGATCATGCTCCAGATTTGCCCCGATCATATTCTGATGTTACACTGTAGGAAATCAGAGAATATCGGTACACATTAGAGAAAATTATATAATATCAGGAAAACTTCTGGGAAAAGTGAAATATTTTTGTAGTGTTGAAAAATTTTGTTGATTGTTTTGTGTTCAGAGGGAAATCATCGGCAGTGATCAGTGAAACTAAAATATTATTAATAATAATAAATTTTTCAAAAATGAGAATCAGGAGTCATTCCAATCATATTTCCAGTGTATATATATATATATATATATATATATATATATATATATATATATATAT
>JAOUQZ010000019.1:1474152-1484152 GCA_028564935.1 Neosilurus hyrtlii
ATATTTTCAGTGTATATATATATATATATATATATATATATATATATATATATATATATAAAATTTATTTTTATACAGTATCAGAGACACATTGGATCAATATTTGTACAAAGAGTAACATTGCTATAGATCATATTATCATATTGACCCCTGTGGTCTGTTTTTTTGAGGGGGGTTTTTTTTGTGTTTTTTTTTTTTTAACAGGGAAGGTTGCCATGTCTTTTCCCAAACCTTCCACAGCAGTCTCCCATCCAAGTACTAACCAGGCCCGACCCTGCTGAACAGGAACAGGCATTCACAGGGTGACTGAAGGGCATGTGGTCAGTTATCAAAATTTTTAAAAATGAATAGATTAGATGTATAAGGTAAGTCCAATAAACTAAAGTTAGACTCCATGTCTTTCAAAAGTTTGGACATTTCAAATATTCTGCTCTTTTTTCCCATTTAAAATGAATGCGAATGTTTTCTGAACTCTTGTGACTGTGACCGTCCATCAGTGTGTTCTTTCTCTCTACAGACTGTGTCCTTGATGACAACTCTCTTAGTATGTCACATCCTGTTTGATGTGTGTGTGTGTGTGTGTGTGTGTGTGTGTGTGTGTGTGTGTGTGTGTGTGTGTGTGTGTGTGTGAGTGACGTGCTTCTTCCCTCTGCATTAAGGAGACATTAGCAGTGAAATATTCATGGGAAATATGGTGCAGTTGGACCGGAGCAGCTCCAAGGCCAGACATACATTACTCATACTCCAAAAATCACAGACACACATGCTCAGTCATCCTTGCATACATTTGCTCCCACCCACTCCCTCACACACACACGCGCACACACAGATTTGTGGGAAGGTTATGGCTCATTCACTAGTTAACCGAAAATTTAATTAAATATTAGGCAATAATTTAAGGATGTTTATGGAAAATGTACATTATAACATCACTAAGCGGAGTTCTAGTGCAGTTTGGTGCCAAATAGAACCAATTTCTACTTACAAAACACAACTGGGACTGGCTCTCTGGGCAAGTTCCAAAGAGCATTAATTGTAATGCAATTAATGTTGGGTTTTCTTCTCTCACTCAAGGCATTCTAATTTAATATGCCAGTTAGACTAATGTACATGTCTGTACTACATGACTATGGGAGGAGACCGGAGTGCCCAGATGAAACCCACACAAGCATTGGGAGAACAGGCAAACTCCACACAGAAACACCAAACACCAGAGCCCGGGACTTGAACCCAGGACCTTCTTGCTGTGAGGCAGAAGTGCTAACCATTACCCCACAGTGCCGCCGATATTGTTTTTATTACCCATAATTATTACTATCCCCTTCCACACCCAAGATGCTTTGGACCACATTTGTGGTTTACTTTACAAGCCATGTGTTTAACTGTGAGTGCTGCAAGCCCACTACACAACCTAGTGGGCATGTCTATGGACTGTGGGAGGAAACTGGAGTACCTGGAGGAAACCCATGCAAGCACAGGAAGAACATGCAAACCCCACACAGAAACACTCTTGTTCAGTACGGGGCTCAAACCCAGGACATTCTTGCTGTGAGGAAAGAATGTTAACCACTACGATGCCATTCCCATAATTACGCTAATTATTATGTATTAAATATTTATATAGTCTAATCTTTCTATATGTTTCACAGCATGGTCTGTTTTTGAAGTATTGCTTGAATATCATATGGCTACTCATATTAGCACAGCTGGTACTTAAAATCTTAATCTAAGTGCCCCTAAACTGTAGAGACAGTTTCCGTACATTTTACCTAAACCATATTGTATACACTAAATAGGATGCCTAAATAGCACTGACCCTATGTTCTGATCTGCTATAAGTTACAGTAATATACTGTTTGGGATTTGATGTTCTCCTTTCTCTTATCATTGTCTCCTTATTATTACAAAAGTGTTAATATGACTGTCACAGTCACTGAGTGATAGGCGAATTACCAGGTGCAGTATACCAAATTTTAGCTTAGTCCAATATAACCTAAGAAATCAGTTATTATAACTAGAGATGTGTTCTTGTCACAGAACACTAGGTGTGTCCCCCACGTGATCAATGGCACATTTAGCATCATCATGGTTTTACTAAATTTGATACTTGTGACATGGAACTCAGGTAATTGGACAAGGTGGTTTTTACAAGGATAAATGGCATGTCAATAGGCATATCTGGTATAAATAATAAACAATCCTGCAGTAAATTTTACATAATCTGACTTTTTACATGACCACGTGTCTATTTCATATGGACCCTGTGACCATTTTGAGGAATTGACCTCTGTGACCTGGAAAAATAGATCAAGGTGATCCAGTTTCTATAGGCTGGTAGGGCATGCCATAGGGACCATTTAACATAAATATAAAATAAATCCATGAAGAACTGGCAGGCAGCATGGCCGCCCAGTGGTTAGCATGTCCGCCTCACAGCAAGAAGGTCCTGGGTTTGATTCCCAGGCTTGAGTTGTTTCTGGGTGGAGTTTGGATGTTCTCCTTGTGCTTGCGTGTGTTTCCTCTGGGTACTCCGGTTTCCTCCTACAGTCCAAAAACATGCACAGTAGGCTAATTGGCTCCCCAAGGTGTGAGTGTGAATGGTTGTGTGTGTGTGTTGGCCCTGTGATGGCCTGGCGCGCTGTCCATGGTGTACCCCGCCCTCGCCCAGAGAATGAATAAAGAACTGGCACTGCTAGAGTGCTAACAGGAAGTGTCTGCGGCGACAGCGGTGGATGTGGACAGCCCGTGAAAACATAGTATTCCCTACGCTTCGCAGGGGATACAATTACCCATGTGATGTACAGATGAGCACTATTTGTTTTTTTGTAACAAAAAAAAGCAAAAACAAAAAACTAACAAACAAGTGAGTAGATAGATGGATAGATAGATAGATAGATAGATAGATAGATAGCTTTGTTTAGGTTAATAGTCGTGTATGTGTGTATGTGTGCGCACTTGTGTGTGTGTGTGTCTCCCTCTGTGTGTGTGTGTGTGTGTGTGTGTGTGTGTGTGTGTGTGTGTGTGTGTGTGTGTGTGTGCAAGCTAAAACCTAATCAATATGTGTTAATTCACAGCACAGTAGGATGCTGGAGGTCGTGAGAAACTCTTTCTCTCTCGTTTCCTTTAAGAAACAAAATAAACAGATGCACAGAATTTTTTCTTATAAAACTATTTACGTTTTCTCGTTTCCTCTGCTCACTCTCTCACTATTCTCTCTTCTTCATCCCCATCCTGAAGTATTTTGACCTTATACTGTATTTATTTATTTGTTGTGCCTGGTTAGATAAGGTTGATAGAGTTGAGATGTGCCATAACATTAACACCACCTGGCCCTATGTACTGTGTGTTCTGACTCCTTTCTATCATAGCCAGTATTAACAGTTTCAGCAGTTTGTGCTACACTAGCTCTTCTATGAGATCAGACCAGATGTACCATGACACTCTTAGCAGTTCATTGGTTCCCCACCGTTGGTTAGATACTCACGCATTCCAGGAACACCCCAGAAGACATGCTGTTTTGGAGATGAATAGACCCAGCCAGTCGTTTCACAGTGTGGCACTTCTCAACATCACTTTTCTTTTCACTGATCCTTATGTTTGCTCATTTTCCTGCTTCCAGCACATCAACTTCAAGAACTGACTGTTCACTTTCTGCCAAATACATCCCACTGCTTATTGACTTCACCTGTCAGTGGTAATTTTGTTTGTAATGTTAAAGCAATATATATATATATAATTATTAGTCATTGTATATTATATATGTTAAAAAGTGCTTTTTACCTTTAAAAAAGGCCACATTGTGTAGTCTTCATCATATTTTTGGCAAATTTCTAGAATTTCAGAATCAGAATCCAGTTGATATATTTCTGTTTAGCCGTTTTATGGGGGTGGTGGCACGGTGGCGTAGTGGTTCATAACACGTTCACCTCATGGCAAGAATGTCGAGGGTTTGAGTCCCACTTCTGTATAGAGTTTGTATGTTCCCTCCTTGTGCTTGCTTGGGTTTCCTCCAGGTACTCTGGTTTCCTCCCACATTCCAAAGACATGCACATTAGGCAAACTGGCTGTTCCAAATTGCCCCTGGATGTGTGTGTGTGTGTGTGTGTGTGTGTGTTTGTCCTGCGGTGGACTAGTGAGCTGTTCAGGGTGTACCTTGCCTTTCTCCCAGAGTCGGCTGAGATAGGTACCAGCCTTATCGTTAAGCACTGCGTCAAATAAATGCATCAGTATTTTGTGACAATGTTTAATGTTGAAGACTGTATACTGTAGTATTTTTTACAGCCATCCTTTGACATACAATAATCTATAAGGTTTAAGTTAAGATATCGTGGAAAATAATTTTGAAAATGGGGTGGAATTTGTAACCTAAAGGGGTGGAATGTGTAATAGAATCTACTAAAGAAACTGATTTTTTTGTGAAACATTAACTAACCCTGAAATGTTTGTAGATCTTTATGAGAATATGAAAGTTTCAGAGTTGACAGTGAACCACCTGAACAACTACCAAGCCACAGGATCCAAGGAACTATCCATTCATCTCTATAATCAAATTGTGTCGAGACCTGACAGGAGAATCAAATCATTTCTACATTTTTTAAATGTGCCCAGGGCAGTATGGGTTTGATCATTGTGGAATAATGAATAAATGTAAAAAAAAAAAAAATAATAATAAAATAAATAAATAAAAAAAAATGTATGGAATTTACTGCCAAAATCAAGGGTTCAGTGTTTTTAGATCCTAGTCATGACCATATAGCTTTGCTACTGCTTTGCTAATAGAAACATTTCTATTTAGTCCCTTTATAGTCAATCATAACTTATTATTAGTTACGTATTAATTGGTTAATCCCAATTACATAGTTAGCTATTAGAAAACGGTTTACCACAAAAAAAAAGATGAATAGCTGCCTGGATTCGATTCCTGGGGTCAGCGTTTCTGTGTGGAGTTTGTATATTCTCACCGTGCTTGTGTGGTTTTCCTCTGGGTACTAGTTTCTTCCCACAGTCCAAAACCATACACAGTAGGCTAATTGGCTGTTCCAAATTGACCCTAGGTATAAGTGTGAATGGTTGAATGTACATTGGCACTGGCAAGCTGTCCAGGGTGTACCCTGCCCTCGCCCAGAGTCGGCTGAGATGGGTGCCAGCCTCCCCACGGCCCTAATTGGGAATTAGCGACTTGGAAATTTAATGAGTGAATGAAGATGGATAGCTAGCTAGATTTTATGTTCACACTTAAACCTGTTGCTCACTGGGCAAATAGTGTGT
Source organism: Neosilurus hyrtlii (assembly GCA_028564935.1). NCBI lineage: Eukaryota > Metazoa > Chordata > Actinopteri > Siluriformes > Plotosidae > Neosilurus > Neosilurus hyrtlii. The sequence continues at coordinate 1,479,421 of JAOUQZ010000019.1, forward strand.
GGCCAATTTCTGCGAAATAACCATCCTCTCTTCACACCCCTAGCGTGTTAGCTACACTGTGTATTGGGACTGGGTTGCATTCGCCACCATCACCATTCCCTCGCCACCATCACACTAGCTGCATGTTGGAAATGCCCCCACAAGAGGCTGAGCAAGGGTAGAAATTGAGCTTTGCCAACACGTTGGGAAGACGCAGGGAAGACGCACGTGGCAAATGAAACACGAAAAAGGTATACAAAAATACATATTTTAATGTTCATAACACGATAGTGATTCCATACGAACGCGCTCCTTCAGCAGACCTTGGCGATAATTTCAAACATGTTTGAACGAGAACCGGTGCGAACCTGGCGAATAATTCCTATTTTGCATTTGAAACACCTACATCTGCGATTTTTTTGTGAAAAATCCCTTTGGGACATTCGCCACCTCATTCACCCCAGTGAACAAGGGGTTTTACTGCCTTGCTAATAACTTTTTCATATCATGAAGAAAGAGAAAGAGAGGTCAGGGTACATCAGAAGGATATTCATCACCGTGCTACTGTTGTGTGTTCCTGAAAACAAGTACTCAGGTTGCTTATCGTCCTGTTTCATCACACTGTGATCAGGTTATGGTGGTTACACATGATCAGCTTTATTTTTTAAGGTAAACACTATAGTGCCTATACATATGATGCAAGAGATGTACAGAATGCGAACGCCATGCAGTCTTTAGAAAGGAAGAAAAGGTTCAGATGTCAATGCAGTGAAGATATGTTTCAGTTAAATGAAGTTATTGATCACCGTCAGCATTTTGAGATCACTGCTGATTTTTTTTTTGTCTCAGTCTTTCCTTTATGAAGTTCAGATGCCAAGAGAGGAAAGTTTATTGGTTTATCCTATAGGCATTGCATTCCTGCAGTCTAATAGAAACACAAGACAAAACCCATTACACTCACAAATCAATACGAGCTGCACTTCTCCTTTCTTTCACACTCGGAATACTGTTGGTGAATAATCTGAATAATGGTGGACTGGTCAGCAGGAAGCTCAGAATTTCCCAAGTGGCCATTTTCTTGAATCTAGGGGACGGACATTCGGGAACTTTTGATTGTTTAGTTGGTTGTTTTTGCATTGTGATCAATGTCACCGGTATTCTTTGATTATCAAGGTAGTGAAGACAAAATGCCAGAATGATAAGAAAATGTTTTTTTCCTGATAACTTCCAGAGCAAAAGTGTTCAACAAAAGTATGGAAAGTTCCAGTTACATAAAATCCTTTGCTTATACATGACTGAAAGAGTAATTAGCCTGATGAATGGTGACAACATTTCCTTTCTAATAGCTGTGCTCCAGAGCTCCATACTTATGCAAATGTCATAAAGCCATGAGCTCGATTTTAATGTCACACCCATGCTCATATGCCCAACCCAATAAATTAAGAAAATGGCAGGAAAAATACATTGCACGCACCACTGTTGGCGCTGAGTGCACTTACACTTCACAGCTTATTTTCTTAATTTACGTGTGCATGTTTTTGTAAACTTACACATGCAAACCTTTTCAGAGCCCCACTTTTAGGCAATGCCTAAATATTTATTTTACCTAATTATGCTTTAAGGGGAATTAAACCTAAACTTAATAAAAGCTGGCATGCATTGTATATTATAATTCTGTCTTTGTTATTACAATCTTTTTCATGAAGAAAAAAACAAGTAATAAATCCTCACACAGGGGCCCACCATTGTACTGTGAAAAGTGACACTCATGTATAAGAGGCTGTAAACACGGAAGTGTTTTGCTTTAGAATGCACTGAGATATATACCATGCCTTCACTGTTATTTGCAGGGGCTAATCTGACATATGTCAATGTAATGTAGTATTATTTGTAGATGTGCCTAGTTTTATTTTATTCAGACGTTTATTAGTTCATACCTGTTCTGTAAGTTTAATATCTGTATACTGTTATTTTTGCCATTGTCTTGCCTTGAACTGATGCATCTACATTCTGTTCTTGCATTATTGCCCACTGCAAAATGAAACAGACTACAGAATGCAAACTATCAAACACATTTTAGCAGATTGCAACTAAAAGTGCAAGTAAAAACTACCTGAAGGCTGTGTAGCTAACAGCATCTGTTTATACCCTCCCATTACAGAGTTAAGTACATACTACATAGAAACAGCATAAGCAAACCGCACTCTGTAAAGGTGTGTTCATACACTCATTCAAAGTTTTAGAATAAACTACATGGAAACACAAGACAAACAATTATTTTTCACATTTATTTATATTTTTATATATATATTTCATATTAAACATTTATTTTTTAATTTTAAAGCATGATAATAATGATGCCACCTGCTACAAGTGATGTGATGAGCCATGAGTGTCAGTTGTTTTGATTCAAGCATTATCCACTCTGGATAATGTATTTAAATCCCCTGATCAAGAACCAATCAGATTGTGCAGTTCTCGTTTAATATAAACAATAATGCAATAATGTTGTAAAATAAGACAGCTGTAAAAGTTTTGTTTCGTGTATGATTCTTCACTTTTGATAAGTGTCAGTTTTCTGTCTAATAATAATAATAATAATAATAATAATAATAATTATAATATTAATAATAGTAATAATAATAATAAAGTTTTGCTGTTAGTTCACTAATCCTCCCTGAGTGGAAGTGGAACCTATGAAAGTGTCTATCGCTATATTTAGTTACTGATCTGATTTGCTGCCTTCTGCTTTTGTTATTTTCGGATAATTGAAATATAAATGCATGTTATTGACTCTGTAACATTAACATGTATAGGGAAGTGTTGCTGAGTAGGTGTGTGTGTGTGTGTGTGTGTGTGTGTGTGTGTGTGTGTGTGTGTGTGTAAAGTATCTGCTCTGACTCCAACAGTGTTGGCAAACAAGCATACTTTTGAAAGTAGCTACTACAGCTGTAAGCTAGTCAACATATTTTTTTGAAATATTCACATTCAAGTGATATAAAATATGTGTTTTGATGGAAATTCCAGATTTTCATAGATTTTAAGGAGCCTCAGAAATAAGAACTGTATTTGTGTGCCATCTAGTGGCACACGAATAGTCTAGTAATGTAATAATACTGCAGTGACAAGAGAGAAGGAAAGAAAGAAGGCAAAAAGGAAGAGAGAAAGAAAAGAAACAGACAAACAAAAAACAATCAAGCAAAGAGAGAAAAAAGCTTTCTGTTGAACCCTAGTTATGATTTTTTTATAATCATAAAATCATATTATATAAATATATATGATTTATAATCATATCATCTTATTATAGATGGCTGACACCAGAAAGAAAGAAAGAAAGAAAATTAAAGTGGTTTGAATATAAGAGAAGTAATAATTAATATCAAATCCTGTAACAAATAGCAAACACTGGAATTGAAATGAAACTGAAAATAAAAATGTTTACAAGAGATTTCATTGGTTTATTTTTATTTATTTCACTATAATTCTTTATTTCAATTTAATTCTAATTCCACTTTATTTCATTTTTTTATATTTAATACACAAATGATTTGTGTGGGGCGGCACAGTGGCGCAGTGGTTAGCACGTCTGCCTCACAGCAAGAAGGTCCTGGGTTCGAATCCTCGGCTTGGCGAGGATGTTTCTGTGTGGAGTTTAGATGTTCTCCATGTGCTTGTGTGGGATTCCTCAGGGTGCCCCAGTTTCCTCACTTTCCTCACACAGTCCAAAAACATGCACAGTAGGTTAATTGACTGCTCCGAATCACCCCTAGGTGTGAGTGTGAATGTGAATTAGGATTAAGCGGCTTAGAAAATGAAGGAATGAGTGGAAGATTTGTGTGGAAGAGTTGAACTGTGAGGCGTTTTTGTTAAATAAAAAACAACTCGAATTATCGGATATTTTCAATCAGAATGAACCATAGTCTGTGAATAATATGGATACAATGCTGTCATTGACTCCCATTATATAGAAATGAAGCCATTTCTCTGTAACCACAATGTGCTGGGGATTCTCTCTCCAGCTCGAGTGGTGCAGAACATGCACTAGGTGTTTTTGCCAGTGTTGTATATATAGATCTAGATCACTTAAAGCTGACTCACATGTAAGGACATCCTGTACCTATGGTAACACAACTGACACATGTATAGCCAATATGACAAAGTCTATTGGCTATAGTAGTAAAGTATAATAGATATATCTATTGTGATATATGGAAGATGCGGGGCAGTGGTGGCCTGGTGGTAAGGTGCTGGATTACTGATCCCAAGGTCGGGGATTCAAGCCCCACTATCAACAGGTTCTTACTGCTGTCCCCCCAGTGCAGCTAACTGGGTTATCAAATGCCGGCCATGTCTCTCACTGTCTATGGTGAGAGGCATGTAAAAGAACCATTGCTGATTTTCGTTAAGAGTAGGCTGCATAGCCATCAGTGTGTTTCTGCCCTGTGATGGCCTGACGAGCTGTCCTGGGTGTACTCTGCCCTCGCCCAGAGTTGGCTGGGATGGGCGCCAGCCTCCCTGCGACCCTAATTAGGAATAAGTGGTTCAGAAAATGACATGACATGACATATATGGAAGATGTCACAAATGGTCATATTAGCTATATAAATGTACAAACTACTCTGTCGTTGTTGTTGAAAGGACTACGCTAGAACCTGGACAACCATGAACGTTCCACGAAGGATATTGCCGTAGGATCCAAGACTCTACTCACCGCAAGCTGTCTCCCGTCTCCACCTGTCATTCTACCCACCTC
>JAOUQZ010000019.1:1486664-1498935 GCA_028564935.1 Neosilurus hyrtlii
TGAGTGTGAATGGTTGTGTGACTGATGGCCCTGCGATGGCCTGGCGAGCTGTCCAGGGTGTACCCCGCCCTTGCCCATAGTCAGCTGAGATGGGCGCCAGCTTCCCCGCGACCCTAATTAGGAATAAGCGGTTCAGAAGATGAATGAATGAAATAAATAAAGGAATGATTTATACATGATTACATGTTACATACCATATAAAAGTGTTAAAAGCAGAATTACAACAATATTACAATGACAAATTTGATCTGAAAAAAAAAATAATTAAGATTAGTAATGCTCACTGGGTGGCATGATGGTGTAGTGGTTAGCACACCTGCCTCACAGCAAAAAGGTCCTGGGTTTGAGTCTCAGGCTGGTGGAGTAGGTCTGTTTTGTTCCACCTCTGAGTTGGGACAGTGCGTAGTAGCAGAACTGGGATGGACTTCTGTATCAAAGTTACAGCTGTAATGGTGTGGGAGGAGTGTGATGTTTTTGATGTGGTTGGCACGTCCACCTTACAGCAAAAACATGTATGTGTGTATGTTTGCACTGAATGTGCCACCACACAATTTTATAATACTTTTATATAATGACAACAACGATTCCTATTCTGATTCTGAAGGTCCTGGGTGTGTGTCCTGGGCTCGGCAAGGGCGTTTTTTTATGGAGCATGCATGTTCTTCCTGGGTTTCGTCTGGGTACCCCGGTTTCATCCCAGAGTCCAAAAACCTGCACATTAGGCTACATGGCTATATCAGGTTGCCCATCGCTGTGTGTCTGAATGGTTGTGTGTGTGTTGGTCCTGCGATGGGCATACCCAGCCTTTGCCTGTGTGGCGTTTGCCTGTTCTCCATGTGCATGCGTGGGTTTCCTCTGGGTACTCCGGTTTCCTCCCAGAGTCCAAAGACATGCACATTCCTTCAGTGGCGGTTCCAGGTTGCCCCTTGGTGTGAATGTAAGTGTGAATGGTTGCGTATGGGTTTGGTCCTGCGATGGCCTAAGCGAGCTGTTCAGGGTGTACCCTGCCTTCGCCCAGTGCTGGCTGAGATAGGCTCCTCCCTCCCTGCGAACTAATATAGTAGGATCAACAAATGGGATGAGATGGAATGCTTCCGAATCTTTTCCCTTTAAAGGAGTCAGGTCAATGAGTCGACTCCTTTGGTGAATCATTGATCATCAGTATCCAAACGCTCTGCACCGCGAGAGAGAGAGAGAGAGAGTAAGAGTGTGTGTGACTGCGAGCTGGGTTCTGCTCGCCAACATGCGACAGGCGGAGGATATGTTCGTTTAAATGAAATGAAACTCGGTTAAACGGCGCGTTAACGAGGAGAACCGTTATTTTTCTTCTTCTTGTCTGTTTTCTCTGAAGCTTCGAACACCGGGCGACACAATGTCGGGGAAAATAGAGAGCAAACACGGTGAGTACAGCCCCAAAACACAAGAAACACACACACGAGCCAAACCAGACACGTTTTAAACACTACAGGAGATATTTACCACGAATATACGCTCTTCCATCCGAAGAAAACGTTCATTAGTGATGGACAAGACCGTTAGCCTGCGTTAGCACCCGTTAGCTTGAACAGCTAAAGCCCCAGAATCTGTTTATTTATCATCACCAGACCCCCTTTTCCCTTTTCCACCCGTTTCCCCAGAGAGCCTCGGCTTTTATCACCCCTGTAAAAACACCGGGGGCGGCTGTTGGGTTGTTGGTGTGGGTTTGTTTGGTGGTGTTGAAGTGTAGTGCTGTTGGAGGTAACCGCAGTGACCGCTGCTGTTGTCAATCTCAGTCTGGTTGAGGCTTCAGCGCGAGACTCACGTGTAACACACTTCTCAGGTGTCTGTAGCATTTCTGAATGAAACACACAAGTGTGTGTGTGTGTGTGTGTGTGATCCTGCACTGTGAAATTGACTCCAGCACGGTGTAAACAGGATTATTGTTTATTTTAGCTGTGCACCTGTCAGGAATGTAAAGCAGTGAGATTGTGTATATATATTTATGTAAATGATCAGGAATTAAATGCATGGCCTGACTACCTTAGAGTTTCTTTTTATTTATGTTAAATGACTGGGTTTATATGTGTAAACACCTTTGACAGATTTTTAGAGAAGTGCATGACATGATGAAACATTAAACTGTTGTATTATTATATTCATTAATTCATTTTTTTAAGCCGCTTCATCCTAATTAGGCTAGAGGGGAGGCCGGCGCCCATCTCAGCCGACTCTCAGCAACGGTGGTGTACACCCCGAACAGCTCGCCGGGCCATCACAGGGTGAACACACAACTGTTCACACTCACTCTCACGTGTAGGGGTGATTTGGAACAGCCAGTTAGCCTACTGTGCACGATTTTGGACTGTTAGAGGAAACCTCCCCGAAACAAGTACGGGGAGAACATGCAAACTCTACACAGAAGCGCCTCGAGGTCAGGAATCGAACCCAGGACCCTCTTGATGTGAGGCGGACATGCTATTGTTGTTATTATAAATATTAATAGTCAGAAGTAGTTAAGAATTAGAATAGAAAAGCTGGTTGTCCATAGGAAAACCAACAGCGATGTTAAAATCACCAGCTGTTCAGGAGATTTCAGTAATAAAACATGTTAAATACATGTATACGCCTCATATGTGTAGTGTACATGTTTACAGTGTATACACTTTGAATGTATTTGCCTTTAATAATACAGACAAATGAGAAATGCAGTGAGAGTGCAGACCTCCACCAAGGTAGTGCAATTTTTTTTTATTGGCATGGGTTATACTGGCAGATATGTTGAGTTGTGGTGCCCCCTTGTGGACTGTTCTGCAATTATTTTTAACTTCTCTTCATTTCTTTTTTTTTTCTCCCAGTGCATTCTGGGTGATTTCCGCTTTCTTGCCCTGTCGCACACATTGTTTAAAAAAAAAATTGCAAAACAGTCCTGGATCCGGATGTGGATCACGCATGAAATTTAATCAGTTCTTTGTTGGTTCAAGACACACATTTGGTTAAAATTTTGTGGAAATCCGTCCGTTAGTTTTCGAGTTTCATAGTCAGGCACTCTCTCTCACACACACACACACACACACACGCACACACACACACACATACACATAAGTGACCAATCTCATAACCTCCCTCCTTGGTGCAGGTAACAGGAGTACAGATGGACACTTCATGGAGTCTGTGGAATTTCAGATTGAGGAAAAACTTGTGAAGGAAAATGTAAAAATTCTGTCAGTTAAATTGATAAGGGAGCCAATATTTTAAGTTAAATAAATGAGTGCTTCCCTATAATTCAAAATGTAAAGATATGCACCAGATCCTTTATCATATATGGAAGGGAGCATGGTCTTGATTGGGTGCGTGGTATTACATGGGGAAGAATACATGTACAGTAGGGTGGTCCAAAAATTTAAAAATTGACATATCACCAATGGTATCCTCCAGATATTTTCATTTCACCATGTGGATAAATGTTCTAAAATGTTTCCACCGTTGGCTCACGGCATGTGAAGTTTTGCTGTATTCCATTTATGTGTGTTTGCAACACACTTTGCATTTGTTCCAATTGCGTGTAGATCTTTGATTTTGAAGAAGAAATGCTTTATCTTCCTATCTTATATGGGGATAAAGCATCAGCGTGAGCAAACAGTCAAACAGTTTTTCAAGATCCTTTTTAAATAGGAAAAGACTGTGTTTTTGCATTTTTCATTAGCTTTTTTCATTGTTGGAACAACATTTCTAGTTTCTCAATTGCATTTCTTTCAGTTGTGGTCGGAATTCTAGCCACTTGCCACATTTCTAGCACTTCCCAGACGGTACTTCTGGAACTCTCCCTGACAGGAAGTTTTTCATGTTTGTGTTCATGAAAAAATACAGACAGCACTTGTCTAGTTCCTGTTATTTTCTCTTCCATATAGACAGAGCTGTACAAACTTCTTTGACCTAGTTGATGCCATGGGTTGAGACTTTGAGGACACTTGCTTCAGACGAAGCCATGGTAGCTACGTTGCCACTGTCAAGTGTCCTCGGCTCCACTCAGAATGAGCTCACAGACGCCCATGATTGGCTGGTGATCGCTATGAGTGACAGCCCCCCCATGAGAGCTCGGCCAATTAGCTCCCATGGACTCCTGGTCACGGATTGCTGTGGCATCAATCCGGGTTCGAACTTGCCATTTCCGGGTTGCTAGTCGCACACCTTGTCGATACACCACTCGGGAGCCCTAGTGGCCTACTCTTTACGAACAACAGCAGTGGTTCTTTTACATGCCCCCCACCACAGACACTGAGAGACATGGCTGGCCTTTGATAACCCAGCTAGCTGCACTTAACTTGGTGATGGTGGGGCTTGAACACCCCAACCTTCGGATCAGTAAGCCAGCACCCTACCACCGGGCCGCCACTGCCACACATGCAAGGTTAAGGCATCCAGTTTCATTTAAGATCTATGATTGGTTAGTTTACCCCTTTCAACTGATTTTGTTGGTAGAAATTATGAAGCGCGTTTATTGTAGTAATTCGGCCTTATGGGTCACTTTCTGCTTCTCACCAATCATATATTCGTTTTGCCGATCATTGGTTGTCTGGTAGGCAATTGTTTTATGTAGATGGGTTGTCCGCCATGCTTATTGGTCGTCTTGGATGATCAACAACCTGCTTATTTTGGACACTACTAATGCCTGCATACTTTATTCTTCACCTAATACATTCAGGTGCCATATTACTTTCTTTATTGTTATTGTTGTTGTTATTATTAATAGTAGAAGTAGTAGTTGTACTCCCACATGCTATTTATTTATTTATTTATTTATTTATTCACTCATTCATTCATTCATTCATTCATTTATTTATTTATTTAGGTGCCTGAGGGGATGATTGCACCAGCAGAGCGCACGGGCGTTGTGTAAGACATTGCTTCCTGTCTGTCTGTCTTCAAATAAGTTTATTTTTGACTAGTTGGCATATGGATAAGAAGATGTGAAAGAGGCTGACATGCAGGTTTATTTAATTACACCACAGCGCCGTTAAATGCTCAATCCCTATTGGTCAGAAGACGGCTGGTTTATTTATTTATTTATTATAGCAGCATCTCCAGCGTTAATGATGACAACAATGCTGTCGTTAAAATGCTGCATGATTCCGGTCACATCCAGGCCATGTATAGCAGGAGCTCCACGTAGACCGAGCAATGAAGGTGTGATTGTTGATATGGCAGGAGACTCTCTTTAGCATTGTGGAAGGAGTCTCCAGTGTCAGCACTGTGTGAGAGTCAGAGGACTTGAAGTTGTTGAAATGGAGGGCTTTGTGGTTTCTCAGTCACGTGACAAGCTGTGTTGTTGTTGTTTTTCCATTTTAAGTTTAAAGGAAGGTAAAAAGAGATTTGTGATGGAGGGGATGTTTATAAATTCATTCATTGTAACGGTGAAGGAATAAAACATACTGCATGTCTCTCTTTATTAGCCTAATTATACTATGTATTGGCTTCGCTTAGCCCATCATTGATTATTTTCCTAAAAGAGCGGATCACGCCGTGCTTATCTGTTCTTTTTATAATGCAGAAACAAGTGTGTGTCTTTGTGAAACGGTGTGTGTGTTTGACTCCGAATCTCTACATGGGCTTTCTACATCACTTCAGTCTTCTCTAACACATCTGACTTTATAAGTACTGTGTATATTTTTAGTATGTTTCCTGCTCTTATACACATGAGATTAATGGGTGTGTTAGCAGGAACAGAATTGTGCAAAGCAGGATCTCACACTCACACACACACACACACACACACACACACACACACACACACACTGGATTTAATCTAATGTCTACTCTTAAATACAGAGTAAGCAGCAGTGCACAGTATGTGTTTATGCTTGCACAGGTGGAGATGGTGTGTGTGTGTGTGTGTGTGTGTGTGTGTGTGTGTGTGTGTGTGTGTGTGTGTGTGTGTGTGAGTTTGAGTGTGTGATTATGAAGCACTAATTTGGTGCTATTGGTCCAGAAGTGGGCTGCAGTCGGAAAGTGTGTGTGTGTGTGTGTGTGTGTGTGTGTGTGTGTTAGGGGGGTGACGTGTGTGTCATTACTGGTTACAGTGGCATCATCGGTCACCCCAGTGGTCTTTTCGTTGTTGCCATGGATATCATGTTGCTACATAATCAGGGATCTGTCATTTAGAAAAAACACAATGAAACCTGTCACCTCTCTCTCGCTCTCTCGCTCTCTCGCTCTCTTTTGTGCTCTTGATCTCTCTCTCGCTCTCTTTTTCTTGCTGTCTTTCTCTCTCACTCTCTTTTTGGCTCTCTCTCTCTTTCTGTCTCTGTATTTCTCTCACGCTCTCTCTGAGTCTCTCGTGCGCTCTCTCTCTCTCTCCTCTCTTTCCTTTTCTCTCTCTCATGCTCTCTTTCTCTTTTTTTATTGTCTCTCTCTCTCTCTCAACAAAACCTGGAAGCTGGTCTTGACCTCACTTGACTTCCCCAGGGTAGTGAGAAATGAACTGAGAAAGGAAAATGTGTGGGTGAGAGGTGGCTCTAAGTGGTTCTTGAATCAAGGATTTGCCAACGCTTGCATTTTTTTTGTTTCAAGAAAGGCAGTGAGATTTGATCCATTTTGTAGCCAACAATTATTCACAAAAGCAACATGGAAGTCGCTGAATAGTCAAGGACTTTGAGGTAGTATTCAGTCTGGCAGCGTCCACCAAGCCTGAGGCGAATAATTGTTTTAGTATATGTGCTACCTGGGAAATATGAAGAGGCAGGTGAGCTGTGTATGTTTCCCAAGCAGACCATAAGAGCAGGTAGGTAAACGTGAGGTTTTCATCTCATTCAAAGTTTTATGTATGTCACAGAAGCACAAAACGACAAACTAAATGAGGTCTCTGTGGTTTATTTTTCCATTTTGAAGTGCGATAATGATGACACCACCTGTGACTATGACAAACAGCGAGTGGCCACTGTTCTGATTCAGGCATCATGGGATAATCAGCAATTACTGAATGAGATGAAGTATGATATGGAGAATTATTCAGATCGAAGGGATAACAGGGACAAAGAAGCTGAATTCTCATTGTTTAAAATTATTATTTCAAAATATTTTTAACTTATTCAAATGATCTGATGTCAGTGATAGATAAGTCTGCTTGTAGAAGAATACCAAGAATTAACTGATGGCTTTCCACCAATTGAAAACAAGGGAATAATAATGTGTATTAGTATATACTACATAGGAATGGTGCGATCTGATTGGCTCTCCATCTCAGGATTACAAAATATTACCCCGAGTGGATGATGCCTGAATCGAAACAACAAACACTCCTAGTAACTTGGAGCAGGTGGTGTCATCATCATTAAACTTTTTTAAAATGGAAAAATAAACCCTAATTTTTTTCCCTTGTGTTTGCACGTAGTATATAAGTATAAAAGAAACGCCTTTTACAGAGCGCTGTGTGTTTACCTTTTCGTGTAGTACTGAACTATGAGTTTAAAACACGTGGTTAGCCACACAGCATTTATGCTTGTTGCACTCATGTAACCTGCCTCTGTTATGAGTAAAATATGTAAAAATTTTATTTTAATTTGCTTTTTATTACCCGGTGTAGTTTATTGAGGGTGTTCTGTCAAAATCTCATATGTGCCTGAAAGAATTCAAAGTGACATACAAGGTTTTGACAGAACACCCTTGTTACACTAAAGCACTTATTAGCCTCAGGCTGAGTGGATAACATGAATTAAATAGTCCCATGAACACTCTCTCTCTGGGGCTGTTCAGTGCCACCCACCTCACCTTTAGGCTGGATAAAAAAAATTTACGGTTTCTCTTCAGCGCCGGCACCCGGAAATTGGCACCGCATCTAATTATTATTATTATTGTTTTTTATTTTTGGAAGAACCACGCCCAAAACCTCAGAAAACGCTTTAGACCCAATTTAGCAAAACAAAACATGTGATGCATTTATGATTTCAAAAAGCTGTGATGAAAAAACTGGATATTTTTTATCCAACCTTAGCGTGAAATTGTTCATTATCTTGTTATTGGGGCACCTATCAAGAAGTGGGATGTATTATGCAAAATGTGAACAGGCAGGTCTCAAAGTTGATGTGTTGGAAGCAGGAAAAATGAGCAGTCACAGTGTGACGGCTAAAGGACGGGATGGGTTTATTCAAAACGGTAGGTGTTGTGGGGTTCCTGGGATGTCGTGGTGGTACCTACCAATGGTGGTCCAAGGAAGGACAGCCAGTGAAGTGCTAAGAGTCTCATGGTTGCCCAAGGCTTATTGATGGACGTGTGGAGTGAAGGCTGGTATGCCTAGACTGATCATAGAGAAGAGCTACAATGTTAATGCTGGCTATGATAGAAAGGTGTTAATGTTATGGCTGATTGTGTGAGTGTGTGAGAGAGAGAGTGCTTAAGTGATTGGGAAAATATTTGTGTAAGAAATGGGGGGTTTTCAGAATTGTGTGTCTGTGTGTGTGTGTGTGTGTGTGTGTGTGTGTGTGTGTGTGTTTCACTGGATAAACAGTTGTTTATTGGAGCCTATCAGTCATGTGAACCATATCCCTTTAACAAAAATATTCTGATTCCTTACTGGCCTTCTCACCTCATTAACTTAATTACTTTTTAATTCATTATTTATTCATGTATGAAGTTTTTATTTGATTCTTTTCCACATAATTTAAGTTTTGTAAGGTATTTCATATTGTGATGTATGCAGCCAGCATCGCTTTGTGTCTAACGTCTGAGTGAAGTGCGCACGCACACGCACACACACAGACACTCTCACAACATGCATACACACGCACACACCTGAAATAATGATGCTCCAGGGCTCTGGTTCACGCTCGCTCTCGTAGCACATGCTGAGATTGGCGGAAATGATGATGTTCGAAGGTTCAAAAAGGACCATGATGCTTTTTGCTGTACTGCGATTGGCTGGAGGCGTGGAGGTGTGGTGTGTGATTGGTTAGAGTTTAGCTGTGCGGCTATCTCGCTTGGTAAATTGCCTAGCACGGAGTTTCTTTCTCAGGACTCCAGGTTTAGATCTGCAAACTGTAATTTGGAGCTTCAGAAACCAAAACTGTAGTTTTCTCCTGAGAATGAAAGGCATCTTCTTACTATACTGAGCTGCAGTAATTAACTGATTTAACTGGGTGTGTGTGTGGGTGAGAGAGAGAGAGAGAGAGAGAGGAATATGTGTTCACTTAGCTGTGAGTGAAGGCTGGTTTTCTATCCAGGAGAAGAAGGGATGAGGAAGAAACCATGCAGTAGCAGCTGAAGTCATGAACAGATGGATGAACGAATTGCTAGCGGATTAAGGAGTCATAAACCAAGAAGTATGTTTGTGTTTGATTAAGCCCGGCTGTTGCAACATCATAATCCGTGATTGATGCGTAGGATGGATGGGCTTGTGTAATCTGTTTCAGCAACACTGTTTTATTTGTTTAGTTATTTATTTATTTATTTATTGGACGCCCAGGACCTGACCCAGGTCTCCTAGGAAATTCTGACATCGTGGAAATCTTGGGAAACTGGTGTTGTGACAGTTTTGTGTATTTTTAGTGTCCACCTCAGATCGAGACCTGAGTCATTTGAGGTCATACGACAGTATGATGAGTAAGACCTTGCGCTATATGGAGACACGTTGCTATTTCCGCATATTCAGTCATTCAGATTAGTTTGTGAATGGACTTGGAACTGTTTCATGAAGCTTTTCAGAAAATTAGGAGCTTTTATATCAGCTCGGGGACAGCGGAGTGTTTTTGGTTTACTCGCGTATTTTTTGGATCCATCCCACGGACTATGGCCCTTTAACCCTTTAACTTTGAATTTTTCTTTTTCTGAATTTAATATTTATACAGCAGAGTGAACATTCAGAGTGGAATAAGGGCAATATTATAGGACAAGCATCATATTCTTGAAAAGGACGTCATCTGAAAACAAGACTGATATGGGAAATACAGGTGGGAGAAACCAAACACCGTCGACTGAGACTGACCTGATTTGGTTAGCAAAGCAGGAGAAGAATGCAGGTAAATCACGGCCGTGTGTGTGAGAGAGTGTGTATTTGGATGAGGATGGAAGATTATTCAGTAGTGGATGATGGTTGGGGATGTTGTATGAGTAAAACAGTAGGCAGTCGTGTTCCACTGTCAATCATTTCAACTTGTTTAAAAGAAAAAATACCCAAATAAGTCCTGCTTTGGATCAGTGGTGGCTTAATGGTTGGGGCTCTGGGTTACTTATCCGAAGGTCAGGGGTTCAAGCCCCTGTACCGCCACTATTGGGCCCTTTAGCAAGACCCTTAATCTTCATCTGCTTAGTCGTATGAAAATTAAAAATGGAAGTCGTTGTGGATAAAGGCATGTGCCAATTAGCATAAAATGTCCATTTATAGTTGTATTTCCTGTTGCGGGACGTCCACGAGATAAACTCGTCCCAGTTTAACAGTCATTCCTTCACCTTTTTTTCCCCCTCTTTCAGGAAGTTAATATAACAGAGAAATGCATGATGTGATGAGCAATGCTGTGATGTTCTGAAGAATGCTCTAGCCCTTTTTACACCCATCCTGTTCAAGGCCATGCTGTTCCCTGTCGAAGGTGTCAGTATGAATCAGACACTGGGTCTGTTTTGTTCCACCTCTGAACAAGATCAATAGTTCACAAAACCAGAATGGACGTTTGTGTAAAACGTCCTGGGTTCAGTTCCGCGTCGTTTTTCGTGTTCATGTTTCGTTTTTCTCGTGCTTGTGTGGGATTCCTGCGAGTACTCCGGTTTCCTCCCCCAGTCCGAAGACATGTACTGTTGGCCATCCGGATGTTCAAATTTGCCTCTGGGTGTGAGTCTGAGTGTGAATAGTTGTGTGTGTTGGCCCTGAGGTTGTGTATTGCACCTTCGCCCCGAGTCGCTGAGAGAGGCTCCTAGAGGATTAAGTGGTTCGGGAAATGAGTGAGAGACAGTGAGTGAGTGGTTTCCAAAGCCAGGGCAAATTCAGTTGCCTTGGTCTTCACACCTTTCTGATCAAATCGCTGTCCACTTCTCTTCAGTATCTCTGCCATCTTATTTCTGATCAAACAAACAACTTGAAGAGAGGGAGAAGAGCTAGGAAATTCACCTCAACATTCAGTTCAGCTTCTGTTTTGTATTGAAAACAGTGCTGCCATATTTATGCTTAAAGGTGTAGTACGTTCTACATCACTCTAGATGCTAATCACACTTCGGGTTCCTGAACATTTCATGGCCCAATTGTTTCAAAACACTGACACTGGAGACTTCTTCCATTAATGTTAACAAAACACCTCCTTATCAAAAAGTGTTAATTAGGAGCTTTAATTAAAAGAGCACTTATTCAACACACGAGGCACTGTGGAAGATACTACAATAGAAATACATCATCTGAGTATTAGTCATCTTATCCAAGCTCGTGTTTTGGAACGCTTAACATTTCGAGTGTTCAGATTTGAGATGCGACACGAGACATTCAGGATTAACAGTCAAAGCGAGTAAAAATGTTAACGGGTTCATCTCCAGCCTTGCCGTGTATTTTAAGGGCCGTACAGAGCCAGCACTAAATGCGGGCTATATTCCTAGCATTTTTGAGACTGTGGCTTTACTCTACGTGCTCATTTAGCCTAGTCAAATCGAGGGCAGACAAACCACACCAAGAGACTCAGGAGTTGGGGATGTGAGGCAGCCCTTCTCACAAACCAGCAGAGTTTTACCAGCATTGTAAACCAGCAGAGCTTCATGGATTTTGAGAGCTTAGATAAAGGAGTGATTAACTCCTTATGTTATGCTTATGCTTATGCTTGTGTTTCCTGTTGGTGTACACATGTCTGTCGTTTCATTTTAGTGCTGGGTTTCTTTGTTTTTAGAATTTCATCGCCACGTCTAATTTCATGTCGTGCTCCATGTTATTATTTCTTGTTATGCCTGTGTTGGATGTGTGCCAACAAGGGAAATAAGCAGCGTTTTGAAACCGATGACCTAATCCAACTTTATCCTTCTACTCATTTCATAACGGTACAGTGCTGCAGGTTGCCGTGTTTACCAAACACCCAAGCCTTTGTATTGTTTGTGTGTGTGTGTGTGTGTGTGTGTGTGTGTATATATATATGTGTGTGTGTGTATGTGTGTGTGTGTGTATGTGTATATATATATATATATATATATGTATATATATATATATATATGCACACAAATGTATGTAAGTGTATATATGTGTGTGTGTGTGTATAGGTATGTCTCTCTCTCTCTGTGTGTGTGTGTGTGTGTGTGTGTGTGTGTGTATATATGTGTGTGTGTGTGTGTGTGTGTA
>JAOUQZ010000019.1:1523498-1537386 GCA_028564935.1 Neosilurus hyrtlii
GCCAGCCATGAAGTTTGCGTAAAGCACCGCACATTTCCACGGACATTTCACTCTTGATACATCTGAACTTTTCCGTGCGTACGCACCCTTTGTACATGAGGCCCCTGATCTCATTTAAATCAATGGCACTGAATGTCTTTGTTATTTACAGATGGGGGGAAAAAATCAAGTCAGTTATGTGTCACCACACTGGCTCCAAAATTCATTCGTGTTTATTTATTTTGTGCGCAATATAACTCCAGTTATGCACAGATTGTGAAGAAATGTATTTCTACAGTAGATAGTGGAGCAGGTAGCAAACTCCTACATAATTGGAGGTGATCATTGCATGAAATCAGACTGAAAAAAATTCCCCAAATCCCAAGAAATGCCTGTTCTTTAACATTACACAAAATAATAAGAGCACACCCACTAGGGGGAGACATTTCATTCTAAATATGCCAAGTTGTATAAATCTGCAGTCTTAGCCAGATTTTTGAGGTTAATCAGTGCACCTGTCGCCATATTCCATTTGTGCCTGGTGCGCTCTGAGTGCCAGTCTCATTTTAAATTCATTTTTTAGCTTGTACATTGAGTTGGCGTAGTGGTTAGCATGTCTGCCTCGCAGATCCTGGGGTCAATTCCCGGGCTCTGGCGTTTTCGTGTGGAGTTTGCACATTCTCCCAGTGTTTGTGTGGGCTTCCTCCAGGTACTCCAGTTTCCTCCCAAAGTCCAAAGGCATGCACATTAGGCTAACTAGCTGTTCCAAATTGACCCTGGGTGTGAGTGTGAATGGTCAGTGAGTTTATATGTTTAAACCTGGGTGGTGAAATATTGCAGTTCCTCTATAGTCCTGCAGGTGGCGCATTCTCATGCAGTGGGAGACAACACTATCCTGTGTGGTTGGAGTGAATTTGTGTAGTAATAATTAACAGTATATTCTTTTGAATAGTTTTAAAATTGTAACAAATAAAAGCAGATGGAATTGTAGAATATTGATTGAATTACGATACTTACAGAATCACAATACAAATCGAATCAGTACCTCGATATTGTGATATCATCGTATCGGGTGGCCCGTGTGATTCCCATCACTATTGTTTCCATGGACGTATTGGGGTGTTTTTGTCTGTTTGTGTTTTTTTGTGTGTGAATGTGAGTAAAGCCATGACCCTCTGTCTTCAGGCCAGGCACACTACATGATTTTCGCAGCCATGAGGTCGCTGATCAGCTTACGCTTCTGGATGCAGAGCTCTTCTATAAGATTGAGGTACCTGCGCTGAAACGGATCTGTGTGTGTCTGTGTGATGGGAGAGAGAACAGTGTGTGACTGACAAAATGGTCTCTTTTGAGCATGTCATCTTTAACTTGCCTCATCACTCTCTCCCCTTTTCTCTAGATTCCAGAGGTTCTTTTGTGGGCGAAGGAGCAGAATGAGGAGAAAAGTCCTAATCTGACTCAGTTTACAGAGCACTTTAACAACATGAGCTACTGGTACACTCACACTGCACACTACACTGTATTCAGTACACAACACCGCAGTGGTTCAGATCCAGTGCCTGTTGTCAAAATTTGGCTTGGTTCATGCACAGTGCTGCTGTTATGGAATCAAAATGATCATAATTATAAAATAGTGGAAATAATGATAGGCGCTTAACTATGAGTCTTCCATTTTTGAGTTTTAGTTAAGACAAACTTTATTCATAAAGGCACTTTAACAAAAAACCCAAAGTGTTTTACAGACATTGTAAAATTTACTGAACTGCTTAATCCTACTAGGGTCATGAGGAGGCTGGAGTCTATTTTAGCCGATACCGGGCGAAGGCTAGGTACACCCTGAACAGCTCGCCAGACCATTTCACGGCCAACACCCACACAACCATTCACACTCACAGCTAGGGGCAATTTGGAACAGCCAGTTCGCCCAATGTGCATGTTTTTCAACTGTAGGACGAGACTGGGGTTTCCCAGAGGAATCCCACACAAGCACTGGGAGAACATGCAAACTCCACACAGAAACGCCCGAGCCGAGCCCCAGACTCAAACTGGTTATTTCCCAGCTAGTCCCAGCTAGTTATAATGTTACCCATTTCCATCTGGTTAAGTAATGGCTGCTGTGTCCACATTTGTCCACTAGGGTGCGCTCAATAATCATCCAGCAGGAGAAAGCTCAGGACCGAGAGAAACTTCTGCTCAAATTCATCAAGATCATGAAGGTAATAAAGAAAAATGTAATTTCCTCACACTGTGTTATGGCATAACAGTCGTAACACAAAACGAAATGTTTAATCACAATAATATGCACTTTAGACACTCATGAGAGTTGAGAGCATGGCTTTGATAATAATTAAAAAATGAATAAAAATGTATTTGTTGTTGTATACAGATGTGTTTTATACTCTGTGGCTTTCTTTAAATGTATGTCTGCTACATTGTTTTCAGCACTTGAGGAAGCTGAACAACTTTAACTCGTACTTGGCCATCCTGTCGGCTTTGGACTCTGCCCCAATCAGAAGGCTTGAGTGGCAGAAGCAGACATCTGAGGTCAGATATAACGACTTCTAATAATAATGAAGATAATAGTACTTTTATTATAAACACCTTCAGTATCAGTACATAAGTAATTAACTGGAAGATGCAGGACAATGGTTATAATAATATAATAAACATATAATATACATAATTACTAAATCTCTCTCTCTCTCTCTCTCTCTCTCTCTCTCTCTCTCTCTCTATCAGGGATTGGAGGAGTACTGCACCTTGATTGACAGTTCGTCCTCTTTTCGAGCTTATAGAGCAGCACTGGCTGATGTGGAACCTCCCTGCATCCCTTACCTGTGAGTGCGTGTTTATTACAGCCCCAGTGGGAGTGTCAAGATGCCAATCAGATGGTATTATTATACTGTATTGGATGGAGACACTGGTGTTGACAGCATGAACGAGTGACAGTGATGTATTATTATTTTATGAGGCAGTGATTGCAGGTTTTACCTCATGGTGTTTGCAGTGTAGTGCTGTAAAAAGGGTTTGGAATATAACAGGGTGTGAAATGTGCTTTCATTCATTGTTTTAATATTGTAAATCTGCAACACAAACCGTTGCACGTAGTGTGTGTTTGTCCCTGACTGTATTTGGTGGAAGATTTTGTATGATCTTCATCATGGGAGTTCATGGAAATCAGGATTTTTTTTTACAGTGTAATGAATGCATGTCTGTGTGTCTCTCTCTCTCTCTCTCTCTCTCTCTCTCTCTCTCTTTTCCTCCATCTCCCTATTTTTCTTTCTCCCTCTCTCCCTCTCTTTCTCTATCCCTCCCTCTTTCTATCTCTCATCCCTCTCTCTCCCTTCTTCTCTGTCTTTCTTTTTCTCCCTCTCTCTCTCCTTCCTTTTCTCTCTCCTTCTTCCTCTCTCTTTCTATTTCTCTCCACCCTCTCCCCCACCCTCTGTCTTTCTTTTTCTCCCTCTTTTTCTTCCTCCATCTCTTTCTATCTCTCTCCTCCCTCTCTCTCGCTCTCTCTCCCTCCCTCTCTCTCTCGCTCTCTCTCCCTCTCTTTCTCTCTCTCTCTCACACATACATTCTCAGCGGGTTGATCCTGCAGGACCTGACCTTCGTACATCTTGGAAATCCAGACCTGATTGATGGGAAAGTGAACTTCTCCAAACGCTGGCAGCAGTTCAACATCCTGGACAGCATGAGACGCTTCCAACAAGTGTGAGTGGCCTTCACTCAGCCCCTTCGCCTTTGTGTGTTTCTCACTGGGGATTTCTTACTACGTCTCTATCAGTCTGGCGATGCGATGCACATCTCAGAGTACTGCCAACAATACGATATTCTCTCATTTCCCGAACCACTTAATCCTAATGGGGCCTATCCCAGCCGACATTGGGAGAATGCAGGGTACACCTTGAACAACTCTCCATATCATCACAGGGCCAACACACTAAACCTCTCACACACCTAGGGGCAGTTTGGGACAGCCAATTGGCCTAAGCTGCATGTGTTTGGACTGTAGAAGGAAACCGGAGTACCCGGAGGAAACCCACACATGGGTGTTTTTCTCAAAATCATACATTTGTGACTTAGCAGGTTATGGCGCGTTATTGGTCACGTTTCTAAATTCTAAAGACATGAGGACTCAAATAATAATTATATCTGATTACCACCTGATTTCCACCATGAAGTAAATCCCGTGGACACTTTTTTTAATCAGGGCACTCACATTGTGAACTCGTGGCATTATGTACCATCCCCATTGCTCACTGAACCCACAGAGCTAGTTGACTCCATCAGGGCATGAATGAAATTGAAGTTTTATTTCCAGTTTGTCCTGTTTCTTGCTGAAGGAGTCTTTAAATTCACTGTGATTTAAATTCAGGGACCATTTCCACAATTCTCTAAGCATCTTGCTTTTATTATCTTATACTGAAATCTGTATTAGTTCATTTAATAATTAGCTGTTAGTTTGAAATTACCAGTGTCCTCTCTTTTTTTCCCCCAACACACAGACACTACGAGCTGAAGAGGAACGATGACATTGTGGCGTTCTTCAACGACTTCAGCGACCACCTGGCCGAGGAGGCATTGTGGGAGCTTTCGCTGAAAATTAAACCACGCAACATCACGCGGCGTCGGACTGAGCGTGACGAGAAAACCTAGAAGACGTTTCTCAAGCAAGAGAACATTTTTCCAGAGAGCACAGAGGGAATGATGGGAAACCTGGAGTTTGTAAGATGGAGATGGAAAAAATTACACACACATGAAAGAACAGAGTGGAGAAAAGGCAATATTTCCCAAGAACAAAGTAAAATACTAATACACACACACACACACACACACACACACACACACGAAGACTTACCTTGTGAGACTTGTATATTTGTGTGTGTGGGAGAGAGAGTGAGAAAGTATGGATCTCTGCAAGCATTTTGCTTGTTCTGAATCACTGTGTCTCATGTCTAAAGAGGCTCATGTCAAAGGGTTGGGGTTACCCATAATGCCCTGCTGCTGGGACTCCCTGTTCAGTTGTGGAAAGTAAAAAAAAGTTGTGATGTTTATTGTGTGTGTGTGTGTGTGTGTGTGGGGCCTCCTCATTGCCATAAAGTCTGGATTAATTACTCCAGATCCATCACAAACACACTTCTGAGTGACTCGTGTTGCCAGGCAACAGATTTACAATGACATCTGTAGTGTTTTTTTTTTTTTTTTTTGCATTATCCATATGTGATATATTGTATATGATACCAAGTGTATGATGATGTACAGGTATTCTCTTCATATATAAAAGAGATGTTGAGATTCTTTTTTATTTTAAACTAATTTTATGCACTAAAAAAGGAAACAAAGCAAAAACACAAGGACTGAACATGCTGTGATTTCTGTAAATGTGTATGTATGTGAGTGTGCACTTGCATGAAGGTTTGCAAGTGACTGTAAGGGAAAAGTTGTGCGTGTGCGTGTGTGTGTGTGTGTGTGTAGGCATGTCTCATTTGCGTCACTTCTGTTTACTGAGTCCTGGGAATTACTTTTTTCGTGCTTACCACATATTGTGCTTTCCCCCTGAATAAAACTACTCTTTCTATGTATGTATGTATGTATGTATGTATGTGTGTGTGTGTGTGTGTGTGTGTGTGTGTGTGAGAGCTCACCTAGTCCCAGCAGATTTGATGACGACGTCAAGACAGTGTTGTTGTTTTGCATTTCTCCTCTGAGACAGCTTAAGTAAGTTCTCTGAATTGCCCATTCTCAGAAGTATTTTCCAATATTGTAAGTGAGGAATAAAACGCTGATGGGACATTCATTCATTTTCTAAGCCGCTTAATCCTAATTAGAGTTGCGGGGAGGCTGGCGCCTATCTCAGCCGACTCTGGGCGAAGGCGTGGTACTCGCCAGACCATTGCAGGGCAACAACACTCATACAACCATTCACTCACACTCACACCTAGGGGCGAGTAAGCCTACTGAAACCCATGCAAACACGGAGAACATGCAAACTTCACACAGAAATGCCTCGAGCCCGGGAATCGAACCCAGGATGTTCTTGCTGTGAGGCAGACATGCTAACCACTGCGCCACAGTGGAGCTTCCTGTATGGAAAAAAAAAAAAAACAAAAAAAAAACAATGGGGTCATATGATGCAACCTGGTGCGTTGACCGATTTCCTAGAACTGCATGTCTCAGTGTTCTATTCTGCTCACAGCACTGCAACTTGCCAATAATGTTCCAAGTTTTTATTTATGAATGAATGTTATACTTTTTTAATTATTATTTTTATAGTTGCATTTAATGTTGTAGAATGTCTGTGAAACAAGTTTGTTCCTGTTAACACTTCCTTGAAGTTACTGAGAAACTGCAGTCCTCTATCCTTGAGGACTTTAGTGTGTCTGAAAATTTAAAGTTGCAGTTTTACCGCTGACTCTTTCTGACACTGGAGACTCCTTCCAAAAAACAAAATGCTTAATAAACATCTCTTTACGGAAAAATGTATCACCAGTTACATGTTTGTAAATCCAGTTATTTATAGCGTCCTCCATACCAGTTCTTATGTGAGATGTTGCTTAGAAAAACACTAATAATTTGATGAAGTGCATTTAGCCTTGATCACAGCATGTAATCTTTATGGCATTGTTGCTCCAGTTGGTCTAGTCAAGGCTCAGCAACATTGTTGTGGCAATACAATGAAGTCAGCTGATGATCTGAATGTACTGAATGAGCAGGTTATCACATCAATGGACTTTTTCTTCCCTGATGGCACAGATATAAAACAGGGACTCAAATAATGAAAGAGTGGTTCAGGGAGCATGAGAAATAATTTTCACATATGTATTGGCACCCCAGAGTCCTGACGTTAACCCTATTGAAAGATTTCGGGATGTGCTGGAGAAGACTTTATGGAGTGGTTCAGTTTTTTTTTCTCATCGATTCAAGACGTCGGTGAGAAATGAACCCGACACTGGATGGAAATAAATGTGATAATGTTTAAGTTTGTTGAAACAATGGCATGATGATTATGTGCTGTAAGCAAGGCTAATGGGGGAACAACAACATATTCATGTGTGCTTTTTTTTTTGGCCAGGCAGTGTATAACATTAGAGTGAGAACCTTCAAGGCAATCGATCACACAATTCTAAACATTCTGTCGACTTTAAGAAACTGCTGTCTGAGAGAAAGGAGCTGTATACCTACCTGGCTCAGGAGCTGAAGACACTGGCATTTAGGTATGGAGAGAAACTGCTGCACACACCACACATTCCTATATCACTGGCTACATCTCTGGATAGCCTTCAGGCTAAATGTGATGAAGTACCCAGCTTGGTTCTATGCTCTTCACCTTCAGACAGGTGTGGGGAGCCAGGCGAGTGCCGCATTTTGTGGCTCTGTGTCACATTCAGATGCCTATCCATGCCCATACCTTAATGCTGCTTCAGCAAAAGGCTGAATGAACAAATATTCAGGCTGAAGTTGAATGAAAGGCTGAAGTTGAATGAAGCCTGAAATGTTTGAAGTATGTGGAATATTTTAAGATATACTGAATAAAGGGCTTACATGCCCTTTCCCTCTGACAGTTGAATTCACTGAGATAATAAAGGGCTTACATGCCCTTTCCCTCTGACAGTTGAATTCACTGAGATTCAGCTGAGGTGCACCTCACAAACTCCTGCCTCCTGTGGCCAGACCACAAGATTTTTATGTGTTTGTGATAAAAAACTGTGGTCATGGGAGCAGTTTGAAAAAGTGGTACTTTGTCCTTTCCGCAAACTGTGCAGGTCAGATATATGAGTAGATGGGTCAGTTGGTTGGTGCTCCTCTCACTTGAAGGGGTCTGGAGCCAGTTTGCTTAGTCTGTTTGCTTAGTCTGGCACATGTCTGCGATTAGCACAAGGTTTCCTGCAAAATGGTGTAAAAATGATCTATGTAGAGTAAACCTTGTGGGAATGAGATCAAGTTGAAGAGAGACAAGATTTTCACAGCTCCTCTACTGGATGATGTCATGCACTCTAGTTTTGAGCATTTTGCCAAAACTTAACCTCAAACAAAGTTGAATATTTTGAAAAGTTTGAATGGGATTTGAAATCCTGAATCCCTGGAAGATGTGAAACAATTTGATGTTTGAATGGTCTTAATAGCTGAAAGTATGAATGAATGGTGAAAAATTTGAATGCATTTTAATAGGGGGAAAAAAAAAATATATATATATATATATATATATATATATATATATATATATATTTAATGGGAATATTTCAGAAAGTTTGAATGTTAGAAATGAGACAAATAGACGCCAGAATGTCCTAATTTAGCTGAACTTTTTGATGTATGAATGACGTTTCTACAATGAAAAACGTAGGAGATAGGTGCCAAAAAATGCGATGAAATAATAATAATAAAGAATTTGTCCTTAGAACATAATAGGTTTGAATGCTTTCAGCATTCACTCCAATAACTGTTTAAATATAATTTAATACAAAATTAAAATAGGGGGTGAACGATGGCATGGTGTTCTGACGATTGTGTGAACGTTTTGTAAAACTCCATTCACAACTGAAGAAGGAGGTGGACAATAGTATGATTTCTGTAAGACTTTCACGTGTGGTTGAAAGTAGTTGACTGGTTGAGGAGCATTTAAGGACTAGAAGGAAGTGTGTGTGTATGCAAGAAAACCTATAGTGATCCCTGGCAGGCAGCACAATTAATCATATTTATTAAATGATCAGCTACTGCACTATTACGTAATCTTTGAATGAAAGTCCAAAGACAACATTGGAGAACTAATGTTTACGGACTTGTTGCTGTTTCATTCATTCATCCCCCTGTACTGCTTAGTCTTTCAGGGTCATGGGAGGCGGTACACATCATGAAGGTCCTGGGTTCCAGTCCTGAGCTTAGTGAGGGTGTATCTGTGTGGAGTTTACATACTCGCTCCGTGCTTGTATGGGTATCCACCTGGTACTCCAGTTTCCTCCCAGAGGCCAAAGATATGCACATTAGGCTTAATTGGCTGGCTAGTGAGCTGTTCAGGGTGTACCCCACCTTCACCAGTGTTGGCTGAGAAAGGCTCCAGCCTCAGATTAAGTGGTTCAGTGAATGAGTGAGATGGTAGCGTAACTTCTTTACCCTGTACTGCTGTTTTAACAGGAAACCACAGCTGAATACTTTTTAAATTAATTTTTATTATTTAAAATAATTAAAATCAGACATTTTTTAAAATTATGAGTTATTGTGAGTTAAACATTTTTTTTAATTATTCACATTTTATGAAAACATACTAAAACACAACTGATTATTCACTATAATAAAAATATCAACTGGTGAGACAGAATGCATAAACAGCTTTATGGAAATCCAGACAATACACACATCACATTTCCTGCTACATTATTATTAAGGTAGAAAATGAAGTGTGATTACAAAAATTTTATCTATTATAGTTGTTTTAATGTGAGACTTAAAGCCAGTCAAACAACTTAAACATTAATGAATTATTTCCACAGCAAATCTATTGGGTTTAATAGCCCACAATGATCTCACACCCTGTTTCTGGTGCTTTTGTGAGAAACCATTGCTGTAGATGTTTAATTTACATACATAGTTCACTAAATAAAATTATTTCATATTTGGAACTAAAAAGTGCACAAGATGTCGGTGAGAATACACACAATATCTCGGAGACAAAGCCTAAAGCAGAAAATTTATTTTAATGTAGGGGCATTCAAAATCCAAATGAAGTCCTCCATCAGACTATATACCCAAAAGCCATACCATTAAAACCTTAATTCATGGCAAAGAGTTCTAGGTGTGAACTTGGCCTCCAAATTCCTCAGATCTCAGTCTGTGTGCTGGACAAACAAGTCTAATCCATGGAGCCCCCGTGTGACGACTAACAGGATTTAAAGAATGGGCTACTAACAGCTTGCTGTCAGATACCACAGCACACCATCAGAGGTCTTGAGGGGTCCATGCTACAACAACTCAGAGCCATTTTGGTGACACAAAGGAGGCAAGTGGTTTTAATGTTAAGGCTGATCAGTGTATGATAATTGGCCAGCTTCACAGTTCTCAACACAGATAGTTACAATGCAAGAGGAAGATTTTTGTTCCTCTGACTACACCTACAAAGTAAGAAGTAGAATGATACGTAGCTATCGCGACATACACAATACGCAAAGTTAAGTGTGAGAAGGAGCGGATTCAAAAGAGCTGCCATGAAACGAAGTATGGAAGACCTTTAGTTACATTTTGAAAGTCTTTTGCAACCAAGTATTCCAAATGACAATTTTAATTTGAGTGTTCGTCTGTCCAATTATTTTTGTTGTCTCTGAACTAAAGAATTAAATGATGTAATCCTTGCGCTGTTCACCCAGTTTGGATGTAAATATCCTCAAAGTAAAGCTGAAGGTCAAATTACAGCTGGGCAATTTACTACACCTTAACCCACAAGGTCTGGATATTGATTTTAATATACAGTATATACACAAAATTATATTCTCGTACACAATATTTATTCTGATTTATGTGAAATACACTGTAATATTTAAATATAAATGTATACAGTGCGTAAAAAATAAAAATAAAAAAAATGGCGAAGCAATTTGCCAAACCAATGGAAGACAAAACAAATTTTCTATTTGAAAACAAAACTCCAAACAATAGTAAAAAAGGCAACAAAAATTGGAATAAAAAGTATTTGATGGTAAGAACATTTTTGTTTTAATTTTCAAAAATGATTATTGTTGAATTTTTCACCCAAGAAACTGTTGCTGTCAATTTATTCGTGGAAATAGTCGTGTATAATTAAAAAAATCTGAATAAAATAGTTTTGTTATTTCTCACAATACATTGAATACAGATATAATAAAAAATAATAGTTATTCCATTCAATCTTGTCGTACATTGCTGATACTCTCTAAAGATCCTTGTTTCATGAGACATGAAACAAATAAATAAGTTTCCTATGCCTGACTGTAGAGGGAGCACATGAGTAAAAATAGCTACTGTTCATTTAAAAAGATCCCCCTGCATGTTTAAACTGCTTAAAGATTATTAGACCACCCATCAAAAAATAAAAGAAATGCAAATATTTTGGAACATGTATTACAATTCACATTTCATTTGTGTCTGTTAGTTGAAGAAAATAAAATTGAAGAACTTTACTTCAATGGTAAACTAAATTCAACAGAAAACTCTAATATAAAAACACCTTCTTTGGCCTCAATAACAGCAAAAATTGTATGTTTTATTGTTTTTTTTTCCCTTAATATCCATTAAGTTATACTGTGCAAAAAAACAAAAAAGATTTTAATGGTTAATTTTTTAAATTTTAAAGTGAGGTAATGATAACGCCGCCAACTCCATGCGACAGTGACAAACTGTGAGTGTCTGTGGTTTTGATATAAGCATTAGCCACTCGAAATAATGATTTTCAATCTCAAGATAGTGGACCAATCAGACGGCACCATTCCCAAGTTGAATATACTGATGGATATTAAGCACTCCACAACCTTAGGATAATGCTTAAACAAAACAGGCAACATAAACTGTCACAGTCACTCTTTTTATATCCTATTAACTGATTCACAAATATTTCATTCAGAGGCAGACCTTGAGAGCACCTACAGACAATCTAGAACAGAGTTTTTCCAAAATGTCTGCAGCTGCTCCCAAAGACCATCTCTGAAGGAAATATTTGTGAACCAGTTAATACTATATTTGTTCAAGAGGATTAAAATCTGGACTCTTGGTTATTTCATCATGTCCAGTGTTCCAGATTACGGTTTCTCATTCAAATAATTTCTACATAAATGACATTGATGTTTGGGATTGTTGTCTTCAGGATGTATTTGAATCCACAGCAAACAATTTACACTTCTCTCACTTGTGATGAGTGGACTAATAACTGAGTCAAGCTCTGAACATGTACTAAATCGAGAGCGTGCTACACAACTTTCAAAATCTGAGAATCGCTTCAACATACAACCATCCCCGCCACCACCCCTAAACACAAGAGAAACTCCAAACTCTCTGAAGTCCATTCATTCATTTTCTGAACCGCTTAATCCTAATTAGGGTCATGGGGAGGCTGGCGCCCATCCCAACCGACTCCGGGCGAGAGCAGAAACACGCTGACGGCTATGCAGCCTACTCTTGATGAAAATCAGCAATGGTTCTTTTACATGCCTCTCACCGCAGACAGTGAGAGACATGGCCGGCGTTTGATAACCCAGTTAGCTGCACTGGTAGGACAGCAGTGACAACAAGATAGTGGAGCTTGAACCCCCGACCTTGGGATCAGTAATCCAGCGCCCTACCACCAGGCTACCATCTGTTTCCCAATTCACACAACAAGAAAAGCATGAGCTTACTGTGACTTACAAGAGAAAAATCGATGGGGTCATGAGTTCTTCCAAAAACATTACTATTGTGCTTCTTCTGCCCTCGCTCTTTTACACCAATAGATGAATGGGGGAAATAAACTGGGTTCAGGGCTCTGTTGTGCGTCTGATTTTCTCTCAGGCTCAAACTGATGTTATTACAACTGGGATGAGATTCATCACAGAAAAGTGAACATGCTAGAAAATATTGGCATTTGTTCGCCAAGTTTATAATAAATAAATAAATAAATAGAGATCGCGTCTGTAAAACATCACCACAGGAGCACTCAGCGAATGCACACTGCACTGGAGGAGCTTAGTTCCAGAACAGTGGGCACCTCGAAGTCAGGGCTAAAAGCATCCAACATGCACTGAGCTTAAGG
The DNA here is from genome assembly GCA_028564935.1 of Neosilurus hyrtlii. Classification (NCBI taxonomy): domain Eukaryota; kingdom Metazoa; phylum Chordata; class Actinopteri; order Siluriformes; family Plotosidae; genus Neosilurus; species Neosilurus hyrtlii. The sequence goes on from JAOUQZ010000019.1 coordinate 1,536,226, forward strand.
AACGTTAAGGTAACTTGGATATACCAAAGCTTTTGGTAATTGACAACAAAACCAAGTAGGTGTCGTAATACTTGAACAGCGTATCTGCCCTCTGAGCCTTTAGATTATTCATAACAGATACAGAAACCAGAATTTTTTGCAGAATCAGTCCATAGTTCAGAAACTGCTGACTGTGTATTTGATGGTTTGTTTTAAACAAATCACACTGTGTGTGTATGTTCGTTCACACACACTGTATGTGTGTATATCTATACACAAATATAAACACTGATATGAATATAGTTTTTCACAGATTTGAATTATTTGAGCAGCACTTAAAAAAAATAATAAAAAATTAAAAAAAGCTTTCACTTCCTGTTTCTGTTCAATAACTGAGTTATATACTGAATCATTACACTTGCAAAAGTGTGTGTGTGCGTATAGGTTACATGTGAATGGAAGCATGCACTTCTCTACCTTTCAAGTTTTAAGCACATTGCCCTGTTTCTGTTTGGACTTTAATGTGGCCGCGTACTGGGTTCCAGCAGTGATCGTTTTGTGGGAGTGGATCCTCCTCCGTCTATGTTCTCCCTCGCTTCATCCAAACCCCTCTTTAAGGTGCGTTCGGGGTGTCCGTTAACAGTTCCTCTCTGCCACCTGCAGATATCGCCACTGAGGATGTCTTGAATGTGCTGGACGATCAAATTAATCGCCACTGAGTGAGTGAGAGAGAGACGCAGATTAAATATAAGATCAAGAATAATCTGGGATACAATCAAGGAACAGTCAGATTATATGGAGCATGAAGTAAGAAAGGGAGGAAAGAAAATTAAATGGTGAGAAGTGTGGACAGAAATATAGATAGAATTTAATAATTAAGTTAAATTAAGGTAAAGATAGGAGAGGAAAGAAAATGAAAGTGGGACACCAGGGTAATTGACTTTTATTGAACCAATGAGTTCTTTTCTGTGTATTTCGGTATTTTATACTTACCCATGTTGTCTACTCCACGAGGTATTATCACATCTGCATACTTCTTGGTCTGAAAGGAAAAGAATAGATACAAAACTTATAAAAAAACTGTTCCATTTATTATACATTCCAGCATACATACATACATACATACACAAATATACATACATACATATATATATATATATATATTTGTGTGTGTGTGTATAT
>JAOUQZ010000019.1:1557878-1577949 GCA_028564935.1 Neosilurus hyrtlii
GTGTGTGTGTGTGTGTGTGTGTGTGTGTGTGTGTGTGTGTGTGTGTGTGTGTGTGTGTGTGTGTGAGTGTGTGTTGGTGGGGAGGGGGAGAAGGTTAACTATTGTAGAAGAATTGATGTCTAGACGTCATTCAGTCTACGCTGAGTCATTTTTCCTGAACACATGATCTCACTCACATACTGGTACGGTAACACTGGAAGAAGGTTCCCTCTCTGTAAAATCTCGATTCCTCCTTCCCCGTTTTCTTTTTTCTTTTTGCCTCCCGAACCTCTAGTTAAACACAATTTGTATTCAGTTCTTAACAAATAATAAATATATTATTTAGTGAATTAATTCATCATGGATCTGTTGATCATGTTAACTGTCTGGGGAAGCCGTGGCTGATTCTAGAGCACTGGGATACAGAAAATCAGCTTATTGTGACAAAGTCTGTACAAGTTATGTTAAACTTCATATATTAATAAATACACACTAGTATGGAGTACCTTCAAATAAAAAAAATAATGAACAAAAAGTCTTACTAAAGTATACACGCAAGTTAAATTTTGGACAAATTTGAGTTTTCCATTTGAAACATTGAAATAACTAAAATAATTTTCAAAGGAGGATGTTTGAGATGGAAATATTTCCATTCAAAATGAGATAAGCGCATTTCATTTAACAATCATCATGAATCATGCATTGATGGCAGTATTCCCGATTTGTTCTGCACAGGGCAGGTCTGAATACATGCGAGGAAGTGTCCGTCCAAAATGTCCACTCCGACATTACGTGCCTAGTACGTCTAGGTATGTAACTTCTGGTTGGCTGAGATAGGCTCCAACCTCCCCACGACCCTAATAGGAGTAAGTGAGTCAGGCATGGACTGATGTTGCAGGAAGGAACCGCTGGTGTTATACGGCATCATTTTAAATGGCTAATAACACTAATTCACCACAGGTACACTTTAAGGCATAGGTGTGAAACTCAAGGCCCGTGGGCCAAATCCAGCCCACCAACTCATTTTGTGTGGCCTGCAAGAGCTTTCAAAGAATACGAGTGTCGTACATTTTTTGCATCTGTCATTACCATGAAACTTAATTCATCATCCTCCCATGCTTGTTTTCTTCGTTTCTCCTGATCGCCACCTTTTAAGTTCATGAAGGTCTTCCGAAACTTCTTTTCCTTTCTGTTTTTCCCCCGTGTGCATCTCTTCAGTAACTTGTTTACTCTAAATGACTCATGTCTTCCTTCTATTGGTGCTGTTCTGTGTTGCAAAAGTTGACCCTCGTGTTTTTTGTTTTTTTTCAGCTGTACATCAGTCGCCGCGTACACAGCCGGAGTTCATCATGTCTGACTTTTTTTTTTTTGCCCTCCAGTCAGACTATTATGTAAAGCATTCATTTAGTGTAGGCAGTGTACCTGAATGGGCGAACACATATACATACACATTCATGCTCATTTCAGGATGAATTACTCACAGCTGCAAGTAATTTATTCAGTTGAATCTGGCAACCGCACTGCACGGCAGAAATAGCTGCATGTGTAACTGCCTTTATACGTTCCAGTTAATGGCTAGTTCGACTTCATCTGAATTGCATCTGAGAGCCAACGGAGACTCAGAAAAGCTGCAACCTTTTATAATATTTCGGAAAAGACCGAGAATCTGAATTGGCACTCCAAGAAAAGGATGAGCAATAAACATTGTGGCTTATAAATAAATTATGAAGATGTTGGTATTTTCCTGGGGGATGGCAACACTTTTTGGATACTTTGACTCAAAGGCGTAATTGAAGGCTTTTGAGCACGCCTCATGGCTTGATTAAAGCTTATTGCTTGTATGAATCTTCTCCAACATGTCCCCATTACCATTAAAGTTGACCGAAGAGCCTGACTTTAAAATTGTACCAAATCTTTAAACATAGAGTCCATATAAACCGCTCCATGGTCTGACTCGAAAGATGGAAGGGACAACAATGTTGGACAACGATCACTGTGTTTGGCGTGACTGCAACTGAATTGAAAGATCTGGGGGTGGGGGTGGGGGGGTTATTCTGTTAATAACTTGCAGTCTGTTCGTGTGATCTGTTGATGATGTACGCTGGCTCCAAAAAATGTATGGACATGAATAGCCACATTTATAAATGTATGACTGAATTAGAAAATATTTTTTCAAGGTACCTCAAACACACTTTTCTAATGGTTACAGAAACGGTGCTGGTTCGATTCCTGACCCGGCAGGAAAAATCTGTGGCGGCAGGGAGAGTGACCAGCACCTTCCCTTCCTCCACCTTCACAGCTGAAATGCCTTTGAGCAAGGCAGCCACCCCCCACTGCTCCGAGTGCGTGTGCTCACTGTGTACGTGCGTGTGCTCGCTGTGTACGTGCGTGTGCTCGCTGTGTACGTGCGTGTGCTTGCTGTGTACGTGCGTGTGCTCGCTGTGTACGTGTGTGTGCTCGCTGTGTACGTGCGTGTGCTCACTTTGGATGGGTTAAATGCAAAGACAAAGTTAGAAAACCTAACAGAAAAAAAAGAAAGAAAGCTCATTGGTGTGTACAAGTGGCAGCAGGTGTCCGAGAGTGCACGCAAGTGTGTTGTATTTCAGCTCTCGTTGGCCTTTCTACCATACGGTGCCACAATAACACACCATTTCTACCATACGGTGATCGCAAACACTTGAAGTAGTTATACCACATTACCTCTATTAATTGTAAATACACCCCTTAAAGGTTCTATTCTTGTGATTGACCCTGTTGTAAACAAGCTATCTGTTTCCTGAGATTTAAATCAGTGAAACGTAGTAAATTGAGTTAAGTGCCCTCGTAATGGACTTGTTACAGAATAATTAAATAAACAATACCATTGTGGGTCAATAGCATCTGCATGGTAGAGGATTAAGGCTTTTATTATAGTGAGTTTTGTTCAAAAAATGCATCTGCAGTTTAGGTGATGGAGCTTGAGTGAATTAGAAGTTGTTAAAGACTTAAAATCTTTTAATGCATTCACGTCTCTGTGGGAATTCAGCTGGGATACTGGGACAGAACATGGCATGTTTACTGGAAAATTATTTAGCAGGTCCAGGTATAAATAACTTATTACAGACAACGTCTCTCATGGAGTTTCTCAGCATGTCTACTTTATGCCGAAAGGATATTTTATCTGTACTCGGTTTACTGATGCCTTTCTCTCACAACCAGTGATGATAGAGCGAGAAAGGCACAGGCTTGGCATGCATTTCATAATATGAAGAACATCTGGCATGCTGATATGACTGACGGGCTGAAAAGGTGCATTTTTGTGGCCTTGGTAGAATCAATTCTCACTTATGGATGCGAAACCTGGACACTAAACGTAATGTCTGCAACGTCACCTGGCGGGATCACATCCCAACTGAAGTGCTTTATGGAGATCTTCTACCACTCACATCAAAAAAGTCAGATCAAGGAGATTGCGGCTAGTGGGGCACTGCATTCGCCGGCCAGACTTTGTGGCGCACAACCTAGTTCTTTAGAAACCACAGCATGGCCTCACGTCCCGCAGTGGTTGGCGTCTGTATGTTTGTAGACCAGCTGCATTGCGATATTGGCCTGCAGTCTACGGAGGAGTTAAGAGCAATTATGCTTGACGGGCCATCCTGGTGCATTATTGTTCCCGTGGAGACCCGACAAGATGGTGATGATCATAACCAGCATTAACAGCTTCAGCAGTTTTCACTACAGAAGCTCTTCTGTTTGATCAGACCAGATGTGCAAACCTTCACTCCCCGTGTCTATCAGTGAGTCTTGGACACCGGTGACACTTTTACCGGTTCACTGATTCTCTTTCCTTGTACCAGCCTTGGTAGGTACTTACTACTGAATCCCAGGAACACCTCACAAGACCTGCCTTTTTGGAGATGAATAGACCCAGTCGTTTAGTCATCACATTGTGGCCCTTGGCAACATCATTCAGATCCTTAGGTTTGCTCATTTTTCCTGCTTCCAACACTTTGAGAACTGACTGTTCACTTTCTGTCTAATACATCCTACTCCACAGACCCAATAATCAACTGGGTGCATTCATCTCCAGAACAGCAGGGGTGTTCCTGGAATGCAGTGAAACGTACCTACCAAAGGTGGCCCAAGAATGAGATGGTACGTCTGTACTGATTCCACAGATGAGTTAGTGTAGTACAAACTGCTAGAAGGGTGTCAGCACACACGGTGCATTGCACCTTGCTATCCATGGGGTGTCCCAGCCACAGATCCCTCAGGTGGTGTTAATGTAATGGCTGAGCTGTCTATCCTCAGAAATGTACAGTAGCAGTCAGTTTTGGACACAACTATTAGTTTAGATGAATGATGCTATAGCTGCACCCTTGTATTTTTGCAGCACACTTGCTGCCTCTGTCTATGAAAGATAATATTTAAGCACCATAAGGTCCTTAATCAGATTGTAGGATTCCTACTGGTATTGTAGGAAGATGATGCAGTTTCTCTTCTTGGTGTTTATCTATCCGAGCTGAGGATGCAGTCTGCCCCACATTGATAAGTATTAAGAGAAGTAGTCCAAACTGCCGTCATTTCAATGTCACTCACAGTGTATTTTTATATTTATATTTTAAGAATTTTATAATTTGTTGTGCAGCTTAAGAGCAGACACATATTACCATTCACTCTAGAAAAATAGGGCTCTTTATTTTCTTCTTTTTCTTTTTATTCTTCTTTTTCCATCGCACTTAATGCAGCCTGAATGTATATATCAAAATGTGTGTCTCTGTGCCGTGAAGTGTGCTATTAATTTTATTTGCAATTAGCCAAAAACCAAACCAAGAAATCCCATGGAAATGAATGGGGAGAGGTTGACAATGATCATAAAACTCACCTCACTTTGATGCCTCGCCAAGAACAAATACTTTTACATAGAAACTTTTAAAACGTAGGCACTGAAGTTGACAGTTGGTGGTCAAAATGGCTTTTTGCTCCCTTTTACGTTTTTCTCTTCATCTTTGATCAAACGCCATAAGGATTTCTGAGTCTGTTTGTGTATATATAATGGGTGTCTATTGTGTGGAATGTTCTGGGCTATAGTGCGTGATGTCATCTTAGAGTGTGAGAAAAGAGAAGATTATCTTGGGAAAAGGTTTTATTTATTTATTTGTTTGTTTGTTTTGTTTTTTTACTTGGTTCTACTCCCATAATTTTCACTCTACATCAATAGATTTGTGTGCTGGTTCTGACCGTGTAACTTTCGAGTCGACAGCACTTGTAGAAGTGAAATGGCGAACCTCTGACTGACAGCTGTACCGGGAATTTGTCCATAAAACTCAATACAAAATTTTAAGGGTCATTTTTAAATCTTGACTCTTTAAACACTTTTTACAGCGAAATAATTTATATCACAGCGTGCACCAAATTTTTAGCTCTCAAATGCTGTTGACCTCATTATGATAAATACGGTTTTCAAAAACTGTGGTACTGTTTCAGTAACTGACAATTTAATCTCTATGGACATGTAGGTCGGGGCGCACACACACACACACTGGCACTTGTTTTGTCTTATTACTACTGTCTTTACTTTGGACCTCTCTGACGGAAGTGTCGGAAAGGAGAATGTTGTCCAAAATACAGGCAATATTGAACAATGGCCTCCCACCCGCTTCACACCTTCTGATCAGTCACAGGAGCACGTTCAGTGAAAGTGCTTGCAGCTAAACTACGCGCTTTTCAAATCCTGCTGACTCTCACTCAAGAATACGTTTAAAAAATGTTGCGTGCAGCTAGTGTGAAAAGATGTATCAGTCTGTTTTTTTGTAAATAAAACTGGTCACCATGCTCGATGCATAAAGTACTCTGTCATTGCGAATAAACAAAAAACCTTATTAAACATTGTAACACGGCGTATTAGAGTGAAAACATTCAAACTCAAAGGGAACAACCGTAACGGAATTTTTTTCTTTCGACGTATCAACTCAAATGCCACATTATGGACAGCGTGGAACTCGATTAAAAGGTATCATGCTGTAATTACATTCAGCCAATTCATTGGTAACAACTGTTTTTTAATTTTTTTTTAATTTTTTTTTTTTTTTTTTTTAAGGGTATAAAGCGCTCTTGTTTACAAAGGGTGTCGACGAACTGAAAGCAGACTCGGCGGCTATTATTCACCATCGTAATACATTCGCACACAAACAGCACACTTCTCAGTAAGGCTGTTTATTTTATTTCCGCAAAGGGAAAAAAAATGACTTTCATTCTGGGTCACCATCCGCAGCCCGGGGCAGACCACCATTTCTGAGAACATCACGCATGCGCTCACTGTTTCCTGCAACCAATCCCGTTAAACAGTTAACCCTTTAATGCTAAATCAAAACAATCTCATTTCTCTCATTAGATGTGAAATGTTGGTGACAAAATAGTTTTGTTCTTCAAACTAGTAATTAGAATTGATTTATGAAGAGGTTGAATATTGCAGGTAAAGTATTATTCCTGTGTGTTTATATTCACATTATATTTTTCTTATAATATTTAAAACGTTCTGTCTTATTAATCACTTCTTCTTCTTTCCTTTTTTCTCTTTCTCTTAGTATTATTATAATCCAAAGCCTTGCTTTTCTTTCTTGATATTCATTTAATTCTTTTCTTCTTCTCAATATTGTTGTTGTTGTTGTTGTTGTTGTTGTTATTATTATTATTATTCACTTTTCTGAATAATAATATTACTATTCTCTCATATGTTGTTATAGTTGTATTTAATACCATAGTACCCTCCTGTTGTGTAAAGTGGACGTCGTCTGTTAGTTACAGATTCTAAATGTTTGTCTTTAGATGTAGATTGATTACTCAGAGTGGTGTATTTTTTTTTTTTTCATGTGAATGTAGAAATGCTTTGGGCCTATATGTCTTGATGTAATACAGTGTACTAATGTTATTATGCATTATGACTAACAGGGTTATCAAAGGCCGGCCTTGTCTCTCACTGTCTGTGGTGAGAGGATGTAAAGGAACCATTGCTGATTTTTGTAAAGAGTAGGCTGCATTGCCATGAGCGTGTTTCTGCCCTGCGATGGCCTGGAGAGCTATTCAGGGTGTACTCTGCCCTCGCCAAGAGTCGACTGAGATGGGTGCCAGCCTCCTCTCGACCCTAATTAGGATTAAGCAGTTCAGAAAATGAACGAATAGATGAATGTTTCATTAAAAAAAAAAATAGACTTGTTCTTTGTTGTGTGCGTGTGTCTCTCTTAGGTAAGCCGTCATGATTCCTGTAACCGAATTACGTTATTTCGCCGAAACACAGCCAGCATACCGGATCCTGAAGCCATGGTGGGATGTGTTCACAGACTACATATCCATTGTCATGCTGATGATCGCTGTGTTCGGCGGCACGCTGCAGGTCTGTTCTCCTATCCATCTGTCTTTGTTTAGCACTTGCTTGTTTTTAAAGTGATTGTTTATGCAGGAGAAATGAATGAGATGAGGAAGAGGCAGAACTACCGTGTCAAGATCATTCTGTGAGAATAGGAAGAGGTGGAAACAGTTGATGAAACACGTTTGTTTGTGTAATAAGTGAGTGCTCCAGTCACTTCTCTGTATGTGTATTTCGGACAATTTACTCACAGTGCTTTCAAATGGAAACATGTTGGTGTTTTCCCGCTCTTGCACACCCATCCAAAACACCCGATGGCTCGCTGAAGAGGAGATGAGACGTGCTGTCTGAGCTCGAGCAGTACACGTAATTGCCACTGTTATTACAACCCCGATCTCGACTTGGGTGTGGGTGAAAGAGAAAGAGAGGTTTTGTGCACTTTTGGTTTCAGGTAACCCAGGAAAAGCCGTTCCTGGTCTGTTTTTCTAACCTTAAGACTAAACTCGGCTCCCCACTGGGCACTTGAAAGTAAATGCCCTCTCTAGACTGCATGTCATCTGATCATCCATAGAGTTACTATAGGCTTTTCCCAGATACAAGGCCAAGCTTACACAGACAGCACTTCTAAAAGTTAATTCTGTTCTAATCTCCAGATTAATTTCTTTCTCTGTGCAAAACTTTAGGCCAATTGCTTCTGTTTTAACCATTTTATGGATGGTTCTTAAAAATTAGTTTCACAATGATGTCATCAAGGCCCAAGTTAACATGTACAAGTACAGGAATTTTATATATTCATGGCATTTACTTACAGAAATGTTGGTGGTGTTAAAGGGTTTCGATTGAAATCATTTCCTGTGCAGTGTGACGAAACCAGTAGGATAATAAAGCCATACTTCTCCATATTAATTTGGTCCTTGATGATGTCATCATTCTATGACTCGGTTTTTAACATAATCACTCATAAAACGGTTAAAATAGCAGCTGTTGGTCTATGACTTTGCACACAGAAAGATTTTAATATTAAGTTTAGATTGAGCTTAACTTTCAACAAGTGCTGTCTATTCCTTTATAAAGCAAACCGCTGTCCAGATCCTGTAAATATTGCAGCACAAGGGTTTATTGTAGGATCAAGCCTGGCTTTAGTTCAGCAGCGCTAGTGATTTAGTTGAGTACTGTTATACAAATAATTTAAGTGAAGGAAGCTAATTGGAACCGTGATTAGCAACAGTTTTTGCAAGAGGGGAGCCCCCTCCCAGTGGGAGCTATAGGAATGGGTTCCGTCCGTTCGTCTGTCCGTCACACTTTAGTTTCTGGGCATTTACTTGCCATGCGCTGAAGCTGGGGCTTTCAAACTTGGTATGCTGGCTTACTACTATGAGTGCTAGGCTGAGTTTGTATGTGAGTGACCTTGACCCACTTTTCAAGGTCACAGAGGCAAAACTGCATATTAGGTTTCCGGACATTTACTTGCCACACGCTGAATTTGGGGCTTTCAAACTTGCTATGCTGGGATTATGGAATGGTCCTTTCGGCGGCAGTGTCTGGACACCTGTGGTCTATTTTTTACATTTTCTTTTATTTACCTTTTAGCAGTAGGGTCAAAACCAGGGGACGAAAGGAGGCGAAGAGGTAACATTTGCTCTAAAACATACTCTAATCTTTTGGCTGTAGGTGACCCAGGACAAGATGATCTGCCTGCCATGCAAGTGGGTGGTAAATGGACGCTGTGGGACACTAAACACCAGCACCGTCATCTACGGGCCTGAGCCACGTGGCATCCAGTACGAGCTAGACCGACACCAGTACAGCTACGTGGATGCTGTGTGCTACGAGCATAAATTGCACTGGTTTGCTAAGTACTTCCCGTACTTGGTGCTGCTCCACACACTGGTCTTACTTGCGTGCAGCAATTTCTGGTTCAAGTTCCCGCGCACCAGCTCTAAACTCGAGCACTTTGTCTCCATCCTACTCAAGTGCTTCGACTCACCGTGGACCACTCGCGCCTTATCTGAGACCGTAGCCGAGGAAAGCGACGCCAAGCCGGCAGGCAAAAATGATGCCAGTGACAAGAAGGCGTCAAGTGTGAGTGATCAAGACGTGGAGGCTAGCATACCCATGCTGCAGCGCACCAAATCACGCATTGAGCAAGGTATCATCGACCGCTCGGACACTGGAGTGCTGGACAAGAAAGAGGGAGAGCAGGCCAAGGCGCTTTTTGAGAAGGTGTGTGTCTAAAGTCAACACTAAGGAGCCTATCTCAGCTGACACTGGGTGAGGGTGGGGTACACCCTGAACAGCTCGCTGAACCATTGCAGGGCCAAAACACAAACAACCATTCACACTTACAGCCATACCCAAGGGCAATTTGGAACAGCCAGTTAACCTAATGTGCATGTCTTTGGACTGTGGGAGAAAACCAGAGTACCCAGAGGAAACCTCCACACACTCAAACCGATGAGCTTTTTGCTGTGTGGCAGACGTACTCACCACTACACAACCGTGCCGCCCTTCCCATAGGAACAAGAATGCTAAGCACGGTTTCTAACAGTCTCTCATTGGCTGAGATCGCAAGACATGATTGGAGCTAGCCAATATAAAATCGTTTTTCAAATGTGAAATTTTGTAATCATGTGATGCTGCTATGAAAATAATAATAATGAAACCAAACCTCAATGAAATGAAGTAACAAAACTACCAGTTATCGAAAAGCAATATAAATTGTTATGGCCGCAATATAGATGTGCTAATTGACCTGGCACATAAAATTAAGCATCCACTCTGAAAACCTATGCTAATAGTGCCGCGGCCTCTGCGTCCAATATCCCAAATCAGTCAGCTGTGTATGTGTTTATATTAAATGCATGCCTTGCTGACTGTGTGACAACAGTGTTTGTCCCATGTTTCTCATGGGTGTAAGAGTGTTTAGCTCCTATTCAGAGTACGTGATATTGAAAATGTGTACAGCTCTCAGGGATGTGAGGTGATTCAGCACTAAAGAAGGACAGAGAAACTGCTGAGTGGATCATCCAGGCTAGGTCATGTCCTTAGCTCTTTCTTTTATTTCACCTGTTCAGCAATATAACCAATATCCATTAAACACCCACCTTCCCTTTCTACTGGCATGGGGTCAGTCCCAGTGTCTGTCTGTCTTGTTGTCCTGCCAGTGTGTCATATGACCTACACACTGTATGACCTTGGGACATCTTTCTTGTTTATTCTTTGAATAACTGACAGGGAATGATTTCTCATTGGGGGCACAATGGTGTAATTAGGACCTTCGCCTCACAGCTACAAGGTCCTGGGGTTGAGTCCCAGGCTCAGCAAGTTAATTTCCGTGTATTACCGGCCAGGCAGGGTTGTAAACAAGCACATGCCCCCTCTGTGACATGCAATGCTGCCACCCGCCTCTTTTCGAACTGTTGCGCATGCGTATTTGGGGGCGGTCTAACACACTCTGAGGGAAAGCGCTATCCTCATACAAATTAGCTCACAGACACCCATGATTGGCTGGTGATCGTTGTGAGTGACAGGAAAGTAAGCGTACCATCCCTTTCTCCCGTGAGAGCTCAGCCAATTAGCTCCCATGGACTCCCGGTCACGGATGGCTGTGGCATCAATCCGGATTCGAACTTGCGATCTCCGGGTTGATAGTCGCGCACCTTATCGATGCGCCACTTGGGAGCCCCCACGTGGGGTTGTTAAAGGTACACCTTTCCCTCCGACAGTCCAAATAAATGGCGGTTCCAAATTGCCCCAGATGTGAGTGTGAATGGTTGTGTATGTAGATTCATTATCAGTGATGATAAACAAGTTGCAAAGCCTCCACTGGACCATTGTTGTTCGGTTGCTGATATGGCACAATAAAGGAATTTATTGTTTGTTCAAAATATAATATCTTGTTTCTGATTGGTGGAAATCCATGAAATGATTCTTGGTATTCTTCTATGAGCCAATTAATCCATCATTGACATCGCAAAAGTTAAATTAGTTGAATAACTTATAGAGTTCGGAAAATTTATATTGAGAATTATTCAGATCTTGTAGAGTGTTATCTGCATCAACCAATAAAACCCCCTCAATCTGAATAATTCTCCATATTACACTTCCCTCGTTCAATAATTGCTTATAATATGGGAGTACTATTAAATGCTCAATTCTGATTGGTCAAAAATTCTTCAAGGTAATTCTTAATCATGGTCTCCCAGTAACTATAACTGGATAATGGATACAGAATTCCTGTCAGTCTAACTCCACTTTCTCACCAGGTAAAGAAATTCCGCATCCACGTGGAGGAAGGCGACGTCGTCTACCGCCTCTACATTCGCCAGACCATCATCAAAGTCATCAAGTTTGTTGTGATCATTAGCTACACAGCATACTATGTGCAGTTCATCACGTTTGACGTGAAGTGCAAAGTGGACATTGAGCAGCTCACGGGCTACCAAATGTATTACTGCGCTCACCCCCTGGCCACCCTTTTCAAGATCCTTGCCTGGTTCTACATCTCGCTGGTCATCATCTACGGCCTGATCTGCATGTACACGCTGTGCTGGATGGTGAGCCGCTCGCTCAAGCACTACTCGTTCGAGTCAATCCGAGAGGAGAGCAGCTACAGCGACATCCCTGATGTCAAGAATGACTTTGCCTTCATGCTGCATATGATCGACCAGTACGACCCACTGTACTCCAAGCGTTTCGCTGTCTTTCTGTCCGAGGTGAGCGAAAACAAGCTGCGCCAGCTCAATCTTAACAACGAGTGGACGCTGGAGAAGCTTCGTCAGAGAATCACCAAGAATTCACAAGACAAGCTCGAGCTGAATCTATTCATGCTCAGTGGCATTCCAGACACAGTGTTCGACCTGCTCGAGCTTGAGGTAGGTGCTGATGCTAGATCTTTAGAGATAAAGCGCTAATGTCACCTACTGTTTGAGTTTGATGCATTAATACAGTCAGGTGCATTAGTATTTGGACTGGCAAAGAGGTGTTGATGCAAGTAAAGGTCATCACCTTGAGGCTAAAAACCTGTTAAATGTAGGTAGAAGGTGCTGCTCACTCCTCCCTGCTTCCATGCATTTTTCCTGCCGGTTCGGGAATTGAACCAGTGACCCTTCGGCTCCAAACCCACTTCTGTAACTATTAAGCCAAGGCTGACCTTAAACGAACTCAGTGCAGGTGCCCAAACAGCATAGCCCACTGTAGCCCAGAACCCCTGAGTCCAAACCATCTGCCAGCCTCAGTCTTCTGCTAGCTTGGATTACAGGCACGTGTCACCACGCTCAGAAAAAAAAAAAAAAATTCTCTTGAACGCAAATAGTACAACTCGATGAACTCACAATGGAAAAACAGATCTTCGTTTGAGATTTATTGCGGTGGTGTAGAGCAGCAAAATTACAAAACCTGTGTCACTGTCCAAATATTAATGGGTTTTGCTGCTAGTTTAAGGCTATAATAAGACAATCTAAAGGGATGTTTTATTTCATAGTACTGCTTCCATTACTGGCTGGTGTCATGGACTAGATGAGAGCTTTGTTTGTAATTAGATTTGGTATGATGCACTGGCTGGTACATATTTTAGATTCATAGGTTTAATGGCTTTTTCATAGCAGGCATAATTTTACCAGTAAATACTTTGCTGCCAGTGTGTATCAAGTGACCGTCCCTGTCCTATGCTATGATACCACTCTAAATTTGACCCTTTCTATCCATCTCCCAGGTTCTGAAATTGGAGCAGATTCCAGACGTCACGATTCCACCCATTATCGCCCAGCTGACCAATCTAAGAGAGCTGTGGCTGTACCACACACCAGCTAAGATTGAGGCTCCTGCTCTGGCCTTTCTGCGTGAGACCCTCAAATCCCTACACATCAAGTTCACAGACATTAAGGAGATTCCACTCTGGATCTACAGCCTGAAGAACCTCAGCGAGCTTCACCTGACCGGCAACCTGAGTGCCGACAATAACCGTTTTATCGTGATCGACGGCCTGCGGGAACTAAAAAGGCTCAAGGTGCTACGGCTAAAGAGCAATCTCACCAAGCTACCTCAGGTAAGATGTAATTGAGGTGCCTCACAGGAAGTATTTAAACAATAAATGCTGAAGATTACTTTTGTAAATGTAAAATTCTCTGATGGGCACCAAAGTGGTGTTGTGGTTGGCATGTCTGCCTCACAGCAACAAGGTCCTGGGCTCAAGTTTTGGGCCCGCAGAGGGTGTTTCTGTGTGTTCTCTCCGTGCTTCTGTTGGTTTCCTCTGGGTACTCCGGTTTCCTCCAACAGTCCAAAGACATGCTCAATAGACTAATTGGCATGTGAATGTGTATGACTGTGTGTATTGCCCTGCAATGGTCTAGTGTCCAGTTCAGGGTGTACCCCCCTGGGGAGGCTCCAGCCTCCCCGCCACCCTAATAGGATTTAGCGGCTCGGCAAATATCTTGTTGAAAAACCTGCAAACACCATGAATATGTTGTAAAGTTATGTTAGGGGACTTGGTAATCACAAGGTTAAACCTGATATGGATGGAAAGGTTTACAGGTGCTTCTCTAGCCAGATACTCAATTATTTGTTTATTTATTTATGTATTAGACCTAAGCAAATATTGTCCTCCTCTCTCTAGGTGGTGACCGATGTAGGCCTGCACTTAGAGAAGCTCTCCATCAATAATGAGGGCACCAAGCTGATAGTGCTTAACAGCCTGAAAAAGATGGTGAACCTGACTGAGCTTGAGCTGGTGCGCTGTGACCTGGAGCGCATCCCTCATTCCATTTTCAGCCTCCACAATCTACAGGTATGTCTTGGCCTAGCCTCACTCTCAAAGCACTCAACTGTATTGTACGCTTAACCAGACACAACTATTGGAATGGTGCCTGACCCTCGGTGGAGCACCGCTAAGTGGGCTGCCCATTACATGGTTGTAAACCATTAACCAGTTCAATGACATTATAGCGGAGCATCATACCTGTGAGAAATTGGTATGGCATCGATCTGATTCTTTATGACGCACGCATGTCTCTCTTATTTGATGATGTCAAGTCACGTGACTTATCCAAAACAGACTACTTTGGTCAGGTTTGGTTGTTCTATTACTTTTTCTTCCAAGTATATGATATATATATTTTTTAATTATTAAAACCATGATGTCCTGACGTCCGTGTACACATGGGAACCCTGTGGTTTGTAGCTACTTTCCATTTAATCTTAAGAAGGTAACATTGTCAGACAATAAAGCTTGTGTGAAGTTGTTTAGGGGGAATAAGGGAGCAGGCTTTGTTATTAAACATATGAATGACATAAAAACAAAATTAGCAACCTCTTTAGCCTGCTGCATCACTGTAACCCATTCATGCTGATGCAGAATTCATTTAATTCCTGTTTGACCCATGGTCCATTTATTGCCTGACCCTGTGTGCCTTCTGCAGGAGATCGACCTGAAGGATAACAATCTAAAGACAGTCGAGGAGATCATCAGCTTTCAGCACCTGCACCGACTGGTGTGCCTGAAGCTCTGGTACAATCAGATCGCCTACATCCCCATCCAGATCGGCACACTTACCAACCTGGAGCGCCTTTATCTGAACCGCAACAAGATCGACAAAATCCCCAGCCAGCTGTTCTTCTGCCGCAAGCTGCGCTTCCTTGACCTGAGCCACAACAACCTGAACAATATCCACCCTGACATAGGACTGCTGCAGAACCTGCAGTACTTTGCTGTTTCTGCAAATAGGGTGAGGGCCAAACACACACACACACACACACACACACACACAGTGAAAGAGACGTAACAGGGAATTGTGCATAACACAGCATAACACAGCTCCATGAGCAAGCATTTAGATGATCCTATGGTAATGTTATGATAAAGCGGAAAGGTTTCTGCAGATGTTTGAGTCTACACTACATGGACAATTATTTGATTGTATTTCTCAGCTTTAAGGTGCACATTCACTAGTAAATAAATAACCTTGTGTTTTATCTTCACTTAAGAAATAAGAGATCTTTATTGTCTGTTGCATGAACAATGAAAATCAGTTTAGCAGCTCTCTGTTTAGCACCAATTATAGAAAGTACACAAAAGACAACTAAGGTAACTACACTAAGCTCTAAAGGTGCATATACCTATATATACATACCTATATGTACACATATAGACACATACATATCTCCTGTATATGCAAATGGTGAATGATATGTCAAAGGTGCATGGCAAACACAGGGTGAGAGGTAGAGCTTTCTAATCATGAGGCGCATGATGCTAAAATGTTATATGATGTTCGAGACCTGCTCTAAACATGAGTATTGTACTTATACTCAAATATTGGGAAGGTATCGACAAGGTGCACGACTATCAACCCGGAGATCGCAAGTTCGAATCCGGATTGATGCTACAGCCATCTGTGACTGGGAGTCCATGGGAGCTAATTGGCCAAGCTCTCACGGGAGGGAGGGATGGCATATGTTCACTTCCCTGTCACTCACAGCGATCACCACTAATCATGGGCGTCTGTGAACTCATTCGTACGAGGCGGATAGCGCTTTCCCTCAGAGTGTATTAGGCCGCCCCCAAATACGCATGCACAACAGTTTGAAAAGAGCTGGGAGGCAGCATTGCATGTCACGGAGGGGGCATGTGCTTGCTTATGCCTCACCCTGGTCGGTGGTGGTCGTGTGATGGGGAAGGCAAAAGTTGATGGGTAGGAATTGGATACGACTAAATTAGGGGAGAAAAATGGGGGGGGAAATCCAAAAAAAACCCTTCTTTTTCGTTTTATTTATTTATTTGTTTGTTTATTATTTTTTTGCAAACTTTTTTTTTTATTAGCATGTGAAAGTCTTTAATTTTTGCAGTGATGTTGGTTTATGATGTAATGTCACTAGCCATGAAATTGATTTTTTGATCACTAATCACAGCACTGATGAACTCACATAGATCACCAATATACCATTCTAGTGGAACACTTCCGTTTAAGACCCTTCTCTCCTCTCTCAGATCGAGACGTTACCACCTGAACTGTTCCAGTGCAAGAAGCTTCGAACGCTGAACCTGGGGAACAACTGCCTGACTGCACTGCCGTCGCGTTTTGGCGAGCTCACATCTTTAACTCAGCTGGAGCTGCGCGGTAATCGGTTAGAAGGCCTGCCGGTGGAGCTGGGCGAGTGCCGCATGCTGAAACGCTCAGGCCTGATGGTGGAGGAAGAGCTCTTTAAGACACTTCCTCCTGAAGTGAAGGAGCAGCTGTGGAGAGCCGACAAGGAGCAAGCCTGAGACTGAAATGAGGTGGACAAGAAGAGGGCAAAAATAGAAGCAGATGAAGCTGCGAGAAACTCTTATATTAATGTTTTAATATTTAGTGTTTTTTTATATATATATTTTAGTTGTTTTTATATATTTAGTGGAATACAAGGTTGATCCTTGCGTAAAGCAAAGAAGAGAGGAATGAGAAAGTGGAAAAATGGATTGGAAGTGAAACAGGCCTTGGCTTGTCTACACACGCAAAGTGCAGGGTCACAGGCCTGTACATGCAAACTGTAAGCTGAGCTGCATGCAAACTTTGTGCTATATCACCTCAAAACTTAAAGGGCCAGTCCTAGATTCTGAAAAAGGGTATTTGAATTTGACAGCCAAACAAATATACATCCCTCATATTAATGGACGCACATTGCCAAGACCCCAACAACGACTTTCCATGTCTCCCCTCTACCAAAACCCATTGCTTGCTGCTAATTGGCTAGAATAGTCTTGTGTGGCTCACACAGAGCCACTTGGTTTAGTTTCCATTCGGTTGTGTATGAACACCAGGGGTTGTGTATTTTTTCCTTTTATCCGCATGCACTATGGCTTGGCAAGAAAACAGTAGGAATAAGGAAATTGGTCAATACAAATGTTTAAATAAATGAAAAGTTTTAAATACATTGAATGCAAACTGCCAGGAGAGCGTATTGCAAATATGCAAATTTCTGAGTGCATGGGCAAACCTCAAGTGGGCTCACAACCACCCTGCCATATCTCTTGATAACAGCCAATCAGTTAACGGTTGTAATGTTCAGTTTCACAATCAACATGGGGCAACAACCAAACCGCATGGAGTGAAAGAACGAGCAGTCTCTCCAGCAGGGCTCGAGGTGGGCGGGTCTGTAATACCTACAGGCACCAACATTGTTTACTACGTGTGATTTCAGATCACACTGGAATCCACTTCACACAGAATGAAATTTGTTGCCATATCGGAAGTGTGCTTGGTGCTGGGATTGCATTGTGAGCACTACAAATCAATGCATAGGTATCCTAGGATTTCTCAGCAAAAAAAGCGGCGACTTGGGGACGTTGATCACTATCCTCATGATAGTGATCGCACCCTGTCTTGTATTATATTATACCTATGCTCTGCTGCCTGTGCTCACATCCATGTTGTCATGATCAGTTATTTGGCCAATCCTTCCGGCACAGCATGGTTCCTTTTGGCAATAAAATGTATTATGTTTATTTTGGGATGTACCATGTAATGGGCGGACCATGAAACGGTGCTCCGCTGGGAGCCAGACTCTGTCTTGCTCTGTCTTTTTCTCCTCTGTCTCTGTCATAATGTCCCACTTTTCTATATGTCCTACATACTGCGACATCGTCACCTACTGACTGAACTCTGCTTCTATTTATTAGCGGAGCTCCATGGAGCACCATAGCCACAGAACGTGGCTTTGATGGTTGTCATGTGTCTGCACATGCTGTACAGAACATTGATTTTATTTTAAGTGGTTGTCACGTGTCCGCACGTCACTGAGTTGATGCTGATTGGCTGTGTCACTGAGTTGCATGACAACAGTTAACGACGCTCAAATTATATTAATAATAATAATAAATAAACACAACTCACAAAGATCTTACAGGGAACTCCGCCTTTAGGAAGTGCCTAAATCAATATGATATTTACGACTTGTAGAACATTCTCGTTCGTCACACTTATTTGCCAGAATTAAGTCCCACCCACACAAGCAGCATTTGTTTGTGGAAACTGTGTTTGAAAATGTGGTAAAATTAAACATTTTTCCATTAAAAATTCATTAACGATCAAATTGATCATGCTAAATAGCATCTATGGATATAGATTCAGGTATCTCTTATAGACACATTTTGCCCAGCCTTAGTGCGTGCAAACTTTAAAAGTGGCCATTAAAAGTAGATTAAACCAGATTAAAATCAACAACTGCACCTTTAGGCTAGGATTTCATGGAGTGGCGAATTCTGATGAATGTAACATTTATTTTTCCGCAATGATTTGCAAACAGTTTTGACACGGGTAGCTAAAGTTCCCTGGCTAGTGCACACAATGCTGGGGAAGGGGTTTGCTCACCGTTTTTTTATAGGATTGGGTCCGTTATGCATTCTTTTCCTTTTATTTCCCTATCTCTTTCCTTCTGTTGGAGGATAGCTTCTTCCTCAAGGGTAACAGCATGTTGGATTGCTTCCTGACAGAAATGCATTTTCATATTCTGCAATATCTTCTATATCCGGGGAGGATTTAACCCTTTTGATAGGGTTGGGTGGTTCAGTTCTAAGAATCGCTTGACATTCATTCATTTTCTGGAGCGCTTATTCCTAATTAGGGTTGCGGGGAGGCTGGCGCCCATCTCAGCTGACTGGGGTACACCCCAGACAGCAATCCAGGCCATTACAGGGCAGAAGCACGCTGGCGGCAACCCAATGGCCTGCTGTTTTTGAAAGACAGCAATGGTTCCTCTACATGCCTCTCACCACAGACAGTGAGAGACAATACTGGCTCACCTGACATTCGCCTGGTATTTAAGAGTGGCAAACAGCTATTAATGTTTGCCAAACATTCGCACAAATGTTGCTAAATGTCACAAAACGACAGCGGCGAACCCTGATTTTCACCTACATGCATCAGAAAAGTTGCCAAATCCACAATTCACCATATTCCTCAGCATTAGTCACTCCGTCTGATAGCTTTAAAGCTTAAGAGATGTGGTAAGTGAGCCTACAGTTCATCCTCCTGGATGGGATGCTAGTACATTACACATTACCTTCCCAGTATTTTTACTGGTACCCTTTTATACTGCTGGTTGGACAGGGGCACACTTCTGGTTAAGATCTTGCCCAGGGGTCTCAGCACAATGGGGTTTTAATAGGGACTCAAACCCCTGACCTCTCAATCATGAGCCCAGCACCCTAACCCACTACACCACTGGCCCCACACCTAAGGGAAAAGGACGGACACAAAATCTGTTTAAAAGGATGCAACCACGCTCTACCCCCAATGTTTCTTCAGTGCAATCAAAGTCTTTTGTTTATAAGTGTGTCTGAGACGCAGAGGAGCAGTCACCAAAAAAGGAAGAGAAGGGACGATACAGTGTTATTCTCTCATCATATTTGTTGTTAGTGAAACTGTTCCGACCTACCATTGCCTTAAACTCCTTAGAACAAGGATATATCTAAGGATTTTCTTTTGCCAAAAAAGTGGATAAACACTAACTGATGTTCATACGAGACGATGATGTGCATTAATATTTGCATTGACTATTAACTGTAATATTTCTTTGTGTTCAGAATGGTCTTCATCATGTCCAAAGGATTATGCCAATAAATGATTCTGAAAACGATTCTCACCATCGTTTGAATTCAAGTTATTAAGCTGTAACCAAGGCACAAACCTCCCCTTAACATCATCATCTTCTTCCGCTGGTTCCGGGATCGGGTCGCGGGGGCAGCAGCCTAAGCAGTGACTCCCAGACGTCCCT
>JAOUQZ010000019.1:1585760-1603378 GCA_028564935.1 Neosilurus hyrtlii
AAGGTGTGTTGTCATAGCAATTTACACTACATCCCAACTATGTCCGGAGCAGGTTATGTTCTTGGTTAACCCAGGGTTTTCACAAGGTGTGTTGTCATAGCAATTTACACTACATCCCAACTATGTCCGGAGCAGGTTATGTTCTTGGTTAACCCAGGGTATTCTTTGTAAACATTACCCATCATTCTTCAATAGTCTGGTCGGAAAAAAATCTGGAACATCGGTACATTTGGGCATACTGGGTGGATAGTGAGAGGGGGATTTAGAGAGAGTACTGTTATTTTACCGTGATGATGTTCTGCACCGGATTTCCTGCAATCACCACTGGCATTTAAGCCCTGCCGGAAGGCTTCGTCTGCACCAGAGTATTCTATTTTGGGCTCATACATTACATCTGATTTCGTACCGTAACCATATATAAACTAATATCATGATTTAGGATAGATACACATACTAATAAAATATTTAAATCGTCCTTTCGCCTCTGGGGTGCTTTTGGGTTCATACATTACATCTGTTTTTTTTACCATAACAATATATAAACTAATACCATGATTCTGTACATGGTGCCTAACAAGTACCAGAATAAGAAGCACTAAAATAATAAAGATCAAATTATTATTATTAGATACATGACAGAAACCATGTAGGCAAAAATATATGTTACTTTGCAAAATATTGCCTTTGAGATTGTCTTCTTTAATGAATGTTGTCTGCATATTTGTTTCCTCAGTTATCTTGATACAAGGGATTCATTCATCAATTGCCTTCAGCTTCTGTGTTGGGCACAGCATGTTATTCAAGATAGTGGTGGATGTAGCAAAGGCAAATTTTTTATTTGTCACATACAAATTATACACAGTACAATATGTAGTGAAATGTTTAGTACGACTGTCCAAAATGTAAGAATAAACTATCAAAGCAACAAAAAGAAAAGAACAATAACTAAAATTTAAAAAAAAAAATTTTTTTTGGTTATTTATTTTTTTTTACAAAAAATAACATTTTTAAAGGATTTAAAGGTCAGTTAAGGCTTTTAAAGGTCGGATAAAAAGCAGGTAACACGTTGATATGTTTCAACTGTTTACCAGAAAGCTTTTTATGTGTTTTTTATGCTTTCAGGGGAAAGGCAGAGAGAGCTACTACCACGAGGACAGTGTGTATTGGGTTGATGCATTAAAAATCCTAATGAGAAAGGGTGACTGAAGAACACCAAGTTTGAATGTTAAAAGTGAATAAACAGAGTGAAATATCCACCTGTGTCTCCGTCCTAAGATCTGTTGCACAGGGTAATGTGCTTCCAGTACTGGAGTTGTCCATCACCATGGTTTCACTGTAATCAGGTTTGACATGCTAAAATCCCTTGATCCTTCAAGTACCAGAATAAGCTAATCTCTCTCTCGCTCTCTCATGACTCTAGTTACAATTAGAAGGTTGCCACAGCACTGAACTGATAGATTTTTTTATTATGTGTTTTAAAATATTTAAACAATGAGAGGAAACCCAAACACACATGAATTAATAATCACTGTCAATTTGCCTAAATAAGAATGGATATCTTAACAAAGCAGGATATTTAAAAGGTAAGTCCAACACTGTTTGTTTCTGACGTGCGCTATCCTGGCAAGCTGTCCAGGGTGTCCTCTGCCCTCGCCCAGAGTCGGCTGAGATGGGCACCAGCCTCCCTGTGACCCTAATTAGGATTAAGCGCTTGAGAAAATAAATGAAATTAAATAGGTTCTGTTGTAGAAAAGAAATTGAGGATGTGTTTGAATTATTGGCGACTTTCTTTGTCGGACAGTGTGTTGGCGTAGTGGTTAGCACATCCACCTGACAGCAAAAAGGTCCTTGGGGCCCCCGAGTGGCACATCTACAAGGTATTTGACTATCAACCTAGAGATTGCTGGGTCGAAGCTTCGAACCCAGGGTGATGCCGCAGCCATATGCGACAGGGAGTCTATGGGTCTCACTGGAGGAAGGGATGAATTATGCTCAGTTCTCTGTAATACACAGCGATCACCAGCCAATCATGGGTGTCTGCTCATCCGTACAAGAGAGTGAACAGCACTTTCCGCCAGTTCATTAAGAGGCGGGTGGCAATATTGCATATCACAGGATTTGGCTGAACTAGAGTCTAGCCTCTCCACAACCCTTTCCTAGTAGGATTTGGATATTTTTAACTTAAAGGGTCTTGACATTTTTGTATTGCTGAATGTGTCTCTTCACATCGCAGGGAGGCTGGAGCCCATCCAGGCTGACTCAGAGCATAGGCCAGGTACACCCTGAACAGCTTGCCATTGCCAGTACAGACTCACAACCACTCATTCAGGGAGAACATGCAAACTCCACAGTGTCCAGGCACAGGGTTTGCAGATGTGCCGCCACTTGATTTTGTCTAAATGACAAACCAGAACGATCACTGACCTAAAGCAGGCTGCAGATCTTTTACCTTTCAGCAAACTTATTACAAAATGAGACACTGAAAAAACGGACTTATTTGGAACAGATCTGACCTTGTGCTCATGGGATGAGTCTGGACTGGTAGGTGGACTGCAAATGGGCCAATCCTGTGACTGGACCTCCCCTTGAATGACACCAGATCCTGAAGTACTTTGTTCCTTTATACCGCTGCAGTGTAAAACAAAAGGAAGCACGTTTTTATTTACTGAAGAACACGTGACAGATTTTAATAGTTTCATGATGGGGAATGTTTATAATGCAAGTTAGATGCATTTATGTGCTCTCAGCCTGATACATTTGATCATTTCTAATTAAAATTTCAAATTCAACTGGCATTCAGCCCTCTCACACACACAGACATACTGCACTCACTCTCTCTCTCTCACACACACACAGACACACACAAACACTACTCTCTCTTGCGCTCTGTCATACACACACAGCACTCACTCTCTCTCCCTCACACACACACAGAGCACTCACTCTCTCTCTTTCACCCACACACACTGCATTCACTCTCTCTCACACACACACACTGCACTCACTCTCTCTCTCACACACACACACTGCACTCACTCTCTCTCTCTCTCTCACACACACACACACACTGCACTCACTCTCTCTCTCACACACACACTGCACTCTCTCTCTCTCATACACACACTGCACTCTCTCTCTCTCTCTCTCTCTCTCTCACTCATACACACACTGCACTCACACACACACACTCTCTCTCTCTCTCTCTCTCTCTCTCTGCAGAAGTATGGATATCATAACACAGCAGGATGTCCAGAAGGTGAGCTAAAACCTGAATTCTCTTGGCACTAACATTTTCCCTAAGATTTTAATTTTGCAGAAGAAACTGTCCATGTTTCTGTAAGTGTGGTTTCCTCCTCCGTCCACTCGGGTTCTACTCGCTGAGATGCTTTAAAAAAAAAGGGGGGGGGGGCACAAATAAAGCGGTGCTTGAAGAAAAGGAACTTGCCAAAGCTTTTTTTTTTGGTGAAGAAGGGAAACACGTGCTCTAGGAAGCCACCGGCTGTGCACTGATTACGGTGGGGGTTTCAGAGCTGCCTGTGAACCACGTGATCGGAGTGTTATGTGGATTGTAATCTGGTCACTTTTGTGTAATTTTAAACGAGACCCAAGCAGAGGCAAGCACTTCAGCGTCAGGGCATAAATCCTCATGTTTGTCACTTCTGGTTGAACCTTAGACCAGCCGAGTCTCTGCCCACGCTGCTGAAAAACCACTGTACCGATTCCCGGATATACCGGATTCCCCTTCTTCCGGTGCTCATGTTCGGATCCTTCCTATTCAAACGCCGATCCAATTAGACGGATCGAATATAATTAAATAAAACACCTCGATATTTATCATTTAAATGATGTCTAGCATGTTGCACATAAACCTGCATTTACCCGTTTAATCTGTGATTGAATTTATAAAGTCACCATCCTCCATTAAGTATTTTTTCCCTTCATCCGGTGTAAGGTTAAAGTATGTATACAGGATCATTATTAAGAGAGCATGTTAAGACCAGCTGGCATTAAAACTTTTTAGGGTGGTAATGATGGATACTGCAGCAGACCAACATTGAATGATGGCCCAATGCGAATCAAAGTTTTTTTGGAGGTTGATTTCAATGATCGCCGTATAGGGAGGCAGTCTCAGCATCCAGCATGGAAGCCAGACCAGACTAAAGTCGATTACATGGTTTCAAGTTTAAATACCAGTCAGTCTAGTGACACCTACTGCAGTGTGTTTTTGGGGCAGGAAAGAAAATTAGAAGACAGGTAGGAGAGTTTTAGCCTAGAGGTTTTTGCATATCGCACTCATCTATAGATGGCACCAGGTGTCCTGATAAGGTGTAAAAGTAGCATTGGTCCTTAGTCTGGCCTTGTCCTGGTAGAAGACACAGGAAATATGGCGGAAAAAGAGACCAAAATAAAATGACATAAAACTGCTTAAATTATGATGTAATTTCTATCATTGGGTATGTTTTGTCCCACTGTAATGTTCACACAGTGTAGTTTTGTTTGAATGGCAGTACCGTGACGATGGCTACCTTGTGCTGGAAGGAGTCTTCAGTCCAGAGGAGTGTGAAGCGCTGCGAGAACGAATGAGTGATATTGTGGCTAAAATGGATGTTCCAGGTCACTGCCGCACGCAATTCTCTACCGATCATGATGAGCAGCTGGAGAAGCAGGTAATGATACTGTAACGTTATTGTTGAATTAGTTAGATTTAGGAGCAATACCAAAAGAAAATCAATAATCCATTTTTTTTGCCCTTTTTGTGTTCTGAAATAAAATTTGGTTTGGATAGATGCAGGTAAGATTTTAGATTACTGAGGGGTGACGAATTCAAGGAAAACAAATCACTCTATTATGCATTAGAAGCATTTTTCTGCCATAGTTTGTGTCCACTTTTATCCTGGTGTGAGCCTCATAGGTGTGATCTCTACTACAGCATGACTCCGCTACCATTCATACAGATGGCATGAGGGTTTTCTGAATGCTTTGATGTATGTGAAAGGGATGCAAATCAATTGCTGTGACTCTTAGTCACCTCATTTCACAATGCAGGTGCACATTGGTGGTTGATTTTGGACATGGTAGATGTTCTTTTCCCACTACATTATGTTCATTGCTCCAGTATAGGTCCAAGACTTGTAGGTTCTGTATGGAGGCGCATTGAAGGTCCCGTATTTCGGCTATGTTGGTTTTTCCTTTAAATTGTCACCTTTCTGTAATAGTCTCCCTGAGCTACAAGTAAGAATTTAGTTGAGCAGATTAATTAGTAACAGTTATTTGCAGCAGGTGCAGTGGGTGTTGCTGAATCATCCCAGAGCATGGAACATCAAGGCGACTATTTTGTTCAACGACTTCCACAGGGCCCAAGGCAAATAACTGTTTTAGTATAAACTACACATCAACATTAGTAAAAAAGCACCCTAAAACAAATTTTATGTTTTTTTTTTAAATCATGATGGATTCATATGAGCTCCATGCGGAAGTGCGAACAGGTGTATAAAATCTGTGTAATGGCATCTCTATAAACCCCCTTCAAAGTGTTCGTACTATGCAGAAAGCAAACTAAAGTCAGATCTTTTAAGGGTCCTGTAACTAACGGTGTCTTTTTACAGGCTACTCATCAGAGTTTAGTATATACAACATAAATATACCATGTTCTGTGAATGTGTGTTTATACACTCATTGAAAATTTTAATATACATATTATAATGGAAACACAGGACAATGGTTTCTTTTTCCATTTTAAAGTGTGACTGTGACTAAATGAATGTCCATCGTTTTTATTTAAACTGTATCCACTCGGGATAATGGCTTTTATCCCCCTGATTGTGGACTAACCAGGTCACACCATTCCCGTGTAGTATATATTATTATCATTTGTATTTTTTTTTACTTGTAATTGGTGGAAATCCATCAAATAATTCTTGGTATTGCATCATCGCCATGGGATATTCATTGTTGCCTTCGTATAAGTTAAATGATTACTGCACGACTGGCACACGCAACATAGCAACATGACTGTCTAAATATTTTGAATGAATAATTAAACAATTATAGAATCCGGCTTCTGTGTTATATGGAGAATTATTTGGTCATGGAGGTCAACAACCGCTTAATCAAACAGTTCTCTATACCATGTGTCACCTCAATCAATAATTACTTTATAGTAGAAAACACTTTATAGTCAAGTTTCCTAAGATACTTTTGAAGTATTTTTGTCCCTCTGTTTTGCTTTCTTTAGGGAAATGCAGATTACTTCATCACAAGTGGGGACAAGATCCGCTTTTTCTTTGAAAAAGGAGTCTTCAATGAAAATGGTTTGTGACAAAGCAGTTTGGTTTGTATATGTGGGTGAATTATACTACTAATTAAAATATTAGTATAACAATTTTATGTACTGTATATTTATTGTGGGGTGACACGGTGGTGCAGTGGTTAGCACTTACAGCAAGGCCTTGGTTCAATTCCATGGCTTAGGCCTTTCTGTGTGGAGTTTGCATGTTCTCCCCGTGCTTGCATTGGATCCTCCGGGTACTCTGGAGGAAATAAAACATGCACAGTAGGCTAATTCGCTGTTCCAAATCGCCCTGAGGTGTGAGTGTGAATGGTTGTGCGTGTTGGCTCTGCGATGGCCTGACGAGCTGTCCAGGGTGTACCCCACCCTTGCCCAGAGTTGGCTAGCCTCCCCGCGTCCCTAATTATGAATAAGCAACTTGGAAAATAGATGGATGGTGTATTTCTATTAATAAAAGAGTACAATTACTGCTGAAATTCGGTAAATTCAGCTTTCTTAATAAAAAAGATTAAGCATTTTAATAATAAGCTGGTAAGCATTTTATTACACAGAATATTTACAGTTAGCTTCAGAATTATTGACACCATTTATAAACTCACTCACTCTATCATTTGCTAGACCACTTACTCCTACTCGGGTCACAGGGAGGCTGGAGTGTATCTCAGCCAATATAGGGTGAAGGTGAAGTACACCCTGAACAGCTCACCAGACCATCGCAGGGCTAACACGCACGAAGACCCATCCAAGCACAGGGAGAACATATTCTCACTGCCAGTGAAAATGCAACACAATTTTATATGTAATATTTTTGGGGCCATCCTATCTGAGCATGAGTACCGGTATTTCAATGACCCTAAACACCTCAATGACTCATTTCCAGTAGCAGCACTCACCGTCCCACTTCACTGAGCTGTGGCTCTTTTTTTTCCCGAATTTTGCAAAGAAGGGGAGCCTCAGTTATGTTTAAAGTTGCAATATTTTGACACAAAGATTTTCGTTTGTTATTGATTAATACTATTCAAATGATGTATGCAATTGATTTTAATAATTTATTTGACCATTTCAAGACAAAATATTAAACACACAATTTATTCTAAGTGTTGCTGGTCATTGGCAGTGAGTATACAAACACACAGAAATTCCCTTGCCTAGCCTGGGATTCGAACCCAGGACCTTCTTGATGGGAGGTGAATGTGCCACCCCACCTTTGATACATATTGGAAAAATGTCCTTATGGTTAATTTGTTTAATCTCAGACTAATCTATTATAGATCTATTAGAGAAATAAATTTTTTAATTTGAAGCAATTCTATAATTCCTTATACAAAGCATAAAATTAGTGAGGTTTTCAAGATTTGATAATTTAAACAAAGATAATAAATGTTCAGTATCCTTACTATTTATGATTCTTTAACAGTTTGGGTCCACATTTAAATGTGAGAAAATGTGTAATATACACTAACTACTTTGTACAGAAGGTTAGATTTTCTTCGTACCTAATCTCTTCTATTGAGGCACATGTTCAGACCACACTTTGTTGGATTTGATGTAAAACTGGATCATGGGGTTTTGCAAAAACTTCCATTTTAGAGATATAGAATAGAGATATAGAATCCATGCCATCTCGAGTCACACTGTTACTGAAGCAAAATAGGGCACATACTTAATACTAAAACTCTTAAATTCCAAAAATAAATTACAGGATTTCACATTTTACTTAAGTTGTGGCCAGTGAAATAATTTGTAATGAAAATTGTTGTAATGAATTAGAAAAGACTGCAAAATATAGTAGAAGCATTTTCACTAGGACTGTACGTCTCTGAGCTTCGTAGGATCCCGTTTGCATTTTTGCTTTGTGCTGACCCAATGATCTCTCAAATATCTTATGATGTGAGGAACCGCTATGTGTCTTGAGTGACCAAGCTGGATTTTTTGTATATTCAGGACACTTTAAAGCACTTTCATGTTTTAGTATTCACAATTCATGGCATTTCAATAAACAAGAAGTGAATTTTACTTTGTACTACCAGTGTGTTTGTTTTAGTAATTTTTTTTCCAGTCCTTTGCCATGTTTTTGTACTGCATTTGCATTTATAGCATTTGGAAGACACCTTTTTGCCAAGTGACTTACATAAGTGCTTTGAAGTCACAATCAGTGATGCATTCTGATACTAGTTCACTAGCACACATGCATCAGTCAAATCCCAGTGGTAAGGTTTTGAGATATTAAGGATTAATACTAACGCTAATCCAAGTCCTTCTAAAAAAGGTAGGTTTTCAGTGGTTTGAAGACACCCACTGACCCAGCTCTCCGGACATTTAGGGGAAGTTCATTCCACCACCTGATTGCCAGAAGAGAAAAGAGTTTAAATGCATGTTATCCTAGTCCCTTGATAGTAGTAGGGAACTAGTCTAGCAGTGCTCGACGATCAGAGAGAGCATGGCGCAGTGGGGGATGTAATAAGTGCTTTGAGGTAGGACGGTGCTAGTCCATTTTTGCATTTGTAGACAAGCATTCGTGTTTTAAATCTGATGCGAACAGCTACAGGAAGCAAGTGGAAAGAGCATAGCAGTGGAAGGGAGTGGGAGAACTTTGGAAGGCTGTGTAGGCTGTATAGATATTACAGTTATGTCAAATGTCTTCCATGGTTTATCACAATACCCTGTGGTGGACACCTGACGACTGTCTGCGGTATGGGTTCTTTCTGGTATGTCAAAGCTACTATATCTGAAGGACCATAACACCGGCCAAGTTCCTACAGACATGGAGACCCACAATGCTCTTTAGTGTTTAACTTTTTTTATGTCTATTCACAGGGGAGTTTATTGTTCCAAGAGAACGCTCACTAAACAAAATTGGACATGGTGGGTGCTGGCTTAAAAATTCAAAAAATTAGATAACTAAACATCTTTAGCATTTTCTGCCTTAAGATTAACACCTTTAGATTAAAAAAATTAGAATTTTTGTTGACTAGTTTGTTTTTTCTCTCACTATCTCTATCTTTTAGCTCTCCATGCTTATGAGCCTCTATTTAAATCTATCACATTCTCCCCTAAAGTCCAGGTAAGAACACCTGTGTTCCTGGTTTCTTTTTAGAACCATGAAATGAGTGTGTAAAACAGTATTGATGGGAGGCATTTCTACTGTTTTAAAATTGTTGATACTGTTTTTAACACCCACACTCCTGAGTGGAGCACCACGGGCATGGATCATCATTTGGATGGCTATATCGTGTCCGTACCTGCCCACTAGGGTGGTCCTTATTGGTGGTAAAAAATATAAGTTTGAGTAAAATTGACGGGCACCCATTAAATTGGTTACATTCAATGTAAAAACATTTGTAGTAAAATATTTTCAATTTTGAATGATATTTAAGGTATGCTCAAAATTTTGTCTGGTGATAGGGTTAATGAAATTGATTAACTATTTTGTAGTCTCTGAAATGCTAAATAACCATTTAAGAATTGTTTACATCCACTTACAACCCCCTCCTACATTCATTAACACCAGCATGGAAGCTTTTTTATTGTTCATAATTATGTGGGATGTTTTCTCTCTCTGTAGAACTTGGCTAAAAAACTGGGTCTGATAAGTCCTGTCGTTTTGCAGAGCATGTATATTTTTAAGGTATTGATGTTTTTGAGTTTCAATCTAAAATGAAGCTGTCATATTCTGCTTTTCATTATAAATTGTTGAATATTAATATGAAATTTCACAGTTTGTATAAACAATTTCATTGTTAAGCATTGTATTTTTTTTTACATTTATCGTGAACCTAATATTTAAATTTGGTTTTCCAATGTTTAATTTAGAAGCTCTTTAGGATTTATCTAACATTTAAGACAGTTTAGCTTTTTAATATAAAAACAGCTGCATACTTTAGTATGTTCCAATTTAGTACATATTTAACCTTGCCTGACTATGACAAAAAAAAAGTAAAATTACATGCATTTTAAGGTTGTTTGTCATTAAAAGGGGTGTGAGCCATAATTACCTTATTATGGTACAGTACTTTGAAAATGTTTCTTTATGAACACGTAACAAGATTAGATTAAATGATTAATGATTGCAAGATCATTATATTTCTGACTGATGACATCTCAAGTTGTATTTTATTTGTTTATTTATTTATTTTGTAGCAACCAGGAATTGGTGGAGAAGGTATGAGATCATACTTAATAGCAGTAACTTAATATTACTGAACATTTATTAAATTCATTATTATTAATTATGTCATGTTTTCCCCTTAAAACTAAATTAGTCTGTCTCTGTGTTTATATTATGGACTATAAAAAAATTAATATATAGATAACCAATCTGTTCCAGCAAAACAAATAATCAGCTATCATTATAGTATACTAGTAGCTGAAGACTGCCCTGTCAAGCCACACTGCAAAATATATATATATGCTTTTCTAACTCCTAATCCCTGAAGTGACCTCTCAGTTTCTCTTAAATTTTATATAAGTAATAAATTAATTATAATATAACTCTAAATATATTAAAACAATTTTTCTTTTAATCACCTTCTGGGGAAACTGATTAACGTTGAGATAATTTTTCTCAAAGTGTAAGGTTATTCAATTTATCAACTTGTTTGAATGAGTTCTGATGAGAACTGGGATCCTTTTCACCTGTTAGTGACGCCTCATCAAGATGCGACCTTCCTGCACACAGACCCTTTGGGACGAGTGATGGGAGTGTGGATTGCTCTAGAAGATGCAACCCTCGACAATGGCTGCCTGTGGTTTATACCAGGCTCGCACAGGAGTTAGTACACTCTTACACACACATGCACACTTATTCAATAAGAATTTGTGCTCCTGTACGTACGTTCATATGTATATATGTATTTTTATTACCATTTAAATTGCACCCTATACGTATGTCTTGCTGCTGTAACAACCAAATTTCCCTCAGGGGATTAATAAAGTCATCTATCTATCTGGTTATCTTTATGGAGGGGTAAAGCTTGTGTTCTTGTGTGTGTAAAAGATGGAATCACTAGGCGGATGGTTCGAACCCCAAAAGGCACATTCCCTTTGACTGACTTCATTGGTCGCGAACAAAATTACGATGACGGGCTCTTTGTACCAGCCCCTGTCAAGAAAGGTAAGAGTCCTGCACCTGTGTAAAGATTCAGTTTAAGGAATCCTGAAAGACGGGTGCGGCATTAAACTACCAAAACATTTCCTGGATTTAGGCATTGATGAGGGTCTCTATCTCTTGAATAGGTAGAACAAAAGCCTCTGAGTGTTTTGCAAAACACTGTAATAACTATTAACATGTAATGATTACCGCAGGCTTTACATGGACAGTAGCCTTCAGTGATGTTCCTCATTGGAGAAAGTAATGCAGACAGCTGAGCAACTTAATTTAATTCCTAATTTGGAACGTTTCCAGATGTGATCCAGAGAGTGGCTGTCTAAACCAGTACTGTATATTTTTGTGGTGGTCTTTAAGCTGTATTTCCTCTGGTGTCCACTATGACTGTCCAAGGGTCCATCGCTTTGCTAATAGTAAAGTCCATGTACAGTATCTCCAGTCATTATTTCAGTAAGTTATTTTAATGATTAATGAAGGTGGTGTGGTTCTAATCCATGGTGAAGTGGTCCACCGGAGTGCTGAGAACACCTCAGACGCATCACGTCATGTTTACACCTTCCACATCATGGAGTCTGAGAACACGTGCTGGAGCCCTGAGAACTGGTGAGAAAGCATTGCATATTGACCAGTGTAGATACATACAGTTGCATGGTGGTTTGCATGAAAATGACAAAGACTGAATATGTCAGCTGATGTTCTGATAATCTGTAACCATGCAAACTCGGAAGAGTGTTTAAATCAGTTAAAATAAACTAATTCTCATTTTAGTTTGCTTTTTCTTATGCTCCTGTGTAGTATATACTAAAACAATTATTTGCCTCAGGCTCAGTGGATATTGCTGAATATTATGCGATATCCACCTCACCTCTAGCAAGTAATTATATGTCTTAAGACTGATTCACTATCAGATTGTACCATTCCTGTGTAGTGATACTAAAAATAAATATTAACAAGAGGGCCACTCGGAGCGCACAAACGTTCGCCATGCTGAAAAGTACACAGCACCACCTGCTGGGCTTGCTGTACTACTACACTTCTTGTCCTATCTCACAATATAATTGGAAATTTGATCCGGATGACCAACAAAATTTAATTGAGTGTTACTTGGGCCGTACTTCACCCCTCCAAAAAGAGTCAGCAATTTCCATTCATTACTTTTTGTGTAAAGCTGCTAACACAAAAAAAACCTGCTTTTGATAACACCTCATTTGCTTCTTTCACTAGTTCTGCCAAGACCCGAAAAGCTCACAGCCAGCCAACATGCAACATTTTGAAGTTAATTTTTCAAAAATTTTATGATATTTTCACACTTTGTGGGCATGTGGGTAAATGTTTGGATATATAGCTAAAAAGAGTCTAGACCACTCTGCCTGATGTATTTCAAATATAAAATCATAAAAACAATGCCCTGTGACAAGTATGGCGGCCATTTTTGTGCCATCATTACCATAATACCTATTTTCATCAATATCTAATTATGATATCTTAACAAAATTGTTGACTATACCTGTGTTTTCATGGTCAAATATTATTAAGGTGACATAAAATTTGATTTATATAATGCTATTAGTGTGACCTTCAATTTAATATTGAAGGTCAGGAGAGTGGTCGGTATTATACCATAACATGAATGATTATGATATCTTAACAAAATTGTTGTCTATACCCATGTCTCATGGACAAAGATTATTACGATGACATCTAGAACATCACATGTTTGATCTATATTATACTGTTATAATTAATTGGCGGTATCATAGTTTACATACAGTAAAGCCCATATAATACATATTTTATGAAACCAAGCATATTCTTTTTTTTACTACAGTTTTTTTGTATCCATTATCTGAGATTTTTCACTTTTTGCCATTGAATTTAAAACTAAGTATGTAGGATTGAATGTGACAATAAAACCCACAAATTTGAATTAAATAACCACTAAAATTACCCAAGTGTGACTATTGCCTAAACCATTTAATTAAAAAACACACTAAAACCAATGGAAACTAATACATGTATCTCCTGTCACAATTCATTACATTAAATAAAAACAAGTTCAGTTGTAAACTTGGCAAGATTCTATCAGATGTCAGCATGCAACACGATTACTACACTCTATTTTAACATATTTTAATATAGGAGCAATACAGCCTGATAACAGGATGATTATTTTTCGGTGCTATTGATCTTAATTTGTTGAAGTTGACAGTGGGCTGATCCTGTAGTGGTGTGTGACTATTCGTGAATGGTATGAAAAGTGCTGATAACCTTTCATGATACAGATCATGCAGCTTCTGTTCCAGAACAAGTGTAGATGATTGTCGGAACAGGTGAAAATGTGAAATGTACCCTTTGTACTCCATGGAGACTTCTGCACAACCTCAGACCTATGAACATGTGAACGATGAACCTTTCACCGACAATAAAATCAATAACCTCATCCTTCTTTGACAATAAGAAGAGATTATGCTGGAGAAGCTTTCTGAATATCCTGTTTCTTGACAATGAAATGTCAAAAAAATTTTTATGATGTACCTGAACAGCCTATCATCAACTATGCATGACTTAAAGTTTTCTGATAACTTAAAGGCTCATTTGTAGATGTTATCCACAAAAAAATGTTCTTGGTATATGCCTACTTCTTCATTTCCAGGAAATGGTCACAATTCAACTTTGCATTATCAAGCACTTGTCATATCACATGGTTTATGGTATGCTGTTCTGGCACATCATACAGTTGGCAACTTTTTGGTGAAGGATGCTATCATGAAAATTACCATAATCAGGACAGGGTGCTTCTGAAATACTTTACTGCATGTTTTTCTTGCTGTCAGTCATAGATAAGCAGTGAAAGTGGAAGAAAACTGAGTTCATCATTCACAGGTTCATTGTCAGTCTCTCAGATACACATTTAGTGATATTTCAGGTCTCTATCTGTTTAAAGTCTAAATGAAATATCAGCTTTCTGTCGATCACCATCTTTAAGATGGACATCAGTAGATGGTATTGCAACAATAGAGTGTAGTAATCCTGTTGCTGGCATTCTGATATCTGATAGAAACTTGCCAAGCCTGCAGTTGAACTTGTTTGTATTTAATGTAATGGATAATTATTGTGACAGGAAATGAATGTATAAGTTCACAATGGTTTTATTTTGGTTTTAAATTCAAATGTTTGTGCAATAGTCACACTTTGGTAATTTTAGTGGTTATTTAATTCAAATTTGTGGGTTTTATTGTCACATTCAATCCTATATATTTATTTATAATTTCAATGGTAAATGTTGAAAAATCTCAGATCGAGGATACCACACAAGAAAATCAGAAGGAATGCTAGTTTTTATAA
This sequence comes from Neosilurus hyrtlii, assembly GCA_028564935.1. NCBI lineage: Eukaryota > Metazoa > Chordata > Actinopteri > Siluriformes > Plotosidae > Neosilurus > Neosilurus hyrtlii. The sequence goes on from JAOUQZ010000019.1 coordinate 1,600,502, forward strand.
AATGTTTCTATTTCTGGGTTCAAAACTCACAATTATTCCATCATTTTGACCTTGAATATTTCATTAAAGGCCACACTAATGGTATAATTATACTATAGAAATATTATAGGTCAATTCAAGAATATATTCCTTGATGTTCTGAGATCTAGATGTCATCATAAAATCATAAAATTAGATGTCATCATAAAATTTTGAACCATGAAAGAATGTGTACAGACAGCAATTTCATTGGACATCATAATTACTCATGTTATATAATTACTCATGATTATAACACCCACCGCTCTCCTGACCTTTAATATTACCTATAAGGTAAACAATGTGCTAGGGCTTTGTTTTTAAGATTTTCTTTTCTAAATGATCAGGTAGAGTTTGTCTAGATTCTTTTTAGCTGATATATCCAAAAAGTTTCACCCACATGCCCACAATGTATGTATGTTATACATACACAATTATATTAGTGTTTATTTCAGACTGTAACTCTTTTGTTTGAGATTTTTAACTTTATAGAAAATATTAAGCTGTTATGTATATGTAATAAGCTGGTCCTCTTCATCACAGAGGCTAATTTCTATCTTCTTTCCCCTCTGATATTTTCTCTTTTACACACAGGCTGCAGCCGACCCAGGAGCTTCCTTTCCCATCCCTCTACACCTAAAATAACTCTGGCCTGCTTTAGTATATCCTACCATTTAATTACACATCTTATTTCCTGTTTTATTATTATCATGATGTTAGCTAGTTAAGACATTTGATTGATTTTCTTACAAGTAGTTCGGTGCTTCTTATTTTTATTCTTTTAGTTTTATAAAAATAAACTCGTATTATTTAACATTTACCCACAGTATATTTCCTTAGATATATTGAATATTTTAATATAATTTTTTAATCATGATCATCTTCTGCTTGTTCTGGGGTCGGGTCATGGGGGCAGCAGCCTAAGCAGTGAGATCCAGGCATCCCTCTCCCCAGCTATTTGGGGGGACGCCAAGGCGTTCCCAGACCAGACGAGAGACGTAGTCCCTTCAGCTTGTTCTGGGTCAACCCCGGGGTCTCTTCCCTGTTGGACATGCCCGAAACACCACTCCTAGTCGTTCAGGAGGCATTCAAATCAGATGCCTGAGCCACCTCAACTGGCTCCCCTGAATGTAAAGGAGCAGTGGTTCTACTCCAAGCTCCTCCCAGATGACAGAACCTCTCACCCTATCCCTAAGGGAGAGCCCCGCCACCCTGCGAAGGAAGCTCATTTTAGCTGCTTGTATTTGTGATCTTGTTCTTTCAGTCACCACCCAAAGCTCGTAGCTGAGGGTTAGAACATAGATCGACTGGGAAATCGAGAGCTTTGCCTTCTGGCTCAGCTCCCTCTTCACCTCGACGGACCGGTACAAGCTCCGCTTTACAGCAGAGGCTGCACCGATCCGCCTGTCAATCTCTCGCTCCATCCTTCCCTCACTCGTGAACAAGACCCCAAGATAGTTGAACTCATCCACTTGGGGCAGGACCTCATTCCAGACCCGGAGGATGCATTCAACCTTTTTCCCGCTGAGATCCATGGCCTCGGACTTGGAGGTGCTGATTCTCATCCCGGTAGCTTCACACTTGGCTGCGAATTGCTCCAGCAAGCCCGGGGTTAGGGAGGACCCCGGTAACCTGCATCCAGGCAAGGAAAACTGTGTCCTTGAAGTAATACTGCTTATTATGAGTCTACTAAACCACGCTTAGTCTGGACCTTCACCTAGGAAATGTTTGCCTTGGGTGACCCTACCAGGGACATAATGCCCCCGAAAACATAACTCCCAGGATCATTGGGACATGCAAACCCCTCCACCACGGTAAGGTGGCGATTCAAGGAGGGGTTAATTTTTTAATTTTAAATAATGTAATAACAGCAATTAGTAGCAATTACTTAAACAATAAATCAATTAAAACATTTTTAATGCTTTATAAAACCTATTAATCTAATAAGTGTTTATTTGTAATTTCAGTACAGGGATCTTGTAAACCTTGAGTGGATATTTTGGAAAATACTTTTTTTTTTTTAGATTTAATTAAGAAATTATTAGTTCCCTGTATAAACTGAAATCTACAATCCATATATCACGTGAATGTCAAAACCTGTATAGTCCAATCAACCTGTAGAGTCCAATAATGTATTAGATAAGGTAGAAACCAGAAAGCCAATAATTCTGCTTTCTAGTGACTTAAGAAAAACTGCTGTTGACGCCACCTCATTTCCTCCTTTCACTTTTTCTGCCCAGACCTGACACTTTATTTAAAGTTCACACCACAAAAAGATGTGAAAAATCTTTTTTTTAAGATCTCAGTTCTTTTATTTTTTACACAGTTGAGTCAGTAAGAGAGAGTGTTTGCTGGGTGTGTGTACACGAAGTGAAACAAAGTGGCATTTGCATGGTCCAAAAAATAAAAAATTTAAAAATCAATAATTATCCCTTTTGCCCTTTCTGTCCTGTTTATTTTGCTTTTTGATTTTAATATACTATATTAATCCCACAAGGGAAATTATTGCCCCTGCATTTAAACCATGCAAAGAGAGCACACACTCGGGGCAGTGGGCTGCCACACACACTGGGGCGCCCGGAGAGCAGTTGAGGGTTAGGTGTCTTGCTCAAGGGCACTTCAGCCATGAATGTGGAGGAAGCACTCAGCTCACTCCCCCCACCGCCACACAATTTTCCTGCTTGTTTGGGAATCAAAACAGCGACTTTTTCGACCCAAAGCCGCTTCTCTAAACATTGGGCTATGGCTGCCCACAGTTATATTCATATATATATATATATATATATATATATATATATATATATATATATATATATGTACACAAACACACACACACACATATATATATATGTGTGTGTG
>JAOUQZ010000019.1:1603478-1621136 GCA_028564935.1 Neosilurus hyrtlii
CCCACAGTTATATACATATATATATATATATATATATATATATATATATATATATATATATATATACGTACACAAACACACACACACACATTTATATATATGTGTGTGTGTATATATATAAGATTATTATAATATTATACATATATATATATTTTTTATATATATTCAATTATGAAAAAAAATAATTTATTCATTTAGCAGATGCTTTTGTCCAGAGCGACTTACAATTATCATTTTCATACCACTAAGCAATTGGTTGAGGGCCTTGCACTAGGGCCCAATAGTGGTGATAGCAGGGATTGAACTGCTGACATTCAGATCAGTAAACCTTAACCATCATGGCCTTAACCCCTAAGCCACCCCTGCCCTATTAATATATCTTAAATAAACTTGTTGCCAATTATAGCTTTCCACTGAACAGCAGGAGTGCATCAAATGCAACAGCAGTACAACAGAAGTGTTCATAAGAATAATGTAAAATAAAATCCATCAGTATATGTGTGACTTGGCTAACATTAGACAAGAATGTCTAACATGTTTAATAAATATATTTATTAGGGACCTTACCATTTGACCATTTGCAGCATGAAATTGTCTATAATTAAAATAACCTACAAGCCATCACCCAACCCAAAAGCGTTTATAGACAGGTAGAACCATCACCACATTCTGCACTGTAACTGTTCTAGGACATTATTCATTATTCAGAAATATATAATACAACTATTCCAAATACTTTTGTTGCTACCACTTAGTGTGAACATTTTAAAGTGGGCTAGGAGGTGATCTAATGCATAATAAAAGGTAATGGTATTGGTCAGTAGTGTGGCTGTAAACAGTTATGAAGAAGGGTCTAAAAAAAGGAAAGCACTTTTAATTTATGCAGTAATATGCACAAAGGCAGCATAAGTTGGAAGAAAAACTTTTTATTTGAAAAAGTACACAACACACAGCCGTTCAACCTTTAAAAATTTAAACACTGCATATTTTTAAAGAAATTACGATTAAAAAAAAAAGCAAAATCAGCTATGCCCCAAGATTTCATGATAATTGGCCTAAAATATTTTCAGGAGCTGTTCAGAGATCAGTGAAGAGCTTGTACATTAATTCTTTTCTTCATTGTTGTTTTTTTCCCCCAAGTGAAACCCATTCAACACTAAAGACCTTCTAATTCTTACCATCTGACAATTTTTTAATTATTAAGCGACGACGTTATTAAAGTCACATTCAAAAAGTTGAATAAAAATGCAACTTTTTATTCATTTTCAAGAAATTTTGGTATAAAGCTTTTCACACACTGTATGTAGCAAATAAATAACATTTACAATATTTACTATTTTTTGTCTAAATAATTGGATGCAAGAACAAGGGAAGTTTCTTTTTATTTTATATACTTGTTATTTTTCTCTCTCCAAATTCTAACTAGGGAGTAAAATTAAATGTGGTTTAGAAAATAATATATATGCAATGTACGTGAATTTCCAATAACTTGTACTTTGTAACAATTTCTAATAAGTGTACTTTGTAAAGCATATACCATTTCTACTTGAATTTAATGCTGTGGAACAACTGCAAAATAAGTTAAATACATACATACATTTGCGATGTACATGAATTTCCAATAACTTTACCACAGCAATTTACAGAAACTCATAATTAAGTGTACTTTGTAAAGCATGACCATTTCAACAACTGTGAAATAAGTTAAACGCTTATGTTATAGTAGCTATAAACAATAGCTATAAATAGTAAAACAGTAGCTCTAAACGATGATTCCTTTACCAGCCTCACATTTTATTACTATGACAAGAAGGAGCTTGTAAGCAGAAATATCCTGAAGCTTGCAGTTCCAGTTTTCTGCCTTTAAACATTTACCTCAGAAGGTGGGCTGAAATTGGAGACTCCTTCTTAGCAGGTTAATAAAGATCTCCTTACAGAAAGTTTAATCACATCGATTATTACTTGTTTTGCTTGATTCACTAAGAGCACTTGGAGAACTGGTTTATTGTTAGTACTAGATTGTGTAAATTGTGAGTGAGTTATTGCAGATGCAGTAATATAAACCTTCTGATTTGAGTTAAATTGATGTTAAAGCCACTATCGGAGCTGCTTTTAATATAAAATTTATCAACATTGAACAATTACTGTAGAATGAAGAATTCAAAAGCACTGTGGTTTAGCGTTCTCTATATTCCAAGCTTTTTTCCTTCCTTTTTGGTGAAAGGTAATTTCTCTCACATCATGTATCCTTGCAAATTTCTGCTCTTATGTTCTACAGTCACTTCCCCAATGGTTCATCCAGCAAATGTCACATTTAAATGGCAATGAAATGAAGTCAGTTAGGTTTTAAAAAGTGTAACAAAATGCAGATGAACAAAAAGAGAGAAAAAGATTTGTGCCAACAAAACTGTTTACAAGAGAACCTTACACACGTCTGATTGTGTTTGTTAATATTTGTCAGTACAAAATGTTCATCATTCACTTGTTTTACAAAATGATCCCTACCCATAGATATTATACAGCATTACTGAGTACTTTATAACATCAAAAATACAATTATGCTCTTCATAGGATAAATCGATGCATACTTCTGCTTGTAGAAGGTTGAAAAAAAGATTTTTTTTTTGCATGCATGTTAAGGAGAGTACTGTATGTGTTTTTTATAGTTAAAATGTCATAAAGCTCATTCAGAGTCACATCACAAGATAACGAGTTACAGTCCATTTCACTCTTAAACTCATTCACAGCTTTTACTTTCTGATCTGTTATAATAAAACTGAATGTATAAGATAACTTCAACCCCAAAGACACTCCTAATCTTTGAACTTCCCAAAATATACACTTTTTACACTGTATAAGTAAAGCTCTTACTTATAATGGAAATGGGTAGACCAGTGAGAATGTGTCCAGGATATGAAACCTGAACTGAAAGCTGCATTTTCGAATAAATAATTCAATAAGTAAAAACACTTCAGCCTGCACACTACTGTTTTTCACTTTTAAATATCATTGTGCTAAGAGGATATATAAATTAAGGCCTACACAACAGCCATTATCATCATTCCTCAACAACATTTTAAGCAGATTTTCCCCAGAATGTTTCAAAATACCAAGCTGTACATACATGTGTTTCCTCTTAACATTGTACATTAAAGGTCCAAAAGTCTGAATCTTCTGACAAGAACTGTTTTTTAGAATAATAAATAACTGTGTGTGCTTTAGCCCCAATCAGGATTTTGGAAATATTTTGTTCCACTTATAGTACTGCGCAAAAGCCTCAAGCACCCAATTTTTTTGTTTTAGCTACAAACTTTGCTATACATTTTAATTTTATGACTTTAGCAAGTTACAAAATAAAATTGTAGTTTTTACAAAAATTTGTTTTCTCACCACAAAATTAAACATTATGGGGAAAAATGTTTTTCAATTTAAAAAAAGCAGCATTTTGCATAAGAGACCACTTTTCAGACAAAAATGTAATGTAGGCTACTGTGATTTGCCTGAAAATAAAGAAGTAAGTGTGATGATCAAAATCTCCAGAACTGTGATTCTATAAGATGCTCAGTAAAACTTAGACTGTATGTGAAACTACTGTATTTTTAAAGCAAAACCAAACATCGACTTGGTTTCATTAATTAATGTTTACTGTGCTTTATAGAATTTATGTAGAAACATTTTATTTAATTATATGTAAATATAAGGCATCAATCATTGTAACACAGCATTTCTTTGCATGTACTGAAAACTTTTGCACAGTACTGTATATCATGAAAATTTCTTTGAATGTCGGCTTTTTTTTTTTTTGAACAGCATTTATTGTTACCTTTGAATGTTATAGAACAAGACAAGTTATTCATTGTCAAATATGGTGTAGAAGCTGCAGTGTTATTTATGAACCAGACTCCATTTTTCTTATCCCTTACAGTTAAAAGCAATCGGCCACAAAATTAAAAAAATTGTTTATTCAATTTTTTTTTAATTGCAAAATGACAACTTTAGTATTTTTTGTAAGGGTTCCTTAACATGTCCACATCAACAATAGGGAAATATTAAATGGGGCAACATGCATGAGCACTGTGCAACTTCTGCATAACCTTGGGAAGTAAGTGTAGGTACTTTGCTGTGTTAAGTATATGCTGTGGTCAACTAAAGGCATAGTTTTATGTGTTTGTGCAAGGTTAAGGCAACCATATCACAGTTTTAAAAATGAAGATTTAAAAAATTACAATTTTTATTTCAAAAATTTTTTATAATTAAATTCTACTTAAATATTGAAAAAGGAAATGTCTTGTGCATCAGTGTTGCAAATCTGCAATATCCATCATTGCCACTATTCACAACTTTTCATTTATTAATAATAATGTTAATTCTTGCATTAATTCTTGATTCATTAAAGCACTGCCCCTCTGTAATTCCCACTGGAGTTAATCTGGAACTAGATTATCTTATTTCATGCCACACTGCCAATAGAGGTACAGTATGAGTCCATTCTGTTCTCCAAAGGTACAATTATGTACCTTTTCAGGCTCATCATTGGTCCTCAATGCAACTGTAAAGCTTTTAAGGGCAAAAAGCTACATATCTGTTCCCAGGAATTAGATAAATGGCACAAATGAGTACCTGAGGGGGTCCTGCCCCAGCAGCAAAAAGTACATTCTGAGAGCGCAGAGTGCTAGTCCTTTATTCTCACAACCAATAGAACCAAAAACACACCAAGGCTGGATTCAAATAAACACATGTGAAAACACTCAAAAGTGTGATTTCCCGATATATTGTTTTACCTATTAAAAAATAATAAAAAAGGGGTTGGGGATGACGAAAATGTTTTGTTACGAAGTGGTAAATCTCAGATTTTGACAGCATCCCAACTTATTTCTATTTGTAGTATACCAAACAGGAACATGTATTTTCATGTTTTTTTGATAAGCATTATGAAAGTTTATTTATTTATTTGTTTATTTTATTTATCACTTTAAAAGGAAAATAACAGTATATGAACATTAAATGAGATGGTCCTGGGTTCCATTCCCAGGCTCATGTGTTTCTGTGTGGAGTTTGCTTGTTCTCCCTGTGCTTGTGTGGGTTTCCTCTTGGTACTCTGGTTTCCTCCCACAGTCCAAAGACATGCACATTAGGCTAACTGGCCATTCCAAATTGACCTTAGGTGTGAATGTGAATGGTTGTATGTGTGTTGCCCAGCAGTGGTCTGGCGAGCTGAGCTGGGTGTACCCTGCCTTCGCTCAGTGTTGGCTCCCGGGTGACCCTAGTAGGGTTAGGCAGTTCAGAAAATGAGTGAGTGAGTAAGTAGCTTGTTTATTGAGGCCTTGTTGTATTTCTGTACAGTCAAATTTGAGACCATTTCAGGTATCCACGTGCTGTTTACAGAACAACCGAATGGCGTCCCCTTTATTTTTGCTGTTATCAGCTTCAGTACTGATAGGATATCGGTTTCATACGCCATCACATCTCTTAAATTGCTGTGATGTATGTGTCAGGCAAATGAACACACATATAAGCTCCTAATGCAGGGTTTCATTGCTGTTTATTTACCTTACTACAGACCACAATATGTTTTTTCGCCATCCAGTTTCATCACAATTTTTATTTAATTAAAATAACCATGTTACTACTAAAAACTTATGAAAAACAAATTAGAAATTTTCATAATAAGTTAAGATAAAGAAGATTAACAACAGTTCTTCGTAGGGATTGCAAACTTTTGGACCCTGTACCGTATTTGTGTAGAGTTTTATCAGTGTAATGTAATGTATAGAATTCTGTTGGTGTAAGTGCATGCTCATAACATCAGTAGCACGTATAAATACAGTGGCAAGAGAAGATTATCAATCTGTGATGTGTACGCCTCTAGCATGGCTACCATAGCTATGGAGCCCACAACCCATGTATAGCTGGCGTTTAGGTTTATGCTGGCATCCGCTATCAGGAATATGGCCACAGCGATGATCTGTGCAAACACAGAGGTTGCTGTACCCTCAAAGGTCTTTTTGGTGCCTGGCCAGCGGATCTCACCTGCTGTGCTTCCAAAAATCGACGCTACAGTATCTCCAACCCCTACAGCTAGGACCCCAGCATAGGGTGCCAATCCCCCAGCACCTGGCACTCCTCCTTTTGACATACATGGTCCTTGAGAGAGCCACACAGGTACTGAAATTCCCAAAAGCAGGTAGATATGAGTGAAGATAATTGGCCCTGAGTCCCTATCATCCAGAAAGAGCGCCAGTGACCTGCGCAACAGCGAGCCCAGTGGACGAATCTGGAAGATACGCACTAATTCCAGGAAAAGGAACAATGCTAGACATGCAACAGCTGCCAGATGCAGTAGCGGCCGGTCAAGTGCCAACCCAGGGGCGAATGTTAACACAATAAGGAGGTGAAAGTACTTTCTTACAGCTGTGGAGGCTTGGTACTTCTTGGTGCCTTCTGAGCGCCGGCTGTTCTGCCGCACTACCACAACCATTGCAGCCAAAACAAGGAATATCCAGTATGCCAACAACCAGAGACGCTCGCTCTTGTGAGTGAGGAATTCTAAAATCCAAATTAAAGGGTGGTGTCCAGTGAGGAGCGACAACCAAGGAACAAGCAATCCCAAGCCAAGTACGGCCGTCATGACATGGAAAAAGGTGGATGCCGCCCATGTTTCGGATTCCATAAAGAGGAATAGGAGGGCAAAGACCAGGCCAAGCAAAACCAATCCAGCTACGGCTACAGGGAGGAAAAAATGTAGGGGGTCAATGTTGGTACTAGCACTAGCACTCAGTGAACGCTTGATCAGCTGGTTGATCATGAAGCTAAGGCCACCCAAGATGAGCAGGGCTTCTCCAGGAGTAAAGCAGCGAGGAAGTAGATAGAGGAGGATCAGACTTAGGTAGACAAAGATTAGCAGCACCTCTAGCACCTCAATCACCTCTGAAACCAGGAGTGTTTGTTTGACTGTGTAAAGGATGGCACTAGCAGCAATTCCTGTAATCACACAGGTGTTGCTGGGCACCGGGCGCGTGACTCCCAGTGCGATCAGCGACAAAAACAATGCCAGCATCATCCCCGTCACCGTGATCACCATTGCAAAACGCTCAAAGTGGACATTCCCAACAGCGACACAGCGACCCCGCAGAGTGAGCCCGAGCAATGGGAGTAGCATACTGGCTGGCAAGACGCCACTGTTCGCTGAAGGACGGAACTGGAAGACTGCTGCTCCTGCTCGCAGAAGGCGATCCCACTTGTGCTGGACGTAGAATGCTTGGACAGCCAAAGCAATGCAACACCATGATAGCTGGTTCCACACGGCCACGTGCACACACAGGACGATGGAGAATACCACCAACGACTCCACCAGCGCTGGATCCGTCTGCATGATGGGTGAACTGTGTGTAAAAAGATGTGCAGTGTTGCTGACTTCAGGACTTCCTTGAAGAACAGAGATGCACTTTTCAGAACAGTTAGAATCTTGAGCTAAGGTTCAGAATCACCGACATGGTCCTCAACGGTGTCCCCTCCACCTCTGAAAGAAACACAACAAAATGATAACCATCAAAAACAAGCCTTTCAGAAACAAATCTTTTTAAAAAGCTGTTTAGTGTAGTCAGTATGAACATTTTCCATAGTACTTTTTACAGTTTAAAACAATATATCATGAACACATGAATAAGCACAACAACTCATGCTAAGGACTCAAATATTCAAATAAAATACAAAATAAACACAGCTAGACACAAGCCCCCAGTGCAGCTAACTGAGTCCAGGTTGTACACTGCCCTCGCTCAGAGTCAGGTGAGATGGGTGCCAGCCTCCCCACGACCCTAGTTAGGATAAGTGGTTCAGAAAATGAATGAATGAATGAACTAGACCCAAGTTCCTTTGGGGCATTTTAGTCAATTTTAGGCTGTCTCGACAATTTTTAGTTACGACTGTCCGTAGGGTCCTCAGTTATTGGAAAGCAATGCTGATAAATCTTTCCTGTATTCATCCGCTGAGCCTCTTAATCCTATTAGGAGCCTATCTCAACTCAATCTGGGTGAAGGAAGGTACACCCTGAACAGCTCACACTCACACCTGTGGGCAATTTCAAGCAACCAATAAGCCTAAAGTGCTTGTCTTTGGACTATGGAAGGAAACCAGAATACCTGGAGGAAACCCATGCAAGCACGGGGAGATCATGAAAACCACACAAAAATGCTGGTCAAGCCCGGGACTCGAAGCCAAGACCTACTTGCTGTAAAGCAGACGTACTAACCACTATGCCAACATGCCGCCCAGTTTTGACTAACTGATCTTGGTAAATGTGCTCCCTGCGTCATGTGATGAGTTGTACAGAAGAGTAAGTATGATCAGGAATGTTTTAATTGCTTTATTGTTTTTATCATTATCTTTTCAGGTTGTCTGTCCATACATAAATTCCAGGCCATTCTTGTGAACACAATATCTCAAGTAGATCTTTGTGTAATTTAACATATAGCGCAGTATGTTCTAGAATTCAGCCAATATTTTATTGTCACAAGTAATAATCTTTAAAAACACAATACCAATCATGATCCCAATTTGAGCCAATCATATTGATCCAATGCCTCAGCTGATTTTGTACCAATATGTACCATGTTCTCTGATGTGATTCTGAAGTTTCATCTGACGTAATGATCTATACTGGTGTCCCTCTGATTCGTTCCAACATGTCTTCAATATAGTATAAAAAAATGCATGAAATTACGGAAATGTGATTGAAATTGTCTCTCGATGTGGCTCCCTTTTTTCTTTTTCAAATACAATACCAATGTCACACCGATCACTACCCATGTGTACCAATTTTTCTCTGATTTGTTTTCTCTCTGTTTCCCCAAAGTACTCTGAATGCAAGAAAACATAAAATTTTTCAACACCCCCAAAACATTTCGCTCTTCCCCAAAGTTTTCCTTGAAATTCGACAACGTCCTCCGATGTTCACTGAGGTCTTCTGATGTTTTCCGATTTCCTTTGAAATCGGAATATGATGTGGAAAATCGGGATCATGATCAGTATCGTGTGAGTGCATCTTAACGTCCTAATTATTATTAGCTGACTGTTTGGACTGAAGCATATGGGTCATGTTGGGTCCACTGTTAAGGTGCTGGGTTGTTGATCAGAGGTCAGGAGTTTAAGTTCCAGTGCTGTCAGTCTGTCTCAGTCGACGCCTTTACCCTACCTGCTCAACCAAATACTCATCGACCACACAGAGGTGGGAGAAAGGTGTAAATTACCAACCAGTGTAATTGAATATACAGGACAGCAGTGTTCTTCTGCACAGGCTGTGGCCTCACACCATTGGCACAGGTTTTCAGAGTGGACACTAAATTTTATGTGTCGGTCAACTGGTGTGTCCATATTTTAGCCATAATAAATTCTTCTAATACCTAGATGTTGTATGATGATGCAAAAAAAGCTTTCATTTCGCGTTATGCTACTCATCATGTGGACATTTTATTTGGGATGCAGCTGCGAGACTACTATATTTTAATTTTAGATACTTTATTAATCCCACAAGGAAAACTTTAGCTCTGCATTTAACCTATCCGAAGCCCTGAACACACACTTACTCTGAGCAGTGAGAAGTTGGGGAATTAGAACGAAATTAATTTTGTCGAAAAGATAAGGACGTGTGTGTGAAGTAAGGACTCTCTTATTACAATTTTTACAATTATTAGTTTGGATCAAGACAAATTTTTGATACCTAGTCATTTTTGACATGCTAAACAGCTAACACTAACGACTATACAACACAACCTTATAAATATTTGCATGTATAATGTTAATGCTTATTAACGGAGATCCATAATGCACAAGCGAAGCACCATACTTAAGAGAAATTGGTATAGAACTGATCTTTTTTTCTGGTCACGAACCATTGTGTCGTCCGTCCATCTGTCCGTGTACATGTGGGAACCCTGTGATGATATTTGGTTTCCATTAAAGTCTTATCTCAACAGGGTAACACTTTCAGATGTCAAAGCTCTGGGGAGGGGGCAGTCATGGTTACATGACATGGTGTCATCAAAACGAGCAAAAATACGACGCTGTTCTGTTAGCATATATGTTTGAGAAAAGCAGTTATATGCTACATGATATCATGTCATCAACTTGTATCAGGAGAAGTTCATTTTTTAGGTGGTGCCAAAAGGTTTATATTATTTTCTTCTCATCATTTTTAAATGCTGCACTCCTGCTCACAAAAGCTTTTATTTTTAATTTTTTATTAGGTCTGTTCGAAGCATTTGATATCCAGTCTTATTTAATTCAGTCTCCTGTTGTAATATTACATACTGACCCTAGTTTTGTCCGAATGGGCCCTACTTTTTGAAGTCGAAGAGGCCAAAAGGATCTTGCTCCAGTACACTGGGACTGGAATATAAAGAATTAGCACTGAGAAGCTCTGGTACAACTCTATATGTTTACATATGTTTCCATGTGACATATCAGTTTCTCTTCTACCTTTTCAGAAAAAAGGGCTACTATACTGTAATCTTCCTTGTCCCCGAGGTCCGTTTATGTACCTTAAACCATTTACCGGACTGCTTTTTCACCTAAAAGATATAAATTAAAAGGAACTACATTTGTACCGTTACAGGCTGCTCGTAATAATCGTAGCCAAATCACAAACAAAAAAACTAAAGACTTGTAACATACAGGGATTTCATCTGACCAACATGTTGAAGAATTTCAAAACGCTGATGAAATCATCAGGCAGTTGCTAAATGCACATGACTCAACCATGACCCTTACCACCCTGAACTTTGGTCCATTCAGTGCTGGAATATCATGTGGCCTTTGACCGTGAGTTAAAACATTACACTAATATGGCCAAAAGGCTGACTGCACCACAGACCCCTTCAGCTAGCATCACATGCATAAAATAGTCCTGAGGATGATTCTTGGAGCGAGTGTTCACTTTTTGATCAACTAAATTGTCATTTGATTCCAATTATAATCATACATGAATTATTATTATAGATAATTTTTTCCATGCATTCAATAATGCTAGGCACTTGGGCTTAAAATTACATTTCTTTAATAATAATCACTCAGTCACTCATTTGCCAGACCGCTTACTACTATTAAGGTCACAGGGAGGCTGGAGCCTATTTCAGCCAAAACCATGGCGAAGGCAGGGTACACCCTGAACAGGTCACCAGTTCATCACAGGGTCAAAACACACACACCACTCACACCTAGGCGCCAGTCAGCCTAATGTGCATGTCTTTTGGCTGTGGGAGGAAACCAGAGTACTCAGAGGAAACCCACGTTAGCATGGCACAAACATGGAAACTCCACACAAAAACACCCTCGCTGATCCGAGAATTCGAACCCAGGACCTTCCTTCTGTGAGGCGGAAGCGCTAACCACTACACTACTGTGCCATCTTGATTCGCGACAGTGAGAAAAATATCATAAAAATTAGTTTTCCGAGCCTTTCTTGTAATGTAATGTGTATGCTTTATTGGACTCTGGAAATAATCTTGCAGAAGCATGAACTGTCATGACATTTTTAATAGTCTGTTAAGATCATAATAGTCATCTATACAAGGGTTGTGTTAATCTATGGCAATATATAAAGTATGGCGATATGTATCAAATGCATGGATATCCATGTGATATCCATGGATTCATCAACGTAACAAAAACAAACAAACAAACAAACAAAAACGTAAACTCAAAATCACAGACTTCCTGGATATGCTTTCCAGTCCCTGCTGGAAGAACCAAGAGTCTAGTAAGACTTGGCATGAAGAATGCTGTGCTATATAACATTACACTGTAATTCATAATGCATTTCAGTTTAGAGCAGCCAAAGGTCCTCCCAGATCATATATCAGGATACTATGGGATGTTAAGAAGAGGCATAATAAACTCCATGAAGGATCATTGAGGTGTCTGGTTTGGCTGTTGGATCTGAGTTTCTTAGAGTAATATATACAAATAAAAAATATCTAATTGGAAGGACTGTGTAATGAAACACTACACCTTCAAGATGTTGTTATTGTGATGTAATAGTAGCCATTACACCAGCCATCAGTAAAATAACCCTTCAAATTAAGGACAGAAATGAATAAATAATGAGTTAAAAAGCATTTTATTATAGAGGATCTCTGTGATACATGGCCTTTCTTAACTGTAACAATCACAGGATCACTACTAGCATGAATGAATGGAAGGCTAATGATCAAACCTGAAACAGACTCTATAATCCAACCCAATTTAATGATCAAATCAGAAAACAGTGACGTCACCTACCAGCAGCTTGTTGTGAAAATGTTAAAAGGTTGAAAAATCAGGTGGAGACCATGTATAGTATTACAGCTTGCTTCTTCTAGCACGCTAATTTTACTGCCCACCTGCATTCTGACTAATCCCGCCTCCTGCACTGCTATTGGCTACTGAGCTCAGGGTTCTGTACTTTGATTGGTTAATAAATCAGACTCAGTCGTCTCGCGGATTGGGCAGTTTAAAATAACTCAAGTTTATATCGTAAACATGTAAAATGTTTATAACTGAAAAACCGTTACCACGTCAGTTTCCGTTCTTTTGTTAGAAAAACAAGTCCATTGTAAGAGGATGGGTCTATAAAATTACAGGTGGAAAAAATACGTCACACAGGATATCACGTGGTACTACAGACGTTATTGTTAGTATAGTAAAATTACCAGAAACATATTTTTTAATTATTAAATTAAAAGTACATTAATTTTTATCTTTTTTATGTGTGTGTGTGAATGTATGTGATGAATAATAAGAGGGATTCCGGAAATTTAATCGATAATCTGACGTAACGCTATTGCGCGCTCCTGATTGGTCATATCGTCTGAGTGAAGATGGCGGACTCGGAGATTTGTATCAGGTAATTGAAAAGAGGGAAAAAAACAAACAAACTTTAGTATATTTCAAGCCGTAGGATTGCTAACTTTCTTTGTGTCGTGTTGGTACTTAGGAATTGCTCTACCGAGTTATTAAAATGATATCACGTCTTTCTCGGGGCTATGTTTGTAAAGTGAGAGTCCACAATGTGGAGGGAACGTGGTGGTTGAATCCCAAAAAACAATGTTGAGTATCTAGGGCACTATATAGGAGGGTTAACGGTCGTTCATTATGCGCGCTTTGTAGTGCAGGAGTCTAGGGTGCATCGGGTCGTTTGGGATTGAGTTAAACTGAGGCGGTGAAAGCTAAGCTAACAATGAAGCTGTTGGACAGGTCGCTAAGCACTGAATCTACATCATTATTTATTAAAGGAATCCGTTAAAATAATTTAAATGTTTACACTCCAACTTGTTAATGCTTTCGATGGCGGATTTTTTTTTTGATATTTAAAAAATAGCAGTCAGGTTTTATTAGGATAATTTGAGTTCTTTAGATATGAAACTAACCATCATGCCTTGGTGTATATGCATGAGTAATTTGAAATAAGAGGAGAGTAACTGTAAAAGTCTGAGGTACTTGGAAATACATCCTGCAGAGCTTTCCACATAAAAATTACTAGCTAGTGTTTGGTGTGACGACCCTTTGCCTCAGAAGTAGTAGTTTCAGGTGCAGCCTGTGGAGTTTTATAAAGAAATGAGCTGCAAGTTTTACTCAGCCTCATACAGAATCAGCTCCGGTTCTTCTGGACACTTTGACCGCTCATCTCTCACTAATTTGCCGAACTGATTGCTACTAGGGTTGTGGCGAAGGCGGGGTACACCCTGAACGGCTCACCAGACCGCACAACCTTTCGCGCTCACATCCACATCTAGAGGCAATGTGGAGCATAGACTAATGTGCATGTATTTGGAATGTTGGAGGAAACCCGGAGGAAACCCACACAAGCACCAGGAGAACATGCAAACCCCACACAGAAACGCCACCGAGCCTGTGACGCGAACCCAGGGTCTTCTTGCTGTGAGGCCACTGAACCACACTTTGACTGTAATGTTTGGTTTTTATTGAAGTCTTCATTATGTTTTTGTATCCCAGGGATTTTAAAACGATTTTTATGCTGACGTGATAATGGAGAAGGCGTAAAATAATGATCACAAATATGGCCTCACACAGTAATTCTAGCGTCCAAGCAAAGAGACTAGTGAAGAAGATATGGGGGGGGTGTGATATTAGATGGAGTGGTGAGGTTAAGTAATGAAGCATAAGTGGGAGCGAGAAAGGAAAAGAAAAATGTCACGGGAAAACTTGGAAGCATCTGTCAATCAACCGTATCTTTATGCTCTGATTGGTAATCGCTCGACTCGCGTTGCGTGAAAGTTCAGTGCAGTTGAGTTCCGTTTTTGCCCACTTCGTGTCGCGTGAGAAAATCTCACCCCTTATCATGCATTTCGTGCAATCGTTGATTTTGTGTGATCGCTGAACGTGACTTAAGACTTTTGCATAGTACTATACATTAAAACAAGAATTTCTGAATTTTGTATCGGAATCTTCTTCCTTACAATAAATAATTCAGTTGGAAGTTACTCTCTTTTCGATGGGTTTTATTTTTATGCCTGTGTTAGTTATTCTAATCATGAGTACAAAGCTTTATCACTTGTATTTCAGAAGCAGTCGGGAGTTATGGACCATCTTGTTGGGGAGATCTGCTCTGTGGGAACCGGTTAGTAAATCTCTATTTGAAATTTACCTTTCCAACAAACTTTAGTGAATTTCTGACTTGTCATTAATGTGGGAAAACCCATTGTGGGTGTGTTGCATATACGAACTGAATTCCGGTAAAGTTGGGACGTTCTTTAAATTTGAATTAATTAAAAACTAAAAGACATTCATATCACATGTGCCAATATTTTATTCACAACAGAACATAGATAACATAAATCTTTAAACTGAGAAATTTAACTTGAGATGCTTGCTACAGATCCCAAAATAGTTAGGCACAGGGGCATGTTTACCACGGTGTAGCATCTCCTCTTCTTTTCAAAACAGTTTGAAGACATCTGGGCATCGAGGGTATGAGTTTCTGGAGTTTTGATGTTGGTATTTGGTCCCATTCTTGGTTTCCAGTTTCTTAAGGGTCCGTGGTCGTCTTTGACATATTTTTCGTTTAATAATGCGCCGAATGTTCTGTATAGGTGAAAGATCTCGACTGCAGGCAGGCCAATTCAGCACCCATACTCCTTACTGACGAAGCCATGCTGTTGTAATAGCTGCAGTATGTGGTTTTGCATTGTCCTGCTGAAATACACAAGGCCTTCCCTGAAATAGACGTCATCTGGAGGGGAGCATATGTTGCTCTAAAACTTTATGTAGCTTTCAGCATTCATAGTTCCTTCCAAAACATCCAAGCTGCCCATACCGTATGAACCCCCATACCATCAGAGATGCTGGCTTTTGAACTGAACGCTGATAACACGCTGTAAGGTCTCCTTCCTCTTTAGCCCGGAGGACACAGCGTCCATGATTACTAATAAGAATGTCATATTTGGACTCGTCTGACCACAGAACAGTCTTTGAAACAGTCCATTTCAAATGAGTCTTGGCCAACAGGACACGACGGCGCTTCCTTTTTGCATGATAGAGATTAGGTTTGCATTTGTAGATGGCACGGCGGATTGTGTTTACCAACAGTGGTTTCTGGAAGTATTGCTAGGCCCTTTTAGTAATGTCATTGTCACAATCATGCCGATGTCGTCTGTGGTGCAGTGTCGTCTGCGGGCTCAAAGCCTTTGCAATTTGACGTTGAAGAACATTTGTTTTTAAAATATTCCATGATCTTTTTATGCACTCTTTCATAGGTTGGAGAGCCTCTGCCCATGTTTACTTCTGAGACTCTTCCTCTCTAAGATATCCCTGTTAAAGCTAATCATGTCACAGACCTGATATCAATTCACTTATTTGCTAGATGTTCTCCCAGCTGAATCTTTTTAAGCTTTCTTGCTTTTTCAGCCATTAGTTGCCCCTTTGTGTGTAAAATTGTAAAATTTCTCGGTGTAAACATTCGTCATCTATGTTCTGTTGTGAATAAAATATTGGCTCATTTGAAAGTCTTAGTTTTCATTTTATTAAAATTTAAAGAACATCCCAACTTTTCCAGAATTCGGGCTATAGTCAGGGTGGCATGTTCGATTAGAAAAATTTATGTCCTGCAGCCATTTGTACAGAAGCGTATTGCAGCCACCACGTATTTGACAAAAACCTTGTGATTTTATGGCCACCTCAAACAGCCCAGAGGGAAAACTTAACCATGCACTAACCTTGTTATTTGGCACTGTGGTGTCATTTAACACGGCTGTTCAACACTATCATTTTTATGGGTCTAAAATGTGGAAAAATCATTATATCTCCCCTTTAAATCAACATGCGCGCTTGTGAAAGGAGTTTATGCCGACCTTTGGCTCACTAAGGAGCTTATGTTTTGTTTAGGTTTCTAAACCGGTTGGCAGGATTGCCTAAAAAAGTGACATTTCTACCAGAGGTGGGGGGTTTGGACAAGAAAGACTTCATTAGATTTCAGAGATGATCCTGGATCAAATTTTAGATCAGGGAATATTTTAAAGGGTTGCTTACCATTTATGAAAGAAGATAATTTATTTGGAAATGTTATATTACCGCAGGCCTGACAGGAGTTCTGTTTTTATCGAATTATTTATTTTTGTTTTGTTTGTGGCTTGGTGGAGGATTGCGCTTTGATTATTCTTGTTTTGGCATGTGTTTCTAGCCCCCCCTCTCTTTTCTGCATAATTAACAATTTTATTTTTACTCCCTTTTTCCCACGACAGTCCCAGATCCAAGCGGAGCTAGAGCGATATGGAGAGCGCTTATTGCAGGGCCTAGCGTACTACAAACCTCCCAGGTAAAGACCTATTCTAAGAGTTTGTTTAAGGAATCCAGCTGTCCTTCTTCCATATAATAAAGAAATAATATTTTTCCAAATAAATATTGCTTTTCTTAAATAAACTAGGGTTGCTACAGTACTCTTAAGTCATATTTTACACTGAGTTTACATTTGTAATGTGTTCACTGCAGGATATAATGATGTACAGTAGAGTATTGGTGTAAATGTGGTGCTTATTTGTGTGCAGCTCTTCATCGGCAGACAAATTAAAGTCAGATAAAGACGTCCCCCAGTCTCTCAAAGAGTTCGGCCTCCGCATCAGCAAACTTCTGGTAATCAAAGTGATGCATTTTAAGCCATCAAAAACCCCTCCACATGTGACAAACTGTTGGCACCCTGAATTGACAGTTAAAGTAATATAGTCTGTATACGCAGATATGAGCAGATGTGTGTGTGTGTGTGTGTGTGTGTGTGTGTGTGTGTGTGTGTGTGTGTCAGGGTCTGGATGAACAGCAGAGTGTAAAGATTCTGCAGTGCTACCTGCAAGAAGACTACAGAGGAACTCGAAACTCATTGAAGACCGTGCTGCAAGACGAGAGACAGAGCCAGACCTTGCTGCTCAAGGTCACACCCCTCTGTCTGGCTCTTTTTCTCACTGTTTGTTTTCCTGATCATACGTCTGTTGGTCTATTTTCCTGTCCATGTGTCTCATTCCACTTTTTACGTTTTGTGTCTTGCTGTCTGGTTTTCCTGTCCACGTGTTGCTCTGTCTGGTTTTCCTGTCCACGTGTCGCTCTGTCTGGTTTTCCTGTCCACGTGTCGCTCTGTCTGGTTTTCCTGTCCACGTGTCGCTCTGTCTGGTTTTCCTG
>JAOUQZ010000019.1:1622152-1649796 GCA_028564935.1 Neosilurus hyrtlii
GGGGGGGGGGCTAAAAATCCACCATTTATTTATTATTTATTTATTTTCCCCCATGTCAGGTTATTGATATTTTACAAACCATAGCTGGGTGATGTGATCTAAAAATCATACTGCAGTATTTCCTGACATTTTCACAACATTATTCATCATAATGTAGCATGCATGAATATATATCTATGAAAATGATGTTCAGGTGCGAAAAGAACACAAATGAATGTGCAGATGGTGCTTGTGCACACCTGAGGTCAGGCTCATCGGGCACCTGTCATAAACAACGTATGCTACTGGCTGCAACAGTGCTTTTGCACAGCAGCGCTGTGGTTTTGCTCCTTACTCTGGAATTCTATCTCTGTTTGCATTCCAGTTTATATGTAGTGACGCATTGTATAGTTGGGCAATGATTCGAATGGTCATATCACAATACTATGAATTATCTATATAGTTTTAGATATTAAGAGATATTTACACAGTTTATATATATATATATATATATATATATATATATTGTGTGTGTATGTATGTGTGTGTATATATATGTGTGTGTGTGTGTGTATATATATAAATAAAACAGGGAATGCATTTATCCTTGATCACAGCATGTAATCTCCATGACATTGTTGCTCCAGTTGGTCCGGTCGAGGTTCAGCAACATTAATGTGGCAATAAAATGAAGTCAGCTGATGATCTGAATGTACTGAATGAGCAGGTTATCACGTCAGTGGACTTTTTCTTCCCTGATGGCACGGATATAAAAAAACGGGGACTCAAATAATGAGCGAGTGGTTCAAGGAGCATGTGGAATCATTTTCACATATGTATTGACACCCCAGAGTCCTGTCCTTAACCCTGTTGAAAGTTTTCGGGATGTGCTGGAGAAGACTTTATGGAGTGGTTCAGTCAAGACTCAGTGAAAAATGAACCAGACACTGGATGGAAATAAATGTAACATTGCTCAAGTTTGATGAAATAGTGGCATGGAGATTAAGTGCTGTGAGAAAGGTGTGTGCAACTTTTTCTTGGACGGGCAGTGTATATTATTTGTTTGTTTGCTTGTTTCTTGTTCGAGAACTTTTCCCCAAGCAGTATCTCTGTCGTATTTAATTACTGAGGTGTCTGTTTTGTTTATATACTTGTTCAGGCGGAGTATGCTACCTGTGTGAACAAGCTGGAAAAAGATCTCGTGGCAAACTACCAACAGCAGTTTGAGGCTCTTTTCAATGCCGAAGCTCCAACATGGGAAACCCATGGAAACCTCATGGTGAATCTGGATTGACCCCCCCCCCCCCCTTCCCCCTCGCTCTCATTCTGCCTGTCACCCTTGAATTTTTAAAAAGTTTAATATAATACACCAGAATTAACTAAAATAGGGATGTAGATGTGTTTTAATGACTTCTTCTTCACATCTCTGGAAGATTCTGTGCAAAGTTAATCGGTGAAGACTCACAATGATTTTAGCTTAAAGTGGCAAAAAAGCTTGAATTAAACCAATTTTTAATGTTTTTGCTTCAGTACTAGTTATTTCCCTTATCTCTCTTTGATAGACAAAGAGGAATAAAGCGTTCTGATTCAACTTAAGGGTTTAGTGCAGTTAATTAGCAATATACAAGCCGTAAAGATTAATTCAACTCTGGCAGTTCGAAGGTTGTTGCATTTTGTTTTTGCTTTAAAAGCAGAAAATCAATAGAATTTGTGCTGCTTGTGCTTATTGACTGTATGTAGCCGTAAAAAAGGTAAAGGGGGATGTCCCAAAAAAGCCATGTTAGTATTTTTAGTTCCAGAGTACCACTACAGTGTTGTAATGTTCTACTCTGTCCTCAATGTTTGGTTTTCCCTCTTGTCCCCAATTTACACCCCAGTTTGAAAAGTAAAATATTCTTGACACTCTCAACAACTACTTATTCATATAAAAGGGCGTAGCACAAAACATCCCAAAACTGACTGTGCTGCCTTTTGGGAGGGGGAAAAAAAAAGCAGCTTTGTACAGCAAAATGGTTCACTTGTGCATAGACCATAGGTTACTAGTGGTGTCCCACATGGCTCTATGCTAGGTCCTGTTTTGAAGCAGCTGTAGAAGCTTTGAGAAAATACCAAAATATTTTTCCCTGTTTACCATCTCCACTCACTCTTTTTTCCCCCCGTTCTCCCTCTTGCTCTGTCTCTTTCCTTATTCTTGTTCTTTTCTTTTTCTCTCTATAGACAGAGAGACAGGTGTCTCGGTGGTTCGCTCAGTGCCTGAGGGAGCAGGCTTTGCTGTTGGAGGTTCTGTTCCTTTACTATGCATATTTTGAGATGCCTTCCAGTGACCTTTTGACCTTTACTCGGCTCTTTAAGGAGCAGTGTTTTGGACAGCGCCAGACAAACCGGCATCTCGTGGACAAGAGCATGGATGCACTAGTGGACCGAATCGGGTTAGAAAAAAAATTAACACTGTGTTAGTGATTATAGGAAATGTATTTCAACTAATTATGCAGTATAAGTGCTACACTGTTATGAGCATTTGATTTTAAAAGACCATTTTTAACTTAACTGTAAAAATACCAGCGTTTGGATTAAATAAATAAATAAATATATGCTTGCTGCTTGGTTCTATTTTAGATATTTCAGCTGTCTGATCCTTGTTGAGGGGATGGACATCGACTTCCTGCATAAATGTGCTCTGGAAGACCGAACAGAGCAACACCAACTCTTCAGTACACCCGACATCAACAAAGTACTACTGAACAATCACATCTCAGATAGTTATACAGTGGTGTGGTACCAAGTTTAAACCTACAGTTCTTAAATTTATTCTGTATTAGCAATACAGTACGTTACAACAAACGTAACATTAATGTTTTTAAGGCATAACCTTTGGAATGTTTAATAGTATTGGTTTAGCTTTAAAAGGCATTAATTATGCTTAGACTTAACACTGTATTACCCCTTATACCACATCAATGCTGAAGTCATGCATGGGATTGATTAATTTTCCATAACAGCATGAATCACAGTAATCACTCATCATTCAATGTCTACCCAACTCCATTTCCAAGTCAGTTACTTGTATTTGCTAATAATTCAGATAGCACATGAAGGCAACAATGTTCTCAGAAACCAGACTGAAAAGTCATTCAATGTCTCTTTCTACATAGGAAATGGATCAGATGTTGCTAACGTTAGGTGATCTCTCCCACCACGGCCCGGTTCTGCTTGCCTGGGTCCTTCTGAGACATGCTCTGCAACCCGACGAAGCCGGACCGATCATCAAACAACTCGGCCACACCATGTTACAGCTTGCAGTGTTCCAGTATCTCACAGACATGTTACAGGCCCTCGGCAACACGGGAAATAATGTAGGAATCACACACTCGTACGTTTTACATAGATCTGCCAGAAGCTCAGCACGTGAGCATAACACTAATGTATGTAATGTTAAATGCTGTGCTTCTTTATTCTTTTTGTTCCCCCTCCTCTTCTTCGTTTTATCCTCTAGTGCACTGCCAGTACTGCACGTATGTGTATATATGGTCTCCTCTCATTTGTGGTCACTTCGTTTGACGAGTACACGCTGGGCAGTCAGCAGGTACGGATTTCGTTCAAGATACTTTTGTTTACTTTGCCTGGTTGTGTTACCTACTAGCGAAGCTGGAGCGACTCATAGGACTGAGTATCTGTCGTTGGCCACTGTCACACTTATTTCTAATCCTCTACTGCCCCTTCAACCAAACTTTCACAGAATCTTATTTGCTAGTACTTTCATGCTCCTCCCATTTCTTTCTATTAAGGTACATTTCTGGCAGTTTTTCCATAACAAAACATGGACTTTGTCACTGGGCTTACCATCATTAGTCTGCAACTCTTCCTACATCTGTGAATGGATTTTTATGAAACTTTCACAGAAATGATGTGCCTGTCTTTGTATTGTGGGAGGAAACCAGTGCACTTGGAGGAAACCCACACAAGCATGGGGAGGACATGCACTCCCCACACATAAATAATCCCAGGACTTAGACCCTGAACCTTCTTGCTGCGAGGTGGACATGCTAACAACTACTCCACTGCACCGTCGTCTTAAAGCAAACGTCAATTTTGGCACCGCTGCCTGTTTATTGAAAAATCCTTTTTTTTTCCCTGCAGTCCTCTTATTTTTATTTTCTTTTCAGCACCTGATCAATGTTGCCTGTGAGGTTCTTGCTGCCCCGAGTCTAGCTGAGCTCTTCTGGGAATCGGTGAGTATTACAAACTCGCAACTGATTATTATGAAGCTAAAATGTTCCTTTAGCTCTGTATGACCTTTTAACCTTTCGTCCTTGTGCATGATATGTAGAAACCTAATGTGGGTTTGGAGATGATCTTGGACTCAGCAGTTGATGTTTTCCCTTATAAGACTGCACCATTACTGCAGATACTCACAGCACTACTTTCTGATAAATCTACTGCCAAGAGGGTATATGCACACAAATACACACAGTGTGGTCATATTACATTCTTGACTATATTAAAACTGAAATGAAAGGCAAGCCTCCAAACTCTCCTGTTATGCATGAACATAGGTATATTTTCATTATCAGGTTTTTTCTTTTTTTAGGTGGTACTTAAATTTTCAGAGTTGCAGTCTGCTAAAATCCGTTTGATAGTTTGCATTAGCTAGTTTGTAAAGACTGCCGTTTTACTCTTACGAGAGTAGGATGTGAATCCATCAGTTCATATAAGGCAAGATAGTGGCAAAAATAACAGTGTACAGATATTAAACTAACAGATCAGTTAGGAACTAGTGAATTTCTGAATAAAGAACACTAAGCACTTCTGCACATAATACAAACTTTCATTTACATACATCAGACAAACATCCTCTCATTTACATGAACGAATGGTATTCATATGCAAATTACATCTGTGTTTATCATCGCATGCATGTGAATCATGTGTGACATTTTTGCAGTATAATGGTGTCCCCCACTTATCCGTGTGAATTTATTACTTGTTATTTTTTTTTTCATATAGAAGCTCGTAATAACAGTAGCTAGTAACAGTAACTCTCTTACTCAGGTGTACATGTTTCTGGATAAAATGTCCTTCTACACGGAGGTGTACAAACACAAACCCAGTGACGTGCTGTCCAGGGAAGACGAGACACTGTGGAGGAGACAGACACCGAAACTTCTCTATCCTCTGGGTCAGTGAGTGTACTGGAGTGTGTGAAAGCAGCTGCAGCTGCTGCTGTTGAGAACCGTTGAGATTTTAACACCAGCAATAATATCAAAAACATTGGTTCCAGTAGCACTATTAACAAGAGCAATGATATTCACAATTAATAACAATATTTTTGAAAACCGTGTCTCCATTTCTCCTTGTTGATCTGACTGTTTCTCTCACCCTTTCTTTCCTCTCTCTCACAGGTGCAGGTCAGACCAACTTGCGGATGCCCCAGGGGTGTTATGGCCAAGTTTCTGCGAGTGAGCAGGGCTACATGGTGCGCTGGGATTATTCTTATTCATCATGGACCCTCTTCACCTGCGAGATTGAGATGCTACTGCATGTTGTCTCTACTGCTGGTGAATACACACCCATACTTTTAGACCTTGATATGTAGACTTTTTGTGACAATTCTTTACTATGCGTCGTGACATCATGCTGTCAGCATCGGGGTTGTGTTGCATACGGTTTTGTAGCGGAGAGACTTGGAACGATTTAGCAAGAAAGAGTTGCTTTGAGTGGCACTTTTTAAGAGAGACGGGTTGTCAATGAAGCAGGATGTTCTGCCTGTCTTGATGCCCGAATTCCACTCATAACACCTCATCCGGATAATTGCTGCATTGCCATAAGCTTCCTGGAGCATTTCAAGGGGCTCAGTTGGCAGTGGTTCATGACTGATATGGAATTTCTCTCTTATTTATAGTAAAATTGCAAAAGGATGTATGCACGTCATCACAAAAGCACATGCAGCACAGGTCTCGATGTTGTCATGCAGCGCACTGACTCGAGAGTTACTGCTCACTCAATGTTTCAGACTCTTATTATTACTATTATTATTAAGTGAGATCGTGTGTATGTTCATAGACGTGTTGGCTCACTGCGAGCGAGTGAAGCCGATTTTGGACCTGGTGCATAAGATCATAAGCACTGACTGGACAGTGTCTGACTGTTTGCTGCCCCTCACTTCACGCATCTACATGCTGCTGCAGAGGTGAAGGCACACATTCTTTTTCTTCATATCCATCCGTGACGCATCTTTCCATAAAACGCAGTATGTACAGTATATGTAGTTACAGTGTGTTGGGACTTATCGATTGTTCTGCAGGCTCACATCAGTAATAAACCCACCGGTGGACGTCATCGCTTCCTGTGTCAACTGCCTCATTGTGCTCGCCGCACGACAGCCTGGGAAGGTTGGTGGAGTCTAAAAGCTATTCCGATTGAGCAATGTGATGTTCTTTTGTAATGCTTCTGTGTTTGGTAGGTTTGGTCCAGTCTGCAGCACACTGGCTTCCTGCCCTTCGCATCCACCCCTCTAACGAACATGGCACAGACCATCAGGTGAACATCAGCTCTGTACAGTTATAAAAGTTACTTAAAAGCTCACACACGATCACTGGTATTCAAATTAAATAATTTAGTGATGAATCCATAGTCTTTTGCTCATCATGAAAGTCCTTTCTCTTTTTATGTCTGGTTGTCAGTGCTGAAGGTATGAAGGCGGGTAACTACGGTAACCTGTTGGTGCTGATCGAGCAGCCGCGAGGAGAGTATGCAGTGACTATTGCTTTTTTGAGACTGGTGACTACTCTAATCAAGGTAACACATGTCACAGAAAATCCATACTTGGATTACATCCAGTTTTAAAAAATTCTTTATATAACACATCTTTATGATAAAGTAATGTAATGCCAGGAGTAGTATAACAGAGGAAAGGGCTGTCTGCTCTTTGTATGCATGAGCTCACAGCTTTATTGTTCTGTTTGATTGCTCTCAATTTATAGAGATAATATATATATATATATATATATATGTTTAATGATTGGAGTCAGTTTCTACTAGAACAATGTTAACAATGAAAGTGTGATTTGTTCTTTTGTTTATAATTGATGTCAAAAATCCACTATACTCAAGACTTTGGTGTCATAAGTCATGTTTATTTTGTGGTGGTGGTGGGGTTGGTTAAGTGAGATGTTTTCATTTATTATTTTGAATGCAAACTGCCGATACATCAACTTGGACTTCAACAATCAGTTTTATCTTGTGAAATGCACATGAATAAGTGAGGCACAGTCCTTGCAACAAGGGTTGGTGCTTTGTGGGGGGAAAAAAACAGACATGTCTTTTTACAAAACTTATGCGTTGTAAAATCTAGCCATATGTGTACCACAGGTGACTTTTTGCACTTTCTGCATGTGATTGGTGTCTTTGTGTCCTTTGATGGTCCACACACCTTAAAGCGCTTCACAGTGAAAAGGCTGTTAGTTCAGGACTTCTTTTATTTATTTCTAAAAACGCACACACCACAACTACAACAGGATACTTACTTCAGAAACGTTGGGTTGTGGTGATGTGAGGCGGGCAGGTGGGTCAGCTGGAGCCTCTGCCAGTCTCCTTACTGTGGCTAGAGAAGCTGGAGTCCTGGCTGAACGAAGACCATTCAATCTGTCCGTTCTTAGACAAATATGTCTGGGCGCTTCTAGTGGCTGGCTTTTGGGCTTCTCCAGCGGCTGCCTTATGGCGCTCCTTGTGCTGCGTATTCCGATTGAAGGCCATCTTCAAATTCGCTTTCAGGATCAGAATACTCTGAATTGATTTCTGAATTATCCTCATATTCTGAGACATCTTCCTCTTCCACATCGATGTCTGCCTGATTCCCTTCAAATATGAGCTCTAAAGCCCTCTGACAGCTAAGTCTTTTGGTCATACTGAGGGTGGAAGGTTCTGTACTATGATGTAAATGTGAATACCACAAAAGGGTTTAGTGACGGGGAAGAAAGTGTATGCCATCACTTCCTCCCTGAGGGCTCGGTCAGATGGCTCTCATTGGCAAAGCTGATTATTTTCCACAAACCGCATACCTCGAAAGGTTTTATTCCCCTTAGACGACAGCAGTTTTCCAAAAATTAAGTGTTCAATATGTGTTTTTAAAAATTCATAGTTATGTTTATTCTTCTGGATTATCTAGAATTAAGGTTTTCTTTGTTTATAAACAGTCATTCTCTTGTCATTACCAGTCTCTCATGTCTCATATATACAGGTTAATAAAGCAAATGCACTGATGACACAAATTGTGTGTGTGCGTGTACATGTTAATTTATAGGGTCAGGTGGGCAGTACTCAGAGTCGAGGGCTGATTCCCTGCGTTCTTCTGGTCCTGAAGGAGATGCTGCCTACCTACCACAAGTGGCGGTATAACACACATGGTGTCCGGGAGAAGATTGGTGAGACATGCACATCTGCACACACACACATTTATTTTTGGTCGCATTAAAGTCATGTACTGCATTGAATTAGGTGAACATGCACACGTGGATTGTAGTTTATCTCATGAGCTACCAAAAACACTATTGTACACTGTTGTATTTGACTGTAAAAGATTAGTCCTGTTAGCTGGGTTCTGGGGTGAAGAGTGAGTATGTAGGTGACACCTTTCAAGCAATGGGTGTTTGGTTGTTTATTTATCTGTTTATATAATTAGGTGACCTTTTGAGTCCTGAACAACCTCAAGCTCTTTAAATGTACTCTGTGCATGTTGCTTCTAAAGAAGTGAGTAAAGTGCCAATGACACTTTGGCAGGAAGGACATGATATGAGACAGAGAGAGGGACATGGATTTTGGTCCCCGGTACATCACTGCTAAGTGGACAATCCCATTATATGGGGCATTTAATAATTATTCAGCACCTGGATTCAATGAAACGTTGAGGGGTCTGTTCAATTCATAATTGTTTTAGTATGCTACATGGGAATGTAAGGAAAAGTGTATTAAAACGAGATTTTTTTTTTTAATACTCAATTTTACATATTTTAACCCTGATAAAGACAGGAGTGTCCTCATGCACGTGAGCAGAATATTAGCATTGTGTAACGGCGTCTTTATAAACTCATTTAAAAAATTTTTGTAAGTTACATGAAACTGGAAGAAAACTGTGCTCCATATATAAATGTATATCATTCTAGTATTTATTTATTTATTTATTTTCTCTCTCTCTTCTCCGGTGAAGAGGGAGCTGAGCCAAAATGCAAAGCTTTCAATTTACCAGTCGATCTTTGTTCCAACCGTCACCTATGGTCGAGCTTTGGGTAGTGACCGAAAGAACAAGATCATGAATGCAAGCGGCTGAAATGAGCTTCCTTCGCAGGATGGCGGGTTTCTCCCTTAGAGATGGGGTGAGAAGTTCTGTCATCTGGGAGGAGCTCGGAGTAGAACCGCTGCTCCTCCGCGTTGAGAGGAGCCAGTTGACGTGGCTCGGGCATCTGATTAGAATGCCTCCCGAACACGCTGGAGGGACTACGTCTCTCAGCTGGTCTGGGAACGCCTCGGCTCAGCTGTTTTGATTTAAGCATTATCCACCCTGGATATCCCCCTCAGATAGCGAACCAGGCGGATCGCGCAGTTCCTGTGCAGTATAGACCAATACTTATCAAACAGAAGTTTTGATAAGATTTGATGGATGGATTAGAATAAAAATGTTTACATAAATTCCTATGTTCCTTTTTTTATTATATTTTTTGGCTCCTTTCTTCAGGTTGCCTTATTCTGGAGTTGGTTCATGCAATCCTTAATCTAAGTCCTGAGGGAGAGTCACAGGGCAGGTATGACAACTCAATGATATCATTACTAATCTCACACACACACACACACACACACACACACACACACCCCATTTGGATGGGCTCAGTGTCATCTTTGTGTTTAAGCTTGTTTAAGTGCAAAGCATATACAGTACATTTATTATAAATGTTGGTGTTTTTTTTTCTTATGAGACTGAGTGTGTGCATTTGGTGACCTCTGACCCCTGTAGCACTCCTAGCCTGCAGTCCCTATGTATCTACAGTCTGGCAAACACTGAAGCAGGCCAGGCCGTGGTGAACATCATGGGTGTGGGAGTAGACACCATCAACACAGTGCTTGCAGCTCAGCCGGGCAGGTAGGGTGTGTCTGTGTGTGAGCAGTGAAGCCGACTGCGACAGCTGTGACTGGTCTGCTTGATAGTATCACATTTCTTCCTAGACCTTTTTGGCTGCTCCTCCTTAGCCACGAAAATCACTATATACTATCACTATATTGTGTTTTTATTTTATCCTAATTCATTAGATATTAGCAATTGCACAGCCCTATTGGCTAATCTACTCCTAGGATATCAGCTGATATCCTGTGACCTGAAATGTCATCCAAGACAACAGAAGCAATTATGATTCTTTCTAAGCGAAAAAGTTACAGGCCTGTTTCATTCATTTATTTATTTATTTTAACCATTCGTTCAAGACTGATTCCATGAAAAAGAACATTTCTTTAAAATAGAAGTATTTGATAACATTTATTTATTTATTTTCAAGAATTACTGGTTTTATTGTTGTTGGGGGGTCCCCCCACCCCCCACCAAACACGACTATTGCCTTTTTCGTGAGGAACTGGCTTTCAGTCTTTTGTATGGCGTATAGCCAGTGTTGGACAAAATCGCATTCTACCAAGCCAGGAGTGCCGCTAACTACTTCTGTTAGCAAACCCAGTTTCTTTATTCTAGGCTCGTTCCATGAAAAGAAATTGGTTTAGACAGGTTGAAGGTCACATCAAGGGCAAATCTGTGAAATATTTTTTCTTTAATAGCTTCATTCCTGTTTGTAGTATATACTTTAAGGTGTAAATGAGCTCTCTTTGTCCCTGTTTCTTTCTCTCCTTTTCAGCAGTGGGAGTTCTGAAGGTCCTGGTCAGGTGTTGATTCAGACAGTGAAGTTGGCCTTCTCTGTCACCAACAACGTCATCCGACTCAAACCACATTCAGATACCGTGTCTCCTCTGGAGCAGGCACTCACACAGCATGGTGAGAATACATCATTATCCTCATTATTTGCCAAACTGCTTACTCCTATTAGGGTCGCAGCGAGGCTGGAGCTAATCTCATCCGGCGCTGGGCGAAGGCGGGACACACCTCGGACAGCTCGCCAGACCATTGCAGAGCATCACACGCACAACCATTAACATTCACACCTAGGGTCAATTTGGAGCAGCCATTTAACTTAAGGTGCATGTTTTTGAACTGTGGGAGGAAACTGGTGCACCCAAAGGAAACCCATGCAAGCTGGGAGGGAACATGGGAACTCCACACAGAAATGCCTGAACCCAGGACCTTCGTGCTGTGATTCAGACGTGCTATCCACTACGCCATTGTCCCACCTGTCTATCATGAATATAGATTTGAATAATGTTTATCTGGTAGCAGTGGACATATTGGCTACATTAACCTCAGTTCCAGTGCAAGACATCAGACATGTGTTTTTTTGTCAGGCTGTATTTATAAATTTTGTGGCATGTTGACTTATTTGCATCTGTAAATATTTTTTTCTTTTTCTTTTTTTTTTTTTTTTTACAGGTGGCCATGGTAACAACCTGATAGCAGTTTTAGCCAAGTACATTTACCATAAACACGATCCTGCTCTGCCAAGACTTGCTGTTCAGCTGCTCAAGAGACTCGCTTCGGTAAAATTCAAATAAGATAAAATTACTCAGAGATAGAATATTTTTGTGTCACGTTCATCAGTCAACATTTACAAGCCCTCAAAATCTCATTCTCTTTGTCCTTCTCTCTCCATGGGTCTGTCTGTCTCTTTCTTTTTCTGTGTCTCACCATCTCTCTTACTTTTTCGCTCTCACTCTGTGTGTGTATATGTTACACTTTATTATTATTTTGTTATACCGTCTCTCCCTTTGTTTGTGTGTCTCTGTCTGTGTGTACTTGTACCTCTCTCTCTCTGTCTCTTTCTCTCTCTCTCTCTTTCTCTTTCTTTCTCTCTCTCTCTGTCTCTCTCTGTATGTATATATAGGTGGCACCCATGTCCGTGTATGCTTGTTTAGGCAATGATGCAGCAGCCATCAGGGATGCATTCCTTCGACACATGCAGAGCAAAACAGTGGACCTGCGTGTCAAAGTCACCATCTTGGAGTTTCTCACTGTTGCCGTGGAAACACAGCCGGGTCTCATTGAGCTTTTCCTTAATCTTGAAACCAAGGAGGGCAACGAAGGGACAAAGGTCAGTAGTCATCCAAGTATCAGTGCTCAACATGAGAGAGTGCAAACAGTGGCCGGCTCACTCTTCCCAGAAACCAATGCAATGGGGTTTTTTTCTTAAAAAGCAGGTGACTGTTACCTGCTAGACTTCAATTTAAGATCTACAGCTTGCGACTTGCCACAGAGCATTCTGGGAAGAGTCAGTCGGCCACTGTTTGAGCAGTAAACCACTATACCATTACTATTTTAATTCCATAACAGTGAGAGCACTCTCTTCCTCACATGGTAGAATGGTTATAATCCATCAGTCTGTGCTGAACCAGGTTTTTTCCATGAATTAGTATTTCTGTGGTAGATAAGCCTTGAATGGGTTCTAGGTACGGCTTCCACATTTAGATACTAGGTATCTGAATAATTGTCTATCTGTCAGGAGTTCTCTCTGGGGGAGTGGAGCTGTCTATCTGTGGTCCTGGAGATGTTGGACT
This sequence comes from Neosilurus hyrtlii, assembly GCA_028564935.1. NCBI lineage: Eukaryota > Metazoa > Chordata > Actinopteri > Siluriformes > Plotosidae > Neosilurus > Neosilurus hyrtlii. Next base: position 1,634,825 of record JAOUQZ010000019.1, read on the forward strand.
CAGATCTGCAGAACCAGTCGTGGTGTCCTCCCCTGCTGCAGCGGGCAGCACTCGCCTTCCTCCATGCGCTGTGGCAGGACCGCAGAGAGAGTGCACTGTCTGTACTACGCAGCAGGTACACACACCACACACAATTTTGTTTTGAGGAACTGTAAAAGAGACTGCGTTATCAGTGTGGAGCACATTGTCATCATTTGATTCAAATTGAAGTGAACATTTTTCCTTTTTATTTTTTTTCTCCATTTGGTTGAGCAGTGCATGGAGTCTACACTGAAATTACTGACAGAAACATTGTTTGGTTTGTGTAGTTGTCATGGTTTGCCCAGGTGTGTGGTTGGATTAATCCATTTTTATTATATTTTTATTCTTATTTTAATTTGATTTTTGTCCTTAGGAAGAGGTTCTGGGACAATCTGACCGCACCACTTTTCGGGACACTTCCCCCACCATCAGAGACCACAGAGGTAAAGCTAAATATGTATGTAATGAATATCTGAACTGTTGCATAATGGCGTTTTGTATATAGTACACAGGAACCACATAATCTGATTAGTTTGCTATCTCAGTTTAATTAACCATTTTTTTTAGTATATATTACATGGAAACATAAGCACAACATTTTTTTTTTTTCAAAGGGAATTAAACCCAAACTTAATAGCTTGCATGGCTAGTTAGTTAGTTCAAAATGCACTATGTTCAGTAATACCACCTTTATGGAAAAAAATAAAAAGGAGCAATAAATCCTCACACGGGCACCATTCGAAAGAGTGATACTTACTAGACGTAAAAGAAACTATAAACACAAAAGTGTCTCATACATTAAATGCACTGAGCTGTATACTGTCTGATGTTTGTAAACATAATGTAGTATTATATGATGTGCCTAGTTTTATTTTATTCAGAAATTCACTAGTGTATATATATATATGTTAGTCTATTATTGGTATACTGTTATTTTTGTCGTTATCCTGCCTTATTAGAACTTTCCGTGTAACAGGCCAGTTTGGAAGGTTTTTCTTTCAATGTGTAGCGAGTGGGTTAAACAGTTATGCAAGAATCCCGCTTTAAATGGTGTGTTACAGCAATTCTTGTGCTGTACTTGTGCTTTGTACCATTACTCTTCAATAAAAACAACTTGATAGACACGATGACAGAATAATTGATGTCCTTACTTTAAATCTGACTTTTCTACTCTTTTTGTTTAGCCGTGTATTTTGGAGTCCTGCGCCTTTGTAATGAAGATCATAGGCCTGGAGATCTACTATGCTGTCAGGTTAGATGATATTACACACAGTTTAAAATTGAATGCTGTAAAATTATTAGTGATTATTGTCTGACTTTTTTTTTTCTGTACACCTGTACATTTAGTTTCTAATGTGGTGACTGTGTTCTGTTTTCACAGAAGTGAGTGTGAAAAGTGTGAACTTGTACACATTCACACTTGGTCTGTGTGTGAGAGTAATAATTAATTGTAAAGATTTAAAGCATCTACACACCCCGATTAAAATGGCAGCATCTCCTCATTTGCATGCTTTCCCCATGCTTGTAGGTTTCCTCCGGGTACTTTGGTTTCCTCACACAGCCCAAAGACAAGCACATTAGGCTACTTGGGAATTACAAATTTCCCCTAGGTGTGAGTGTGAATGGTTGTGTGGGTGTTTGATGGGTTGGCGAGCTGTTTAGGGTGTACCCAGAGTTGGCTGAGATAGGCTCCATTCTCCCAGCAACGCTAGTAGGATTAAGCAGTTGAATTTTAAGTTAAGTAAATGAATGAATGAAAAAACTTGGGGTGTGTAGACTTTAAGACGTAAAATATTCTAATATCTAATATTTAATCAATGATTTCATACATCAGCAAATATCTAAGTTTATTAAGTGTGTGGGTGTATTTTTGTGTTGCAGCGGTAAGCTTGAGGACTCACTGAAAGCTGCCCTCCAGCGTCTCAGCTCCCAGCGTCGCTATGAATTTTGGTCTCAGTACGTCAGGGAGCTGGTGTGTGTAGCCTGTGAAGATGAAGAAGGAGGAGTGAGGTCACTTCCCGAGACTCAGATGCTCATCTCAGCATGGAGGACCCTACTCATACTCTCCACAAGCCATGTGGGTGCACTACTTTCAGACAGACTTGTATTAGTGTGCGCTACATACAAAGGAGCCGGCGGCGTAGTCGTGAGGGTGCCCGGCTCATTATCGAGAGGTCCGAATCCCTGTTAGACCTCCACTGTGCTAAGAGCAATGGGCAAGGTGCCCCTGTCCACCCAGCAGTATACAGTAAATGGGTACCTGTAAAAAATACCGGGAAGGTAACCTGCGGTGTACTAGAGTCCCATCCAGGAGGAGTGGAACTCATAGTCGCTTCACGTCACAGAAACCGGGGGAGGGCACCGGCTCTGATGAGCCAGTAGGCTCGGTCATAAAAAGACTTGCCTAACATACAAATTACCAAACATGAGAGTGAAGTATATGTACACTCAAAATCTTAGTTAAAAAATACTCGTGCCTATTCGTAGTCCTATGAGTACACTATAATCTCCATCAGCCGCATGCATTTCCTGTTCTTTCCTTCAGTCACATTACCATAACAGTACATTGTGAATTTAATCCTGCATTGTATTATAGTAGAGTGACAGCATGCACAATCTGATTGGTTGATACAACAGTAGGCGAATTAACTTTGCTGTCCGCTAGTGGAAAGACTTTGAGCCATCCCTAGTAAATGTGCTACAACAGTTCGATTGCAGTGGCATGCAGCCAGGATGAAAAAGTGCTCCTAAGTGGTGCATCGATAAAGTGCACGACTACCCACATGGAGATTGTGAGTTCGAATCCGTAACTGGGAGTCCATGGGAGCTAATTGGCTGAGCTCTAACGTGAGGGAGGGATGACGTACGTTCACTTCCCTGCCACAAATCATGGGCATCTGTGAGGTCATTCGTACAAGGGGGTGGATAGTGCTATTCCCTCAGAGTGTGTTAGACCGCCCCGAAATACGCATGCGCAGCAGTTCGAAAAGAGGCGGGTGGCCGCATCGCATGTCACGGACGGGACATGTACATGCTTACGGCCCTCCCTGGTTGGTGGTGGTCGTCGTGTGATAGGGAAAGTAATACATGATGGGTGGGAATTAGATACGACTAAATTCAGGGGAAAATCCCCCCTAAAAAAAGGGAAGGAAAAAGTACCTGACGTGAATTTAAAAATGCCACCATTTTAAAATGCTATATAATATACCATTTATTAACTTGCAAAACCTCCTCGGTCTGTACGGCGAAATATGGCCTTCGTTTCAGTCTGTACTAAAGACTTTGGGCTGAGATCTCTCTGTACAGGCCTTGCACTTGGTTAACTAGACCAGCCGCTACCAAACCATTTCAAACAATTGGTGGCTTTCTTGCTACAATGTCTTTTCATGAACTAGTTTCAGCTTCTGGTCCCAAGTTATTACTGTGAGAATCTGACAGTGATATGTCAAGCAGTTTTTGAGATATAGGCCTGCATAGCCACAGAAACAAAATAAAATAAACTACAAAAGCACAAGCTGACAGAAGTTAAAACAATACCAGCTATGCTATCACGGCTGGTAATAGTTTGCACAAGTTTTTATCCGTATAGTGTAATACAGTTACAAAATTTTCCTCAGGTGGGTTAATAAAGTCATCTATCTGTCTAACTATCTAAAACACTACTCAGCATAGCTACAGTGCTTTGACATGTTATATTTTTTTGTACATTATGCTGCAGGCTGATCCCAGTGTATTACACACAGTACATGTGCAATAAACTGTATGTCTTATATCTAATATGCACATGTTTTTGTTTCTGTGTACAGTCTGATGTAATGCACCTTAAGGAAGACTCAGTTAGGCTAAAGCTCTTCATGGATGTCTTGGAAGAGACAAAAACAACAGTGAGTCTTGCTTTTCTCCCTCTTACTTTTATAAGCGAAGTAATGTGCAAGTGAAGGGTACGTGTTGTGTTGTTTATGCAGTGTGACACTATGACATGGTGGCAAGTTTCATCCCTGTTCAGTACTTTCTCAGATTCATATGTGTATCTTGATCACAGTTGCTGATGCCTCAGTCTATAGCATGCATGCGCTTGGGCTCCATGATGGCTACGTTGCTGCTCATCATCCTTAAACAATGGAAAAGGTGTGTGCATCTGCAGTTGTATTTTATCCATCTGTGAAACAAAGATAATTATTATGTAAATGTGATTAAACGTACTGTATTATACAAAACTTTTTTATCCTTACCTCTCTCTCTCTCTCTCTCTCTCTCTCTCTCTTGCACTCTCTTAGTGTGTTGGTATCTGCTCCAGCTCTCCTCCCTCCACTGTCGCTGATATTAGAGAGCGTACTTCAGGCTGATCAGCAGCTAATAGACAGAACCAAAGCCAAGCTTCTCTCAGCTCTCATATCAGCTTTGCACATTCAGGGCCTTAACGGTAAGGTTGTGTCTGAGAGGGGGGTAGTGGGGTGGGGGCTGGTCAACCCAAAATATATGCAAAATTTACAAATGTATACAAAATGCCTGCAGTTCTAGATTAGCAGGACTGTGTTTGTATATACAGCATATTGATTATTTGCACAGGAGGAGAGATTACCCAGCTGCCTCAGCTCTTACTGTGTGTATGCGAGACTGTCCAGGACGAGGCTATGGCTTTGATTGACAGCACGCATCACATGATTCAGAAAGGTGACACCCAAGAGGACAGCATGGAGACAGATGCACCAGGCAGCGTTCAGAAAGACCAACGGGACTCTGTGAGTGATTCTACATGTATTGGGGGGCGTGTGTGTGTGTGTGTGTCTCAGAGCTCGGGCATGTGTCTTTGTATGTTGTTTTTTCTGTGTGCAGCGCTGCCACTCTGTGCACAGTGCTGCTTCTGGATGTTGAATTCATTAAAAATGTATCTTCCTCTGTTGTTTCTGTCTTTTGCTGTGCAAGGTATGTGTATTAGCTCTTCACCTGTCTAAAGAGCTGTGTAGGGCTGATGAGGATGGTGAGCAGTGGCTACAGGTGGTGAGGAAGCTGCCCGTCCTGCCCTCTGTTCTCAGTGCCCTTGAACTCAGCCTGCGCTCGAAACACAACCTCTACTTCACCGAGGCAGCTCTCCATTTGCTGCTTACACTGGCTAGAACTTCACCGGTACCCCTGCACATACCATGTCTCAGTGTATCAAGACAAAGGATAGAAATTGCTTCATTGTGGATACTTTTCACTTACCGCAATGATAATGATGCTGCTAAGAAGTGGGATAGCATGCTAGCAATATATCTGCTACATTTCAGTGGTAGAATACTATTGCGACAAAGCTCTAATAGATTGTGGTTCTACTTCGGTTCTGTAGGGGGCAGCAGCAGTAGCAGGGGCTGGTGTGATTCAGAGCATCTGTCTCCCTCTTCTCAGTGTGTACGAAGGCCCAGCTAATGGAGTCACACAGGTACCTGTTTACTTCTGATTCGTTTTCTCATCACAGAATATTCATCAAGAAAATCTTATCTGAGTTCATAATGATTCTGTATTAAGTATTTTAATAATTAGTATTTACAAATTAAAGCATTACAATTTTTTTTTAAACCAGTACAAAATACTTCTGGTTTATATGTTTAGTTGTTCATTTTTTGCTTTGCTAGCTGCATAGCATAACTCATACGCATAATAAATGATGACAATTTAAATGGAAAACAATAGAATAAATAAATAAAGAGGAGTTTAAACAGAGATAGCGACTTGTAGAATCTATTCCAAGGCACATTGGTGTTATTGTGGCACATTATAGCCTAACTGTTTACCCAGAGTTGCATGTTGTTGTCTTTTCCTTTAATTTGTCATGCATTTGTAGTTAAAAGTTAATAGGATATTCAAAACATTAATGAAATGAAGGTTTGAACGTTCCTGCTGCTCATATTTCAGCATCTTAATGTCTGCTTATGTTTTGTTTTTTGTTTTTGTTTTTTCTCCCTTGTATTCGAAACGTTTTTTCTCTCTAAGGCATTCTCTCGGAAACCCGTAGACGCTCCCTCCTGGCCCGGAGTGTATCGGCTCTGTCTGTCTCTGATGGAAAGTCTTCTCAAGACGCTGCGGTACAACTTCGTTAATGAGGCACTCGACTTTGTTGGCGTTCACCAAGAGCGCATCCTCCAGGTGTGGCCCATCTCCACCGTCATGTTAGAGGAGGAACAACAGTGCCACATGCTATGGGACAATAAAATATCCCATAGCATCCCTGCCTTGAACAATTCTGTGGAAAAGAGACTATTGTCTCAGTGAATGTAGTGGAGATGTACCAGTATACAGTATAGTAATGTCTCTTTGTCTTTCAGTGTCTGAGCGCAGTGCGTACAGTACAGTCTCTAGCATGTTTGGATGAAGCTGACCATACAGTGGGTTTCCTGCTACAGCTGTCCAGCTTCTGTAAAGAGTGGCACTTCCATCTGCCCCAGCTGCTCAGAGATGTACAGGTATACATATACACACAAACGCAACTATTTAGCTACTGTAAGGTTGGGGCATGCAGTATGGGGTGTGCAAGTACAAATTATAATTTTTTTTACACAATTCACTTTAGTCATGGAATTTTTTGGAATATCATGGAATTTTGTTCCAGTCATGGAAAATCCAGGGATGTGATAATTTTGTCATGGAGTATCAGAGAATTTTGTTTGTAGCATGAATGAATTGTAGATATATTTTTACCTCTACCAAGCGGGGAGGGTATGAGTCTGGTCGTGTGTGTGCGTCTTTTACCACAATAACTCGAAAACTAATGGACAGGCTTTCACAAAATTTTAACCAAATCTGGGTCTTGGGTCAAAAAAAAATGTATAAAATTTTGGGTGTGATCCAGGATGGGTTTTAAGGGATTTTTATTTATTTTTTTTAAAGGTACATTGCACAATAGAGCAAGGTGGCTGAAATCAATCAGAATGCTCTGGGAGAAAAAAATTACAATAATTTTGGAACAGGCCACAAGTAATTCTACATCATATGCCACTATAAGCCATGCAAAGACGAGATTGTGGAGGTCTGCACTGTGTTCATTTCTCAATTTTTATTTATTTATTTATTTTTCTACCAAGTTATTTCACTTGAAAGATAAAGTTTGTTAAAATGATAAATAAAGCTAGCAAGGTGATAGGTTACTAATCCGAAGGTCAACGGTTCAATCCCCACTATCACCACTGTTGGGCCCTTGAGCAAGGCCCTTAACCCTTAATTGCTCACTTGTATGAAAAAGGATCATTCTAAGTCGCTCTGGATAAGAGCGTCTGCCAAATGCTGTAAATGTGGAAAGGCAGAGAATTTGGCATTATGACTTATAGTTTGAAGCCAGCTTTTCCTATTTGACCAGAAAATTCAAGAAAGGGGTCAGTGAGTCATCTTCATGATAGTTAAAGCAAAAACTGTTTAGGGAAAGTGCTGTTTTAATGTTGGTTTATTTGTATGGCAAACAGTGGATCCAAGCATGCTTTAGTTAACGGTCGCAATGGATTTCTGACACAGAGCAAGGATTTTCTTTTTCTTTAAAGCACAGCACAAATACCTGCAGGAGGAGAAAAGAAATTGCGTGCTCCTCTCCACTTCAAGGTTATTAAAGTGTTTATTCATTTAAAGTAAAAGGAAAAAGAAAGAAAAGACTTCTGAGTGCAGTATTGTGTGGTTAAATATAAAATTGGCTTAATCTAAAATATCTTCAGACTAAAAAAAAAAAGTTATTATTTGCTTTATACCTTTTTCTCACCGACACAACTTTCACATGGATACCCACAGTACTTTAGAGAGGAACATCTTGCGGTGTAGATGCAGAAAATGGAACGGTGTCTCACGTTGGCCAGTTTTTTTCCTCGTTTATTCTGCAACAATTGCTGAGGTGAAGATTCACAGCCTTTTATATCACGGAAAAAAGGTATGATCACCGTGGGCATTGTATGGTCACCGCCAGCAATACGGTGCTTGTCACACATTCACACGTTGTTTACGGTGGTTTTCGGGAATTTCCGCAGAAATGCGCTGGAGAAATCAAACATGTTAGAGTTTAGCCCGAGTAGCTGCGGAAAGCTGCAATGCTGACGGTTCTCTGCGGAAACTTGCGAAACACTCGAGGACGATCACGGTGTTCTACGGAAGTAGTTCCGTAAAGATCCATGGGTCAAGTTGTCAACCTGGAAATTGCAGATACGAATCCAGGTTGATGTCGCAGCCATCCGTGTCCGGGGGTCCATGGGAGCTAATTGGCAGTGCTCTCACGGATTTCATACGATCACCTTCCTGTCACTCACAGCAATCACCAGCCAACCATGGGCATCTGTGTGCTCATTTGTATTTCCCCTAGTGTGTTAGGCTGCACCCAAACACACATGCACAGCAGTGCTTAAAGATGCGGTTGGCAGCATTGCACGCACGCTTACACCCCTCATTGGTTGGTGATGGTCACATTTGATAGGGAGCCACTATTTGACGATGGGAATTACTGTCGCTGAGTACTATTCCAAATGTCGTTTTTATTTTGCCTTGCAGGTGAATCTCTGTTACCTGTGTCAGACATGTACATATCTTTTGCACAGCAAGAAAATGTTACACCACTACCTCCAGGTAAGACATGCTCAATTCAGTAAACATTCCCAAGTGTTATACCCGTGCTATTTTTGTTTTCTGAACATTATACTTTCTTCACAGGCCAAAAATGGGGAGGCGCTACCGCAGAGGCCCCGCCCACAGCAAGCTCTACCGCCTGCCTCTAAAGAGCAGCCTTCGGTTGGAGAGCGAGAGGAGGTGGAGTCAAAAGCTCTGCAGGCGGTGCAGTGCAGCCTTCTGAAGATTCTTAGCAAAACTCTGGCGACATTACAGCACTTTACACCAGACTGCTGCCAAATCCTTTTAGATCAGGTATACATACTAATAAATAGAGGAAAAAACAGACGGTGTAATTGAAATTAATGGAGCAGTTACTGTTATGAATCACTTTGTTGCAGAGGTTTTTGTGACAATAGCTTTTGTGATCAGCGGAGGAGACACTTTAAATGCTTGAATACATCCATGGCAATGAAGCAATGAGTCATCTCCCCTTAATTTAGTTGTTTCCAATGGTTGTCCCGGGTTGGTGGAGGGGCCACATTTGATGTTGCGCATGCATATTTGGAGGGATCCACCATCTGCCCCCTTGTACGAATGAGCTCTCAGACACCCATGATTTACTGGTGATTCCTGTGAGTGACAGGGTAGTGAACGTATGCCATCTCTCCCTCCCAGTTGGCTCCCATGGACTCCCGGTCACGGGTGACTGTGGCATCAACCTGGAGTCCAACCAGTGATCTCCAGGTTGAAAGTTGCACACCTTGTTGTACCTTGTCGATGCGCCATTCGGGAGCTCAGGATGTCACTCTTAAGGCACAAATGCCACTCAGTACTTCTTGCCTGTCTCATTGCTTTATTGCTGTAGGCTTCCTGAAGCATTTTACGGGTCTCCACTGCTGATTTCCTGAGTTTGCTCGATCCTGTTGCACATGCACAACTGTCTCACAAGCTGAATGTACACTGCAGGATCAGTCAAGGAACTTGCTGACCTCTACACAGTACTGTAACTGGGCTTTAATCCAAAGTTCTGTTCAGTCTGCAGTTATGTATGCTGCATTAAGCACGTATATGCTATTGTATATTTTATTCATTCAAAAATCAGTTTATCCCCCTGCCATCACGTATGTGTTTTTGTTTCTTCAATTTTATTTCTTCAAAAACAACCTAAGGTTTTAATTTGTGTGTTTTCCTGTTAGTCTATGGACCTTGCGGAGTACAGGACTTTGTTTGTGCTGAGTTTTACGACACCAGCCTTTGATGCGGACGTCGCTCCGTCGTTTGGGACTCTGCTGGCTACTATTAATGTGGCACTGACCATGCTGGGAGAGGTAGAACATTCAAAGCAGCTTTCAATCATGTCTTTCATTCATACACTTATTGCATCATAAAGATCTATTACTGTGGACTCTCGGGTGGTGCTCGAGTAGGATTATCACCCTGGAGACCGCAGATTCGAATCCAGGTTGATGATGAAGCCGTGCTGGAGTACATGGTAATTGGCTGAGCTCTCATGGGAGAGAGGGAGGGAGGGCCTCATGTCTCTCACATCGACCACCAGCCAATCATGGTCTGTGAGCTCGGACTTCTTACGGCCCTCTCTGGTTGGTGGTTGTATGTTATAAGGAGGCGACACTTAATGGGTGGGAATTGGATAAGGGGGGGTGCCTAGTTTCCTTCCTAGTTAGGATCCTAAGTGAGTGTCTAGTTTAATTGTTTATATATTTATTAACCATGTGTAACCCTCCTTAAAGTATAGGATTTGTTTCTTTGTTAAAATTGTGTTTGTGTTCACTTTTGACTTTCAGATAGAGAAAAAGAAGGAGCCAGTGGTGTCATCTGAGGAAACCCAAGCAATGAAGTAAAAATCGTTCGTTCCACTCAGTTTCCTTTTTTCTTTAGTTTGGCAGATGTTGATTTTAACCTTTGCCGGCTTTCTTCAGGTCCTTGTTGATGTTTTCGATGGAGAACTGTTTCTACGTGTTGATCTCGCAGGCCATGCGATGTTTAAAAGATCCGACTGTTCTGCCCCGAGACAAACAGAGAGTTAAACAGGAGCTCAGCTCTGAACTGGTGAGTCTACTCAGAGGTTCCCATCCACCCAGTTTTTTTTTTCCCAAGTTGGCGCGTATATAAAATAGTGCAAGAGTGGTTCAGAGAGCATGAGGGATTGTTCCAATACATTTTCACATATTTATTGGCACCCCAGTGTCCTGACCTTAACCCTATTGAAAGTGTTTGGGATGTGCTGGAGAAGACTTTGTGGAGTGGTTCAGTTTTTCCCCTCAATACAAGACATTTCATAACATCTTCTCTGCAACACATCCCAAAGACACGTAATGATGTGGTTCTTCGGCTTGGGAAAGAGGAGACTGGTTCTGAATCCATTCTTAAACTTCGATCCAGCAGTAGCACAAACCCAGAACTAACAATAAATTTGTGTTGGTGGAAAAGAAGTAACTGAAAGGTCCACTACTCTTTGACAAAAACCACATGAACACAAGTTCACGGATATCACCACACCCATAAATGCATTAACATTTGTAATATGTCCTACTCCAGTATTTTAAGTTCCATAATATTTTAAAAACCTTGATTTTTCTTGTCCCACTTGTGTTGGCAGAGCACACTGCTGTCGACACTGTACAGGTTTTTTCGGCGAGGGTCACCTTCGTCCCCCGCCAGCGGACTTCTTCCTTCCCCCCAGACCAAGCCCACTACTCCTGGTTCAAAGGTCACGCAAGAAGGCCAGGAACCATTCATACAGCTTGTCCAGGCGTTTGTACGTCATGTCCAACGCTAGACACACACGCCATGTCATCTTCATTTGAATTGTAGACCGCTTCATTGAGTCTTAACAAAGACCCACATGCACATTGTGACATTCACTTGGTTCTTCTGTTGGTTTTAACATTCTCTTCTTGTGCCAAAGCATAACTGTACCACACTGTTATGTATCTATATATGAACCACACAGATTAGTTGGCAGGTATATCTGTAATTATTAAAATTGTTTATGTAAAGCGTCAGTTGAATTATTTAAGGTGCTCCAGTTTCGTAACTAAAATAAACCAACATGGCATCCAGAGGCCTAGTTTTATAGGCTAATTTTATATGACTCAATTTAACAAATTATAGTCGCTGGCACTTTAATTTGTTAAAATGTGGATAGTTTCTTAGTAGGGCAGCACTGTGTTGTAGAGGTTAGCACGTCTGCCTCACAGCAAGAAGGTCCTGAGTTTAAGTCCCGCGCTTGGATCAGGCGTTTCTGTGTGGAGTTTGCATGCTCTCTTCCTGCTTGCATGGGTTTCTTCCAGGTACACCAGTTTCCTCCCACAATCCAAAGACATGCACATTAGGGTAATTGGCCATTTCAGATTGTTCCAAAGTGTGAGTGATTTGTGTGTTGCTAGTGAGATGTTTACGGCGTACCGTGCCTTGCACAGTGTCGGCTGAGATAGGCTCCAGCATACCCGTAACCACAATAGTAGGATTGAGTGTTTCTGTGAGTGAGTGGTTTTTTTATCAGTTAGCTTATGGGTATATTGTTGTAACCAATCAAAATATGCATGGAGGTAAATTAATGACATCAAACTAGCACTAAGTCAGTGCTAATGGGGACAGTTTAAACCAGCGTTTACTTAATTTTACAACAACAGGTCACACCATGCATATTGAATTAATATTTGTAATATACTCCGTGGTGTGAGACGGGATCGATCACATCGCCGACCAGGATCAAGGTTACTGTTTGTTGAATGAAAGAATATTAGTGTTTCTGACTTACATCTACCATTTCAACAGATGTCTATTTGATATGTATGTTACACTTGAATTGGAACCCCATCTAATTATATGTAATTTTTTATTAGTATTTTTTTTTTGTAATCTGTTATTATATTGCAAGTTGCTTACATGTTAAAATATACTTGTGCTCATGATTCTTTATGCTTTTTCTATATTCCGCTGTTATTGGATTTTTTTTTGTCAATGTAGTAAGTTTATACAGTAATAAAGAATTTATACAGCAGGATGTTATAGGACATGGTCAAAAATATCATTCAGCATGTTGCATCACTTTCAGAACATTTTTAGCCGAGATTACAGGACTCAGATGTGTATATGTTACCTTATATCATCACAATACTCTGGGCATTGAATTTGAATTTATTGGGACAACCAAGAGAGCTGACCGTGTAAACCCAGAATTAAGATTTGAATTGGAGGAGAAAGCCATCAAACACGGTGAGATTTGGATTAATTTAACTGCCGACTACACTGGAGTCACGGTCTGCTCTCCTTTCAGAGGCCGTAGATCTTACTGTACCAACCGTACGCTATGTGGCAATCATACGTTTTGTCTATGCTTCAAGTTGAAGACCAGACTTCGACTTAAATTAATGAAATCATGGGGGGCCACAGTGCTTAGTACATCTGCCTCAGCAAGAAGGTTCTGGGTTCAAGTCCCTGGCTTGGTGTTTCTCTTCCCGTGCTTTCATGGGTTTCCTTGAAGTACTCTGATTTCCTTTCACTGTCCAAAGATATGCACATTAGGCTAGTTGGCTGTTCCAGATTGCCCCTAGATGGGAGTGTGGATGGTTAGGTGTTGGGTTATGTGTGTGTTTGCCCTGTGATGGTCCGATGAGCTGTTCAGGTTTTACCACACCATCACATCACAGTGTTGGCTGAACTAGGCTTCAGCCTCCTCATGGTTTGGCAAATGAGTGAGTAAATGAAATGATGCTTCTTGGCCATTTAGTTCTTTGAGAGCCTCCAGCTCAAGGCCAGTGCTCTGGCCACAGCTAATATGCATATGACTATATGGGTCATGCCACCCCAAAATGAGTGCCTCCATTACCTGTACTGCTTGTCTGTTAGGATGTCAGGGAAACAAACCAATCCCAGCTGACTGGAAAAAAGGTGTGGTACATCTTTGGTATGCCAAAACATTACAGGAATTAAATAGCGGCGCACAGACAGACGTTCACCCTATCACAGTTATGGGTAAATAGGAGCTGGAAAACGTAATCTGTATATTTCTGGATGATAGGAGGAAACCAGTGTACCCAGAGGGAACCCAAAGTCAACTTGAACACAAAATTTAATTCAAGTTATTGCATAGCACATTTATTTGGCCTATGAAGCAGAATTTGTTATGTAATATTTTGGTGACAAATGATTCATGCTTTATGGTTGTACTATGGTCATAGGGAGCCTGGAGCCTATCTCAGCCGACTGTCAGAAAAGGGAGGGTACAGCCTGAGCTGCTCACCAGTCCATCGCAGGGCCAACACTCATACTTTGGGGCAATTTGGAACAGACACTTAGCCTAATATGCATGTCTTTGGACTATCGGAGGAAACCAGAGTAACAGGAGGAAACCCACGCAAGCACGGGAAGAACATGCAAGCTCTACACAGAGACACCCTCAACGAACCTGGGACCTGGGCAAAATTGGAATAAAAAAACATGTGGGTCAGGTGGGATCGTGACTCAGTGGTTAGCACAGTCACCTCACTGCAAGAAGGTTCTAGGTTCGAATCTCACAGCTGACAGCACTTGTGTGGGTTTCCTCCCACAATCCAAAGTGCACGTTAAATCATGTGGTTACTCTAAATAATTCTAAGTGTAAATGGTTGGTTGTGTCTGTGTTAGCCCTGTAATAGACTGGTGACTGTTCAAGGTGTACCCCACCTTTCAACCAAAGTCAGCTGGGAATGCCTTCAACTCCCTCTGCGACCCTGACAGATAATTGGTATTGATATGTAGATAATATATCAAATCACTATATCTCAGAATGAACTTTCCTTTCTCTGATGAGCACCAGCCTTATTAAGATTAAGCAGCTTAGAAAATTAATTATAAAGGGAGTAGGAGATGCAGCACTTTAAGGTTTCTTTATGTTTGCCTAATAAATTATCTACAATAAAATGGTAAAAAAAATTTAAATTAGAAGATTATGTAATTAGCTTATTCCATTTTATTCTCATTTCTTTTTTCTGGATAACACTAGTTATTAGACCAGACTAGACTTAATCATACACCAATCAGCCATAAAAAACATTTTTACCACTGAAAGGTGAAGTGAATAACTAACTGCCTCACAGCAAGAAGGTCCCGAGTTTGAGTCCTGGGCTCAGCAAGGGTGTTTCTGTGTGCATGTTGCCCCTCTACTTATGTGGGATTCCTCCAGGTACCCTGGTTTTCTTCCACTATCCAAAGACATGCACATTATGCTAATTGGCTGTTCCAAATCACCCCTAGGTATGAGTGAGAGTGTGAATGATTGTGTGAGTGTTGGCCCTGCAGTGGCCTGGCGATCTGTCCAGGGTGTACCCCGCCCTCACCCAGAGTCGGCTGAGATGGGCGTCAGCCTCCCCGCGACCCTAATTAGGATT
>JAOUQZ010000019.1:1656981-1670958 GCA_028564935.1 Neosilurus hyrtlii
GAGATCTAGATATGAATTCAAATGTATTTGTCACATACAAAATCATACACAGTACGTAGTGACATGCTGTGTAACATATAATATGTAGTGAAATGCTGCTTTGTGCTGAAGTCCACTATCAGCTCCTTAGTCTTGCTGATGTTCGGAAGGAGATTGTTGTCCTGGCACCATAATTCCATATTTCTAACCTCCTCTAGATAGGCCGTCACATTATTGTTAGAAATCAGGCCAACCATCATAGTGTTTGTCCGCAAACTTAATGATGATGGTGGAGTTGGACGTGGCCACACAGTCGTAGGTATATAAAGAGTAGAGCAGGGGGCTCAGAACACAGCCCTGTGGGGCTCCAGTGCTGAGGGTGAGACATGGTTGCCCAACCGTACTGTCTCTCAGGAAGTTGGGGATTCAGTTACACAGACATGGGCTGAGGCCCAGGATCTCCAACTTAGTGGTGAGTATGGAGGGAATTATGGTGATAAAATCTGAACTGTAGTCAACAAACATTATTTTTACATAAGCAAGCAAGCTGGTAGGCACAGGTCTTCAGGACGCCTAAATAGTGATGTGTAAAAAAAGAACAGTGTTCAGTCCATACTGTTTGAGTTGTCTACAGCTAAGTTTTGCATATTTTGAACTTTGGATTCATTTGATCATAGGACACATGCACACACTTACATACTTGTTTTCTGTGGGTATTCAAATGCTGAAGAGGACATAACTGTGTCAGAGATCACATTGTTCCAGACTCTGAACAAACCAAATTTGCATGCCAACCAAAGTCATTATGTAATAAATAAGGCACAGTGTATAAATCACTCACACGCCTATTATTTTAGGTGGTGGAGTTATGTACACTATATGGCCATATGTATATGGACGCCTGACTATCACACCCATATGTGCATACTGAATATCTCATCACCCTGCAGCTGTATTGACCTCCATTCTTTTGGGAACACTACTTTGTGTACTAAAATATATAGTGTACATTTTCCTCGTCTGCCAGTATGTGAGGTAATAAGCTAGTGTGTCTGTATGCTGATTGATCTTTAAATAAGTGTAGCTGTTTATGTAAAAACTTCTTTAAGAAAATACTGCTAATTTGTTTACTGTTCATGCTGTGCACAGCCATTTGGAAGGCACCATTCCATGTTCCTGAGAAGGAAGTTTGTTTTTCCTAGTTAGAGGTCAGAAATTATGATTTTTATTTGAATCGAGCGTCATTCATTCATGTTGAGTTATTTTTAGCGGAGTTCCTAAGCGGAACCCAATAGGCATGGAATATGACTTCGATGCTTGTCCTGTGTCTATGCCTGGGTTGATGCCACCATTCAAACTGCACAGAATGAAACTGAAGAAAAAACACGTTAAACGGATAATTAACACGACAGGGGATACAAATGAATGAGGAAATCAGCGAGTCGTCAGCTAAAGTTGATTCCTGCCTTAAAGGAACCATGCTACTCTTCTAACACCAGCCTTGGACACTTATCAGTAGAGATCTATCAGGAACTTTGCCGTTAGGCAGTGCCTAAATCCATACATTCACTTTATATGAAGTCATATAAAAATTATTCAAAAATCTGATGACATCCAAGCATCTTGGAATCAGTTCCTGTGTGCCAACAACAAATAAGTCAATCATTATTTTTCTATTAAATCTATTTTATTGTTTGTTACCTTGTAGGTGCGGTCTGTGGGTGAGAGAGTCGTCCTCTATGTGTTAAACCGCATTGTCTACCGTACTAAAGAAATGAGCAGTGGAGAGATGCCCTTTCTGTGCCACAGTGAAAATGACTATGCAAAAATCCTTTGGAAGAATGGCCAAGCTGCGGGTTTCTACTCAGTTAAACAAAAAGGTCTGTTTGTTCTTTAAAATAAAATATGCAGCTGATTATTCAGTTATGTCCATTGTTAAGCCATGCATTGTGAACCCTGTCTTGTGCAGGTGTTCTTAATGCATTGATGAGAGGTCAGAGGCTGGTTTAAGCTGACAGGAAAGACACAAACTTAAACGACCTCTTGTTACGTTAGTGGTATGCAGAATAGCATTTTAGGATGCACATGTCGGACCGTGACGTTCCGTAAGGGCTACAACAGTAGAGCATTAGGATTTACTCCTGTCTGTCATGAACAGGAATCTGCAGAATATTATGAGCTCAGAATCACTAAAACCGGACAGTTATTTATATATAAGACTGAAGAAACATTATGTAGTCTACTGAATCACGATATCTGCTGCAACATGCACATGAAAGGGTCAGAAATTCATCATGGACTCCATGGACCCAACATGACTTTTGTAAAAACCTTACACTGGGGCTGGATATTTTTGCTGATATTTTCTTTACTCGGTGCAGCATGGTAGCATAGTGATTAGCTGGTCCAGCAAAAAGTGGCCTTCGCCCAGTGTCGGCTGAGATGGGCTTCAGCCTCCCTGCGACCCAAATGGGATTGAGCAGTTCATAACAGCTACTTTCTGCATAATATACAAGTGCAGGTCATCTTAGACTAGTTCCATGAACCTGCCACCTGAATCCTCCCCTGTCTCCAGCTCTGAATCCAGTCGATCACATTTAGGATCTGATAGGAAAGGAGATTCACAGATCTGGGGATTTACATAATTCTCAGTATTAAGAAGAGATGCAATGTGTACTGGCGTGCTTTCTTGATTCAATCGGTTTGTTTGTGCCTCCTGCAGGTAGCGTATGTAATAACTCTTTGAGGCAGAACTACATCCTCCCTGTCATGGACTCCATATATGTGAGGAAAGCTTACCGGGGAAAGGGTTATGGGCTACAGATGCTGGAGGATTTTGTTGATTCTTTCAGTGAGGATGAACTTGGCCTGAAGTATCCTTTGTCTCCAGCTATGACCAGTGGTAAGATTGTGTGTTTTATTTATTTATTTATTTATTTTTAGGTTTTGGAATTATCTTCATCCTTGGTTCTGACAGATTTATGGTTTTCACTACCAAGTAGACCAAGTGGGAAAATTTTGGGGTACTTTCAGATATTGCACTTATCTAAACTCATTTCTTCTTAGTGTTATGCCTTAATTGACAACTTTTTAAAAAATTTATCTGAACAAAGTCAACATTCAGGAGAAAAAAAGCCCTCTTTTTATTTTCTAATCTGTACACTGCATTTGTCGTGTTCTCTGTAGTGTGCAGGCATTACCTGGACCGATACCCAGCAGATGTAGACCTGTTCTGGGAGGTGGAGGGCATCGGTGGGCCCTACCAGAGGACTAGAGTGGCTTATAAACTCGCCTCTAGACCACTGAACGGTAAATACGCTAAACACATCTGTACAACTTCATGGTTTCAGAGTTGGATTGGCTCTTTTCAGCTGCTAGAGGAATCTTGGTGGGGAAATTGTTGGCCTAATAATTTTTCATATACAAGGGACTACCAATTAGAAACCAATATTTTTATAACAATCAATTAAAAAGTTTTTGGGGGATGCAGTTTTTGTTCCTGACACTGAACACAGCACATTTTTGTTTCTTGTCTGTTCTGAAACATTTGATTTACAAAAAAAGGCTTACCTATTAGCTGACGCATTAAATTTAGGCTTAACTGAGGACTATAGGAAGTTGAGTACTGCGTTTGAGAATATTAGCTTTGAAGCTAACAGTGTGGTTTCTTTCTACACTTTCATTTACAGTAGATATGACTATGTAGCTTCAGTTATGTTATTGGACTAACTAGCCTCTCTGAAATTTGACACCAGATTGTCTGTGCTCAATGTTAAGTACTCTGTAGTGCAAAATTGACTAAGTGATTGACAAACATAAGTGCCTTCTGATGTGATTACATTTGTATATTATGGTTATTGGTTAATGGTTACTTGTATCCTCTGTAAGCAGATACACATAAAAGTGGCCATGGCGAGGATAATGGGCAAAATGGAGATATTGTGGAGGATGAGGTGGAAGAGTCCGAGAACACCTGTCTCAACATTACCGTAGGTTCATTCTACTGACCAGTGATGGTGATGCTAATGCCCTTCTTGCATTGCTGAAATGTGACCCTCTCCAGCATAATGTGGATTAAGTGGGAAATTTCACAGACTGAGATATTCAACATGGAATTAAAACATGGAAAAAGAGTTACATCACTTTGTGTTGCTAATCAGGAAATGCAACTTTTGAGAAAATAGCAGTTACAGAAACAGCAACAGATGAGTTCTATTTAAACAGAGTCATGTCTGTTTAGAGTCTTCCCATGGGTTTACTGTTATATGATTCAGGGAATCCTTCTTGGATTCCATAAGTTGGTATTATTTTGGTAATGTAAATAATAAGGAAATGCCCGAGCAATGACAGAAGCAGTTTGAAAAATCAGCAACATAAGTGGATATTCCCATTGTTTTACAACAATTTGGACATGGAACCCTTTCTTAAACAAGCATTTAGGTATGGATATTTGAACTTGGTCATGTTGAAGATGCTTTGAAGGATGCATTTTTAGCGATATCGCATTTTTGTCCGGGTAAACCAGGTACTTTGGCTCTTACCAATCCGCATTATGCTGGAGTGGGTAACATATATGAAAATATTTGTGCACGCATAAACAGTAATGTGTTGTCTCAGTAAAAAATTCAACAGAAAAAAATCAGTGGCTCAAATTCTTAATTTAAATGTAATTTTATTCATTACAATAATAATGTTGATTAGGGTACAGAAGTCAACTATATTTGCATATATGTAAGAGTATGCACATTAATTGTAATTTTCACTGCACTTTCTTTTTTAAAATCGCTCATTTGAGAAATAGTCCATATTTATATTTTTGTCTTCACTTGCTTCACTGCATTCATCTATCAGGAATGATGTGATCAGAGAATTAAATAAATAAAAATGTCACTTTTTTTTGCAATTTTTCCTTATTTTGTACTTTTTTTTCTTTTTTCTTTTTTCCTCCACAGGAGGAAGTTGTTGTGGTCAACAAACATCTTAAAGTAACTGAAGGTATGTAAATATCCAATGATTGATTTGAAATTTCAGACTTTATCACGTATCAAAACAAAATAGTCCATAATTTTGTGATTGCCTATTAACTAAGGGTATAAAGTTGAATCCTGACTATACAACCATTCACACTCATGTTCACACCAGTGGCCAATTTAAAGTAGCTAGTTAACATAATTTGCATGTCTTTGGACTGTGGGAGGAAGCCGGAGTACCCAGAAGAAACCTATGCAAGTGGAGGGATAGCATGCAAACTCCAAACAGAAAGCTCAAATTGGCCACAGGGTCCAAACCCATAAGCTTCTCTCTGTGTGGCAACAGTGATGCTACACCACCCTGTGCAACCCTTGTGGTTAAACTATTTTGATAGCACTGGATCACAAAGACCAACACGCATCCTAGGTTATACAGTTACAGAGTCACGTTATGAACAATAAGCAGATTAACAAAGAAAACTGGAAACCAACAGGGTTTGAGAATGTGGATTAATTTAGTGTGTGGATATTAGGGAGTTTTAAATCTGAATATTCAGAGGCTGGTTCTGGAACTGTAACTGCTATTTTCTCAAAAGTGACATACAAAGTGACATAACTCAGACAATTTTCATGCAATAATGTATTATACCTCAGTTTGAAACATATTAAATTCGCTTTCCAAATTCTGTAAATGAATATCTCAGTCTGTCAAATTTCTTACTTGACCCGTGTTATGCTGGAGCGGGTCACATGTTTGAGTCCTGTGAGTTTATGAAAGAGAGTCAAGTGAGTTTTGGAACCAGTATTGTGAACCGAATTGAATTGTGACTGTATTGTTGGCTGTACACCGAATGTATCGTATGACCCTTCATCTTACTTCTTGGTTGCGTCTGACTTCCAGGTCACTGACTTGTGCATTTTGGTTTCAGTTTAAAAATAAAAATTATATTTTCTTCCATTTTGGTTGCATCTATGCGGTATTGAATCCATATTCTCCACTCGCCATGTATTTGTTTACACATGACACGTCCCCTGAAAACACCATCAGTCATGACTTTGGTTTTCTTATCTTCTGTTTAAATTAAAAAAAAAAAAAAAAAAGACTGTTATATAAATATATAAATACCTCTTCACTCGTCCAATGATGAACAGTTTTCTTTTTTAAGTAGTGTATATATATATATATGCAATATAAAAATACCAGTGAAATTTAATGACACGGGGACTTTATATGGTTGTAATTTCTTCTGCAAGACACTGTACCTGTTCATGAGTCTTTTTAAATGCTCTTTCTTGCTCATTTTTTTCTGTGCAGAAGTAGGCACACCGATCTCCACACGCACCCGAAGCAGTGAGCACAGGCAGAGAAAGCGAGTCCGAGACGAAGATGAGGCAAAGGTGGTGGATTCGCGGCCAGACAAAATCAACAGGTACTTAAGTTCCATCAATACAAAAATAAGGCAGCTTTATTCTTGCATATTTTGATCTTTCAGGGTCAAGTATTAGCTATATTAGTATTTAATTTAATATTCTGGCCAAGCTACAATAAGAGTTATGCGATTTAACCAAATTTATTTTTTTTTATTTTCAATGTTTGTTTGGGGCAGCTTGGTGCTTCGAGGATGTTTATCTGTATGTTTGATCTTGCTCAAATTGACCTATCCTGCTGGTTTAAAAGTAAAACAGGACTATCAGATTCACTCGCTCATTTGCTAAACTGCATAATCTTACTAGGGTTGCGTGGACGTTGGGGCCTGTCTCAATCGGGATAGGGCGGGGTACACCCTGAACAGCTCGCCTACATTTTGTAGGGTTATATAACATTTGATTCTCTGTGGACCTAAAAACTATTCAGTATCAGAGTTCTTACATACAGAATTATAGTTGAGTCATCAGCGTATTGTACTTCCACTGAAGCCACATTTTATCATAAAATGTGACAAAAAGGTACAAAAAAACACTCATGAAAGATGGTAATACACGAAAGAACTGTTAGACATGGTGTAGAATCTATTATACTGTTTGACTAATTTTGACAATTTACTTCCACTACACCCAACACCCTCCCCCACCCTTTTACAGTTAGATAAGTTAGCAGTGATATAAGTAAGCTCTCTGTACTGTAAGAGAATTAACTGTAAAGACATGTTTTCCTTTATTTTTCCCACATGTCTTTTACCAAGGGTGTTAATTCTAGAATAGAATGATGTTGGGTAGCATTATGGCATTGAAGTTAGTACATCTTCCGCGCAACAAAAAAGTATTGGGGGCAAAAGCGTTGCTGTGTGTGTGTATTGCTACGATTGTGAAGGTGAGTTGAATATGTTGACGTATACTGAGATTTGTGTGTCTGAATGCGATGTGATCTGTTATCACAGGATGGAGAAGAAGGAAGTCATCCCTGCTGATGATTTGGTAGATGAATCAGTGTCTGATACTCCTACTGAGACACCAGTACCAGTGAGAAGCACTACACGCACACACGAGCACACATGTTTTTGGACATTTCAGCAGAATAACTAAAAAAAATAAGTCATGTTTTCTCACGGAACTTTCAGAGTGTCTTGATATACAACCCAAGTTTAATTCTTGGCTTCATGTGAAATTAGTAAAGTGTTATTTTTGGTGATTGTATCCAGTTATATACTTGTTTAGCGTAGTGAGTAGAGTCTCCGGCGCATGCGCAGTAGAGCTCATATAGTCATCCATACATGGTAGTGGTGCTCATACGATCAGATTGGGAAGCATATTTTAATTTAACCTTGAACACAGTCACACTTCAAACAAATAGAATAAGGTTTGCTTTATTTGAAAAATGTTTTTGCTGATTGTTTCTTAATTTTAATTTTTTTCTATTGCAAATACGTATTCGCAATATTATTTGGCATTTTAAAAAAAAAATTTTTGTACATATTTTCCCAAAAAATAAATCTTATTTATTAGAATTTAAGTGTTCCAGATTATTATGCAAGTCAAACAAAAAATAAAGAACATATCAAGCGAACAATGATGGAATTTTATTATTACAATTACAAGTGTCACATTATCAATATTCATAATGATTAGTATAGTTATTTAAATGGAAAATGACACTATTTTTTTTAAGCATTTGGAGTCCTATTGCTTTCTCTCAAATTTCCACTTCCTGTGATCCTGCCAAAATTAAAAACATTTAACAGTTATATTAGCATTTTTAGAAAGCTGGTTATGGAAAAAGGAATGGTTTTACTTTGTATGCTTAAAACCATGTCTTGTTCATTTGTCTTATTTATTGAGGAAATCAGTTTTTTTAGTCATATTGGGCTTTTAGATAATGATCACTTGGTTTTGAACTTTCTTTTTGTACTGAAGACTGAAGAAGTGAAGTGCAAGCAGGCTGAAGATAAGGAGGAGGTGAAGGAGGGAGCAGAAGAGGAGCATGAATCCGTTATCCAGAATGGCACGGGTGATGAGGAAAAGCAAATTGAGGTTGAGGAACAGGCTAAAGATCACAGAGATCCTTTTCAACAGGTTGTACACGAGTATGATCAGGATAGTCTTCTGCGTGTTATCATATCACATTACTCTTTAATGGGTGTAGAAGAGTGAAGAATTCTGAAACTTTGAATAAAACTTTAGTTGAGAGGATTGTCTTTAAGTACTGGAATAAAATATTTAGTGTACCTTACTATAATACATACATACATACCCTCTCCTCTACAGGATGACACTCCAGAGGAACACGCTGCAGAGCAACAGGAAGTATCATCTGTAGCTGAAGATAACCATGACATGGAAGTAGACCCTGTAGCTCATGTGCAGCAAGATGATGATCCTGCAGCTGAGGGATGGGTTTCTGAAAATGAACAGAAAGAGGTAGGCACACAAGTAGCACCTGCAGCTGAGGAGGAACAGGAAGTAGCACCTGCAGCTGAGGAGGAAAGGGAAGTAGCTCCTGTAGTAGAGGAGAAACAGGAAGTAGCTCCTGCAAATGATGAAGTAGTAGGTCCTGTATCTGAAGATGAACAGGGAGGAGTTCATGTCCCTAAAAAAGAAAAACCAGAAGCTCCTGCAGCTGAGGAAGAAGAAGGAGCTCCTATGGATAAGGAGCAAGGAGGTGAAGCCACTGTAACTGAGGAGAAACAGGAAGTAGCTCCTGGAATTGAAAAGAATAAAGTAGTTCCTGCTGCTGAGGAAGAACAGGAAGTAGCTTCTGAAATAGAGAAAAGTGACAGTGTTTCTGTATCTGAGGAGGAACGCGAAGTTATTTCTGAAACCGAAGATAATGAAGTCATGTCTAAAGTTCCAAAACAGGAAGTAGATCAGGAAAAGTCAGCTTCACTTTCCCCAGATGCTGACGGAGCACAAGCACAGGATGAAGCAATGGATATAGTGAATGATACTGGTGATGAGACAGATATGTCCGAACAGTCTTATAAGGAAGAGGACAGGAATCCTTCTGGAGAGAGAAAAAACCACACACTGATGGTGGAGGAAGAGGAAGCCGCTCAAAAGGAGGATGAGATGGATGAGGAAAAGAATCTGAATGAAACTTTTGATTCTTCTAAGGTTCTTCGAGGAGCCAGAACCAAAATAGGGCATCCAATCTCCAAACGCACCTCCAAGAGACTGAGCAAGATGACCCTACTGGACGAAGAGGATGAACAAGGAGAGGCAAAAGCGGTTGAAGAAGACAAGGGAATAAGCACAGAGGAAGAGAAGGTGACGACAGAGGAGGAGGCAGAGCACAGTTCAGAGGAGGAGGAGCAAGGACAGGATCCACCAGTGATTGACAAGCGGGTGTTGAGGGGGAAAACCAAAGTGATCAAGGCAACGCAGCGAACCAGAGCCAAGCGACGTGGCAAGATGTGAACACACCACGTGCGCAAGGAATCTCGCTTTTAACATGCACATATTTTAATAATGCACACAATATTTCAAACAAAACAACACTAAAGAGTCTTTAAGACGGTTGAATGCTCGTGTGTGTGTGTGTGTGTGTGTGAGAGCTCGCATGTGTGTGTATTAACGGTCTGTATAAACACGTACATAAAGGAGCTCAAACCTGATGTGTGGGGTTTTATAAATTCCTGATTTTTGTATTAAGGTTCGGGGTAATGATGTTTCAAGGTCTTCTAACTGTTGCTCAACAACTTGTTAACTTAATTATTATTACTAAACACTAACAAAACAACTAACACTTCAGATGTTTCTGTTTTTCCAATATAGAACATTCTTTATTGAACCTGGTTTAACCATTTCAGATACGTTTGTATGTCCAGTGCCCTGTTTCAGTACTGTTTGTAAACACACTGATCGACCCTCACCATTTCAACAAAAATTTCATCTTGCCCAGTCAGGATTGAATTATGAACAGTTATTTGTAAAAGGCGAGGTGAATATTGGTTAAAAGACCCTGCGATGGGAGATCAAGGGGAGTATTAATAAAAATCTTGTTTTAGTTTGCTTCTCTTTTGTGTTTCCATGTAGTGCGAACTAAAACACTTATTCACCTCAGACTTAGTGAATATTGGTAAATAGATCGAAGAGACTATTCACTAATACGGACTGAGGTGAATAACTGTTTTAGTGTGTACTACACAGGAACATATGAGAAGCAAACTAAAACGAGATTTTTATGGAATATTTTCAAACCATAACACTGATCACTTGCACGCCACTGCAGCATCTTTTTGAAACTGAAAGTTAAAAAAAATTTGGTTGAATGCCTCGGGTTTCAGGATAGCTCACCTTGACAAACCATGAGAGTTGTCCTCAATTTTGATTCGAGCAGTATCCTGCATTTGGGAGGTGGATAATAAGCCATTAAGGATGATTCGAAGGGGGGCAGGTGATCTCAGCTGAGGTAGATATTTCTCTCCGTGATCTAATCTCTTGACCGAGCCGTACGTCGATGGTTTTCACTAGATGGACCAGTGGTAGATTTCTCACCATTGATTGTTGGTAATGTTTGGATTCATGTTGGAATTAGTTTTACTGTAGGGTTTTGTTTTTGTTTTTTATTTTTATTTTTATTTTGTGCTCTCTTTTCTCTGCCCGCTCAGTGACATGATGTGTCTTGGTTCAAACCCGCATCTGTCTAGTATAGTAATCATGTTTGCCCTGATTGAGTGGGCAGTGTATGTTCTTGACAACCCTGCTTGCTGTGATTTTCTTAGTTTTATTTTTTTTTCCCCTGAGGGTGTTCTTGCCACATGTTCACTGGACAGAATGAACCATTTGCCACCTTTGGCTTCAGTATAAGGGACCCTGTGATTTTTGTCTGATGTTTTTGCAACACACAGTTTACCTTGTAAGTTCACTGTGATTTTATAATCAGTCTTTAAAGTGACATGAATTTTGTTTGCCACGGTGACAGAAAAAAACCCCAAAAGAGTATAACCTCAAACATTTCCTTTTCAGCATGGTCAGGTTTAATGTGTTAAACAAACCACTTTGATACTGTTTCTTGTGGTCTTCGTTGGAAATTGGTGGCTTGTGCTCCGTTTTTGCTAAGCCTGTCTTCCTTAGATGTGTCGGTTTTGCCTTGTACACCCTGTTGGCTTTGTCAAATTCCTTGTTGTTAATATTCAGCTTGTTTTAAGGACCTATTCAACCCAAATCATCTATAAGACCGGAAGGCTTCTGAATAGAGAGTTCTGTTTTTATTTTTAAGCCTGGCTTGGAATTTCCTTGAAATGTGTCAAATTTTTGGCCAAGTTTTGATATTTCTTGCTGTCAAATATGCTTGGAATATCGTGAAACTTAATTTTGTTGCATTCTTTGTGTGTTTGCTGTATTTCTCATTGGTTAATTTGCTAATTTCCTCCTCATTCAGAGTTTGCAAGCAGGCAGCCTTTTTTAGCCAGCATTCTCTGACAGGAGTGGGAGGAGGAACATTGGTACATGCCATCAGTCGTGCAATAATCATTCATCATCTTCAATGTCAATGATGGCAAGAAGTCAGCTCATAGAAGAACACCAAGAATTTGTTGATGGCTTTCCACCAATCAGAACCTTTAAGGGCATATTTAATCTTTATTCCTTTGTCCTGATTTGTTTGCTCATTGCTATAGCTTGTGTTTACCACACGAGGGAGCTCTAAGGTTAAAATGCACAAAAACACACATACTTATGCACACTTTTTTCCTGCACACACCCTAATGGCAGTTACAGTACAAACTTGTGTGTGTGTGTGTGTAAAATTGTATTGGATTTACTGTATTTCATGTGTGTCAGTTCTGTAATCACTGCATTTCCAAAAGATTGTTCAATCCATCTGAAACTCTTTATCATATTTCCAATACTGTACCCAAAACCACATTTCAACTCAAACTTCCTTTTTACTGTGATTGATTTTTTCTCCTTATTTTTGTTTCAAATATTACTGTACCACATTACTGATTTAGTTCAAGCTGTGACTTTATTTCTGTAGCAAATAAATAATTATCTTTATTTACATTAGATTTTGACATTTTATTTTATGTTAATTTGTACTCCGGTTCCTGGATCCTTATTTTAAGTTGAAGTATTGAATGAGATTTTGATTGACCCTGTTTAGGTAAACAGTTGAGTGCATCTGTTCAATGATTAGCATGTCAATTACATTTTTTTATTATTTATGTAAACAGAAAATTAGAATCAGTGTTGTTCCATCTTGGCCCAAAATATTTCCATATGGTTCCATATCAGCCCACTTAAAATTTTGTATAATTTAAACTTGCTAAAGGAAAGTATGAGGTATATAATTAAGCAGTATTGCAAGAAAAAGAAAGTATTCTGAATATCAGCCTAGTTGTGATCAATGATCCCACTGCATACACTGTATTAAAGCTGTGTCTATATTTAGTGTAATATCAAGACTGAGTGTGATGTACACTGCCTGTGTACCAAAAAAAGGTCGTGCACTCTATTAGGTTGTACCACCTTTAGCCTTGATTAAAACCTCCATGGCATCGTTTCAAAAAACTTGGGCAACATGACATTTATTTCCATCCAGGGTTGGGTTCATTTTTCACTGACATTTTGACTTAATGACGAGAAAATCGAACCACTCCATAAAGTCTTCTGCACATTGCAAAGAGGGGGTTGAATACAGTGTGATCTTCTTCTTTTTGCCCCAGCAGTGAGTTGTTTTCTTTTCCATTCTGTAAACACCAGTTTTGGGTCGGCACGGTGGTGTAGTGGTTAGCACGTTCGCCTCACATGGGTTTAGAACCCTGGGCGTTTATTGTGTTTTCACTGTGCTTGAATGGGTTTCCTCCAGGTACTTTGCTTTCCTCCTACAATCCAAATGCACATTCGTCTAATTGCCCCAGAGCGACTTAGAGATGTCATTTTTATACAACTGAGCAGTTGAGAGTTAGCGGCTTTGCTCAAGGGCCCAACAGTGGGGATTGAACCGCTGACCTTCGGCTCACTAACCCATTAACGCCTTAAGCACTAAGCCACCACTACCCTGTGATGGCGAGCTGTTCAGGGTGTACCCTGCTCTCGCTCAGCGTTGGTTGAGATGGGCTTTGCCCTTACTTGGACTCTAATGGGATTCGTCAAATGCACGAGTGGGGGAGTAAAACTAGCTGTAATGTTGGAAGTGAAACCTTTATATTGTTTAGTTTGTTAAATATAATGATATGTAAATGAGTCTATGGCGTCATCTGGTGCGTCTCTGGGTTAGTTTTAGGTACTTTCCCCTGAAAAGAGTTGGGGAAATGCTCCCCTGTCTGTGTTCTCATCCCAAGAAAGTTATTCCTCTTTCCGTCCCTGCCCACATCCGCCGTTTTTCCTGGAGAAAGGGAGGAGTGGAGAAGGGAGGAGTGGAGGTGAAGCAGGGTTGAGATGTGACTCGCGCGCTGCTCGTCGCTACATTACGGTAAGAATTTCAGATAAAGTCAGACATGCAGCAGTGGAGACTTCACTACTGACAGTTTTCACATTGTTTGTTTATTTTTATCTGGTTGTTTTTGCGGGACGAATGAGACCAACTTTTCCACCAACCACAGTCGAGCTTCAGATCCACTGCACCCCCCCCCCC
Source organism: Neosilurus hyrtlii (assembly GCA_028564935.1). Classification (NCBI taxonomy): domain Eukaryota; kingdom Metazoa; phylum Chordata; class Actinopteri; order Siluriformes; family Plotosidae; genus Neosilurus; species Neosilurus hyrtlii. The sequence goes on from JAOUQZ010000019.1 coordinate 1,670,944, forward strand.
CCCCCCCCCCCCCCC
>JAOUQZ010000019.1:1681372-1702352 GCA_028564935.1 Neosilurus hyrtlii
TATATATATATATATATATATATATATATATATATATATATATATATATATATATATATATATATATATAGTGTTAATGCCAGTGGCTTAGATACAGAGCCAGAAAAAAAAACCAGCTACCTGAGTAAAAAAAAAAGAAATACAAAAATAGTACAACCGATCAATATATGAAACAATCTGCTTGATAGTCAATGACTCAAGTTTAATCACCATTTATTCATGAAAATTATTTAACTGAAGGCAAATCATCAGACCAGAGACAGGCAACAGGGTCATAAGGTCAGAAAATAAGGACTTTTTTTAAATTGATTTTATTTGTCCTCTGTGCTGTGGAATGAAAGTCAAAATCAATATTCTTTGCGCTAAAAAAAGAAGTCAGGTAATGAACAGAATGCTCTATAGGCTACAACTCATAGGGATATTTCTATGCTGTGCAAAAACTGACCTCACGGTTAGTCAAAAATAATGATTTAATGCTTTCATTAACGATAATTCAGTGTAATCAATAATGTGTATCAATGTACACAGTTCTGTAATAACAGGAAATAAAGCCAGGCCATATTTTATTCACTCATTCACTCATTTACTGAAATGCTCCTTTTTATTAGCGTCACTCGGAGACTGGAGCCTATCTCAGCCAACACTGGGCGAAGGCAGGGTACTCCAACACATGCACAACCATTCACACTCTCTCTCACACCTAGGGGCAATTTGCAAACTCCACACAGAAACACCCTTGCCGAGCCCGGGATGTAAACCCAGGACCTTCTTGCTGTGAGGCAGATGTGCTATGCAACTGTACCACCTGCAAGCAAGAAGATAAGTAAGAATAGAATTATTTTAAAACTGTCAAGTTTATGCAATTGCAAATCTCAGGAGTCACTCATTTGCCGAACAGCTTAATCCTGCTAGGGTTGCGGGAAGGCTGGTGCCTATTGTAGCTGACACTGGACTTCACCTTGAACAGATCACTAGACCATTGCAAGGCAACACACACAACCATTCACACTCGCACTCACACCTAGGGGCAATCTGGAAAAGCCAATTAACCAAATGTGCATGTCTTTGGACTGTGGAAGGGAACTGGAGTACCAGGAGAAAACCCATGCAAGCACGGGAAGAATGTGCAAACTTCACACCGAAATGCCTGAGCTTCGGACTCGAACCCAGCGCCTTCTTGCTGTGTGGCGAACGTGCTAACCAATACACCATTGTTCTGTCCAACAACCAAACACATTCTTTTAAATAATTTCATAAACTGGTGCTGTTCTAAACCTGAGGATATAGTATATTGTTAATGATGTTACTCATTATTTAATATAATAAAACTTGTGTAGAATTTAGATCTTACATGGACATCAGTCATTCATAAAGGATGAACTTCCAAAAGGGTATCAGTGGTCATAGTTTTGTATTCCCTGAGCAGTGAGGTTTTACTCACCACTTTGCGTGCAGAAATAGAAAGCTGCTCCAATATATAGTTATATAATATGCTTATGTAGTGGTTAGCATGTCCGCCTCAAGGCAAGAAGGTCTTAGGTTCGATTCCCTGGCTTGGGCATTTTTGTGTGGAGTTTACATGCTTGCATGGGATCTTCTCCGGGTACTCCGGTTTCCTCCCACAGTCCAAAGACATGCGGATTATACTTGGTCTGGTGAGCTGTTCAGGGTGTACAGCTTTCGCACAGTGTCAGCTGAGATAAGCGCCAGAATCTCCGCGACCCTTATAGGATATAAATATCATAGCATATATACTATTATATATAATAGGACCTGAATATCACAGTAGCTCTAGTTCATGTTAAATTATTATTATTATTATTATTATTATTATTATTATTATTAATTTGCATAGTGCTACCAGCATGTGCAGACATAGGCACTGTAGCACTATGATTATTCTCCATTCAGCCTTGACTCCCACTTGATTGCTATAGCGACAGGTTTAATCATTAAAGGTATGTGAATGAGCTTTACTTCTCACAGAGGCCTCTGAAGCTGCTGGTGAGATGGAGAGTTTGCTCATAAGGTACATGACCTTGGTGGGACACTGAGATACATAATCTGAGGAGCCTTAACTTTTTGGTGTGATGTGTGAAGCTTGCGTTTCCACAAGTAAATACCCAAAATTATAAAAATTACATTTACTGTAATTATAAAAAGTAAACAATTCATTATTTTTGTAAAACAAAGGTATTTGGAAAATAAATTAGGAAACACATTTTATGATTCTGGGTAAGATTTACATCTAATTGTTGAACTAAAGTCACAAAAATAATGATCACAGGTTAAAAACATTACAAACGTTTAGTTGTAATTTAAATCACATGTTCAGATTAATATGCTTATTTTAATACATTGTTGTTTCAATAGTGACTGAGGGAACCGCACTGTGTACCTTCAACAAATTGCTCTTTCATCACTCATTTCCCAAACCACTTAATCCTACTAGGGTCACGGGAGCTGGTGCCTATTTAAACCGACACTGGATGAAGGCGGAGTACACCCTGAACTGCTTATCAGACCATCACAAGACCAACACACACAACCATCCACACTCACACTCACACCTTGGGTCAATTTGGAATGGCCAATTAGTCTAATCTGTGGGATGAAACCAGAGAACTCAGAGAAAACCCACACACGCATGCGGAGAACGCCACCGTGCCGGCTCAATAAATTATAATTTTTCATTTCATAATAATAAAATATAAATAATCAACATTTGCACTCTGTTTTTCTCCAATGGGCCGAAAACATGCACAGAAGGCTGACTGGCAGTTTCAATCACCCCTAGGTGTGAGAATGAGTGTGAATGGTTGTGTATGTGTGTGGGCTCTGCAATGGCCTGGTGAGCTGTTCAGGGTGTACCCCGCCTTTGCCCAGTGTCTGCTGAGGTGGGCGCCAACCTCCCCGTAACCCTAATAAGGGTTAAGCGGCTTAGAATATGAACGAATGAATAATCAACAATTGGTAAATTGATGTTTTATTATTTTAATTAAAATACGACATCTGGATAGAATGCCTCCTGAACGCCTCCCTGCTGTGGTGTTTTGGGCATGTCCCGAATGGCTGGTCTGGGAATGTCTCAGTGTCCCCCCGGAAGAGCTGGAGGAAGTGGCTGGGGAGAGGAACAATCTGGACTTCACTGCTTAGGCCACTGCCCCCGTGACCCAACCCCGGATCAAGCGGAAGATGATGATGATTATGATGATGATGATGATGATGAAAAATAAATAAATAATGGCATCAACAAAAATCTATAATATTACTGTAAGTGCTGTGAAATAAAATAATGTGATAATGAAATAACACCATGTCACTAATTGTTGATTAGTTTCCTATAACTGAAACACCTCTTTTTGTTGTATTTCTTATTTCAGTCTATTGAGTGATCATCTTTGTGTGTGTGTGTGTGTGTGTGTGTGTGTGTGGGTGGGTGGGGGTGTGTGTGCTGCTGCTCCTGACCTCCAGGAGGTGCTACTCAACGACCATTCTGAAGCACAGATGCTGCGTGCACCCTCCCTTTGTTTTTCTTCCTTTCACAGTAGAGAGAGACCTCAGCTGTTTGAGGAGATTCTCCATTATGGCCTCAGTGTTCTTTTGTAAATCAGTTCCATTAAAAGCAAGGTAATGAAACAAAGGTTAAATGGAGTTGAGCAGCACTGTGCTGCTGTAATGGCTCCTGGTGACGGATGACTATGTTGGTGCTGAGCATTCAATCACCTAAAGATGTGTGTAGTAGAAATAAAGGCCAATATATGGATGCGACTTGGGAGGGAGGGTGTTCAAATATTGCAGAGTGGTAGAGATAAGATGGAAGCTCAGCTAGGTTGGATTCCCCATCAACCTGACACAATGTTTTTTCAGAAACCAATCAGTGATGTAACCTGTCAGACATCACAGAATTGTAGCTAAAGAGACAAAATTTATTCGATAATACATGAAAGTAGCAGTCAATGCACATTTTTTACTTGGTATGTTAGAAGGAAAAAAAAATAAAGCCAATGAATACTCTGAATGCTCCTCCCAATGAATGGTAGAATGATGGGAAAGGTAGTATAGAGTCTCTGAGAACTGCGTATTGTCATTAATAGTAAAGGTGACACCTTGAACATAATTAAAAGTTCAAAACAGGGATTAAATACCTGTCTACACTCAGCAAAATCAATAATATAGCCATTTTTTATTGTGTTCCAACTTAACATAAAGTTTCTACACTGGTTAGATCATTTGGTAATTCCATTTATTTCATATTTGTCTGTTTATCTGTCTGTTGTCATAAAATAAGGAATTTGGAATCCTGTTATATTTGTTCTGAAAAGCATGTCAACATGCATGCATGCACATAGTGCTGACAATGCCCAGTGTTTTTTTCTGATTACAGTGGTTAGCTAGCTAAGCATGTTTATTTTCATGAGTATAGTACTAGGCCTTAAAATGGACTGGTGAGCACTTTTGCCCAGAGTAGGCTAACAGTTACTCCTGCCTCCCTACACCCAGTTTAGCAAGTGCATATACACTCTAATATTTTCATGGAGTGCATTTTGCCTTGATCACTGCATGTAATCTCCATGGCAGTGTTGCTCCAGTTGGTCCGGTCGAGGCTCAGCAACATTAATTTGGCAATAAAATGAAGTCAGCTGATGAGCTGAATGTACTGAATGAGCAGGTTATCACATCAATGGGCTTTTTCTTCTCTGATAGCACAGATATAAAAAGGGGACTCACATAAAGAAAGAGTGAAAGAATGATACAGACTTTATGGAGTGGTTCAGTTTTTACCTCATCAGTTCAAGACTCAGTGAGAATTGAACCCGACACTGGACGGAAATAAATGTTATGTTGCTCAAGATTGTTGAAAAAATGCCATGTAGATTACGTGCTGAGATCAAGGCTAAAGGATGTCCAAGAAAATATTAGAGTGTGACGTTTTTTTGGCTGGGCAGTGTTGTACTACAGCAAATGGGTTTGGTGATCTTCATAATCACCAGCCAAAAAAAAAAAAAAGTGTGGCACTCTAATATTTGGTTGTAACACATCTAGCCTAGCATACAGTGCATAATTAGCAACAAACCTTTGACAAACTTTTTTGCATCACCTCAACATTTTTTCCACCCAGAGTTGGGTTCATTTTCCACTGACATCTTGAATTGAAGATGGAAAAATCTAACCAATCCATAAAGTCTTCTCCAGCACATCCCAGTGATTTTCAATAGGGTTAAGGCCAAAGCTTTGTGGTGCCAGGTCATGTGTTCAAATGATTCCTCAGGCTCCATGAAACACTTTTCACAATTTTATATATTTGCCATCAGGGTAGAAATTGGAATAACTTGGTCATTCAGTACATTCACATCATCAGCTGACTTTATTTTACTGCCACATAATGTTGCTGAGCCTCGACTGCCAAGCAACAGTCCCATGACGATTACGTGCTGCAATCAAGTCTAAAGGCGGTCCAACAAAATATTACCAATTATTTTGTTTCAACATAATGTAGAGTGGTGTATAATATGTAGAATTTAACTTGTTTCTTTTTCTCTAAACCATAACCATTGTAGCATAATCTGCATAACAAGCACTCAGACAGCGTAAACCTCTACCAAGCCCAGCACTCCTCCATATGATTGAAGATATCACAAATCGTTCTATCTCACAGTGTTAAAAAATATTTTAAAAAATTATATCCCAAATTTGAACTGGAGCAACTCCATAATTTAATGGATTCTTTCTTGTCCAAAGCTCAGTCTCTGGTTTCATAACATTTCATAACTTTTCCTGTTAACAAACACAAACCACAGGTACAACATAACCTCCAAGGCGGAGATAATGATGCATACAATCATGTGACTTTCATGTAAATAATACAATTGGCAGTTGGGAGGTAAAACATAGTGTAATTAGCCTGTGGGGTGACTGGAATGGAAAAATAGCTTTATTCACCAGCAGCAAAGATCCGAAATTAAAGTATTTGTTTTAGAATGTTTTTTAATTGATTTTGCATAACTGAGAGTTCAGTTTCATCGGAAGTTTCAGTTTTTAATTCTCAAACCAGCTCTAATACAATATTTGCCTTCCATGTATAGTCATTTCGGGCTGACTTGTAGCTCCAATATTTTTGCACCCATTGCACATGTGCTTATGAGCAGATATGATATTTAGATTATGATATTAATTCATATTCATTAACCACTTTCTTTTTCCTAGTCATGGTTGTGGACAATGGGGTTTGAAGAGAAGGAAAACACCATGGACGAGATCAGGATCGAACCAGAGATCTTGGAACTGTGAAATAGTGCTGCTACCTGCTGTGGCCCTGTTGTGCATGTTATTTATTTTGTCACTTACAATGAGTGGTTACAATAGGTGGCTGCATGGTGGGGTAGTGGTTAGCATGTTTGCCTCACAGCATGAGGGTCCTGGGTTTGAGTCCCGGACTCGGGGTTTTCCTGTGTGGAGTTTGAATGTTCTCCCGTGCTTGTGTGGATTTCCTCTGTGTTCTCTGGTTTCCTCCCACAGCCTAAATTCATGCACATTAGGATAATTGGCTGTTCCAGATTGACCCTTGGTGCAATTGTGATCGTGAATGGTTGTGTGTGTTGGCTGTGCAGTGGTCTGGCGAGCTGTTCGAGGTGTACCCTGCCTTCACCAAGTGTCAGCTGACATAGGTGCCAGCCTCCCTACAACCCTAATAGGTGATTGACCCCTAATAGGTATACTGATGGAGGTGACTAATCCTTGTGTGTTCAAATAGGTTAGCCAAAATAAAGAGATAAAAGGAGAAATAGCAAAGCACAGAATACCTTTTTAGTAAACACGCTGCATGATTAACTCTTGAAACCACAGCTGGGTTGATAGCAAACTGTGTTCATCAAACGGTTTATTGTTTTTCAATGAATGAAAACAGATCAGAGTTTCAGAACATGAAGAAAAGCAGTTGGATGGGATTGTCTTGAATAAAAAAATAAATCAAAACCAAATTCAATGGCCTCAGGTTTATAGTTCTCTACCCAATTCACTCCCAATTACTGAACAAATCCATTCACTGGTTTCTAGGCATTTGCACACAGACCATCACCTGTTGCTAGTCTGTAAATAATAACAAAAGCAAAACTGGACAAAGCTAACAGGTATGAGCACTAATATGGATGAGACCATACCATTAAACTAAGTCCATGCAAAAACCAATGACGATGGAAAGAATTCCAGTGTTTGGAACTGGTCTGTTGGGCTGTAGAACATGAATTATCATGAGCAAAAAAAGGAACATGGCGTCCTTGCCCTATTTGAGCAACATGACATTTTCATTTCCTGTATGTCATGACCTCGAAGCTTATTTTCATCCGGCTCTGAAGAATGCCTCTGGAAACTGGAGCAAATACAGCCAGCGGGGTTTGTGGGATTTCTTAAGGGATTGGGTGGGTTTCTGCTGCTGAGTTTCCAGTCTTGTGTCCTACACCACATCCCAGTTTGCCCCTATTTATCTGTCCAGAAACCCCAACCACCCCTACCATACAGTATTTTCACCCATTTCTTGCCCATTGTAGTTGCCATTGTTGGCCAATGGGTATGGTGGACTGGGTCCTGTCCCAAATCCACTGTCGCCTTGTACATGTGGGTGCAAATCTGGGCTTGGTGTGTCATCATGTGACATGACGTCTGTGAAGCGCTGGTCATCTCCGGAGCCCGAGCTGAGCAGGAATGGGGCCTCGGCAGGAGACTGGGCCTGAGAAGAGGGTGGACCATGTGGGAAGAAGTCGTAGTTGACGCCTGTGCCGTAGTAATCACCCTGGTACTCTGGAAATCAAAAACAATGGCTTCTGATAAGAGATGCTTCAGTATTATTTGCAAATGTAATTTTTTTTTGTAATATGTAGAGCCACTCCAGGATCGTTGACCATCTAGCTTATGAAATAATTAGCAGAGTATTTTTATCTCACATTACATTATATTAGTCACCATGTTCATTGCCCGGCCAAAAAAAAGTCACACACTGTAATATTTTCATGGATTGCATTTAGCCCTGATCACAGCATGTAATCTCCATGACACTGTGGCTCCAGTTGGTCTGGTTGAGGCTCAGCAACATTAATGTGGTAATAAAATGAAGTCAGCTGATGATCTGAATGTACTGAATGAGCAGGTTTTCACATCAATGAACTTTTTCTTCCCTGATGGCACGGATATAAAACAGGAACTCAAATAATGAAAGAGAGGTTCAGGGTGCATGAGGAATCATTTTCACATATGTATCAGCACCCCGGAGTCCTGACCTTAGCCCTATTGAAAGTTTTCGGGATGTGCTGGAGAAGACTTTATGGAGGGGTTCAGTTTTTCCCTCATCAATTCAAGACTCAGTGAAAAATGAACCCAAACCTGGATGGAAATAAATGTTATGTTGCTTAGGTTTGTTGAAACAATGGCATAATGATTACATTCTGTAAGCAAGGCTAAAGGTGGAACAACAGCATATTTGCGTGTGACCTTTTTTTTGGCTGGGCAGTGTGTAAGCATCAATGAAATCTGCTACACCAAAATACTCAAACAATTATCTATATTAAATGCATTTTTATGTATATTTATGTAATGTGAAATTCACAAATTCCTATCAATTTGTTCAGCAGCATATCCACTAACTCACCATTTATTCACCAATCAGCCATAACATTAGCATCACCTGACTGGTCTGCAGCTAGGCAGCTCCATACACAGCATTGTTTAGACACCTTTCTATCATAGCCAGCATCAACAGTTTCATTGTAGTATGGTTTATCTGTGAGCCAATCCCCGCTTAGTTTGTGAGATAAGCAGGGTACACCCTGCACAGGTCACCAGTTTATGAAAGGACTAACACAGACACAGCTAACACAACCATTCAGACTCCGATTCACACCTGTGTGCAATTCAAAGTAGCCAGCTCACCTAATGTCAATGTCTTTGGACTGTTGGAGAAAACTGCAGTATCCGAAGCAAACACATGCAAGCAGAACAGAAACCCGAGATTGGAGCCAAGAACCTTCTTGCTGTGAGGTAACAGTACTGACCACAAACACAATTAAGCTTAGGTCTCACATAGCTAAGCTTGAATCACTTCATAGTAAACCATGGTAAATGATTTTTAGTTTTCTTCATGCCAACTGGCATTATGCAAGTTTTCCGGGTACTTCCCATCGGAATACATGATGGACTTGGAGCTACCTTTCTTTACGGGAGTGGCTTCCATTCACTCACTCGGTCACTCATTTGGCAAACCACTTAATCCTACTAGGATATTGGGGAGTCTGGTGCGTATCTCAGCAGACACTGTTCGAAAGCATGGTGCACCGTGAATAACTAGCCAGACCATTGCAGGTCACACCTAGGATCAATTTGGAACAGTTAATTGGGGAGAGAACCAGAGTACCCGGCTATGCTATCCACTACGCCACTGTGCCACCCCAGCATGCGTGGCTTACCAAATATTACTATAGATTTCCCTGAAGGTAAAAATATACATGGGGCAGCACGGTGGCATAGTGGTTCGTATGTCTGCCTAACAGCACAGAGGTCCTCGGTTTGAGTCCCAGCCTTGGGTGTTTCTGTGTGTAGTGTGCATGTGCTCCAAGTGCTCGTATGGGTTTCCTCTGGGTATGCCGGTTTCCTCCCTCTGTCCAAATACATGCAAACTGGGCTAACTGGCTGTTCCAAATTGCACCTAGGTGTGAATGTAGGTGTGAATGTTTGAGTGTGTGTTACCCTGCAATGGTCTGGCGAGCTGTTCAGGGTGTACCCGCCTTCGCCCAGTGTCGGCTCCCAGTGTCAGTCTCCCTGCGACCCTATTCAGGATTTAATAGTTTGGGAAATAAGTGAGTGAAGAGAGAGTAATTTAATGAGGGTCCACTATGCAGTTCATGGAACAGTCACTGTGACATCGTGACATAGACACAGTGACTGTGACGAGCGCATCATCTGCATCGCAGACCCTCGTGTTTCTCAGGCAAGCACATATTTCATCCACTCGTTTTTTTTGTTGTTTTTGTTTTTTTTGCACGAGACTGCCTCCAAAATCTGTCTGCATGGTCGTCGAATGGCTGCAGTAATCCCAGCCACCATGCTCAAGTATCAACCAGCTGTGACCATGTGAGACCTATGCTTTAGGTATTCGTTTTTTTTATTCTGAATACCACCTACACATAGAGGAAAAACGTTGCTATCAACAGTCATTTATAGATGTGTATTTGGCAATGTAAAACCCAATTTCCAGCCAATAAAAGGTTGTATTTATGAAAGAATGTAATTGCTTTTGCTGATGGCGTGTTTTCACTTGTTTGAAAAGGAAATGAAAACATGGCTCCTGAAATCTTCATCACCAAATGTTTTGGTGATAAAAAATTTTTTCAAATCATGATGACAGTTTTCGGCACCTATTTTATCACCGATATGGGATAATGCTGCAGCCCATCAAGTGGTTAATATTTTTTTATAAAAGAGAATGATGTCAGAGCAAAGTGCTACGCTTGGTGCTGAGTCTCATTCTCAAAGAGCAATTGGAATAATAATGACACAGATATGCTAAGCCAAGGTTAGTATATATTACCATTGACTGCACCATGAAATTTCATGAATTGCTAAACATGAATGTCATGATATGCATGGCCAATGTAAAGTTACATTCCTTGATGTCGCATGAAATTAACTCCGAATGAGTATTTTTGCGAAAAAAATTTAAAATCTTTAAAATTTTCCTCAATTTACTATTTCTAAGTATAGAGCTGGATTTCTCATATTCAAAAACATATATTTCAATTTAAAGATCATTGAAATCGAATTATTCTTTCATAATCCACTTAGTATAAATCTTGAAAAATGGCGGTCATTTTGTTTATTCTGTTGGCTAAGGTGCTTTTTGGAAAGAGTAGGTTCTAAACCAACAGTGTGCCAAATTTGGTGCCTGTATGACAAAGTGAAAGATTTTTTTTAAGCAATCTGCTTCACTATTAAAGACAGTAATGAAATGCAGGGCTGTTCTCATTAGCACATTTGTGTAGCATTTAAATGTTCAGCTTGCTTTGATACAGAGCAAAAGCAAGTGAGGGAGGAAATACATGACAAGAAAATCAAATGAACGAAGAGTAAACATGACTGTAAAGTAGAAAAGAAAAGAAAAGAAAAGACCCTGAGGGAAAAAAAAATTCTGTTTTTCTCTCCGGGCTGTACAAAAACACAATTACTCTTATATTTACCATTCCATGAATGTCTCCCTGAATCCCAAAGTATCTGCTGCACAACAGCGAACAGAAAGCAGAACTGGAGTAATGCATTCTCGTCCTCATTGCCTCCAGCTTTGCACCGTGAATTCACTCTAATGTGGCTTATTTACTGTACAAGCACAAATAGTCAATAACTGGCGACGCTGGGAATGCAACGCCTTTAGATTACATGCCCTTTTGATTTGACAAATTAACAATAGATTCTGCTACAGAGAGGCATGCCTCTACATAAACCAACACAACAACAACAACAACAACCATTCCAGGATGATCTTGTAATAGATAATGTGTTTCGTTTTGTCTGATTTTAGACGTCATGTGAGAGTTTGAGTCCTAGCTCGAACGCCGTACCGAGGGGTCATGGCAGACTTCGTGTCCCAGCAGGCATTGCTCGATTCTTCCCAATTTACTATGTATAGAATGAGTAAATCTGCCATCTCTCAGCTTGAGTACTTCATGCTGCTACTATATGCCCGTGTACCAGACGCGGTCTTCACAGGTGAGACTATTTTGTGACACAAACAGTAACCAAATCTAATCAAGTTTCTGACTAGATCCACTGCGCTTAAACCTCAGATTGTGACTGCATGCCTAAAACCCTTATTAGTGACGTGGCTTGGACAATGGTTGTGTTTTTAGATTTCAGCTGGTTCAACAGTCCCTGTAGTGCCAATTCTTAATAGGAAAGAATGAGACAGAGAAATGAAGAGGTGGGCGGGTAGGTGGGTGATGGGGTGCTGAAATAAGTAAGCGAGGGTGATGGAGAAAACAGAGAGTAAAGAGATGGAAAATCTTTTGTTATTTCAAGGTGAAGCAAAGGGTCTGTGGTTCGAGTGTTGCCTGGAAAATATGCTTTAGTGCGGCGTATGAAGGACAATCTTTTGTTTGTATAAAAAGGAGAAGAAAAAAATGAATAAATGCAGTTTATTTTTTCCCTCTCATACCTCCATAGTAGCCATATCCTCCAGGGCCGAGGAGATCAGGCTCGTCGAGTCTGCTGCCCAGCGGCCTCATCCTTCTTGGTCCTCTGAAAAAAGCATGACGCCGGGCACCGAGGGCACTGAGCTGCTTCATCCTACGTTCCTTCGACCGTCTGTTCTGAAACCACACCTGAAAGGAAAGAGATATGGATGGAGAGACAAATACAGGTTACAGTGATAAATGCTGTGGAGACAGACTGTTGATCACGTCATGTCCAATGTGAATACCTGACATTCTGAAATCTATTTTATAGGTGGCATGGTGGCGCAGTGGTTAGCACGATCGCCTCACAGCAAGAAGGTCTTGGGTTCGATTTGCATGTTCCCCGTGCTTGGGTTGGTTTCCTCCTAACATGCACAGTAGGCTGATTGGCAGTTCCAAATTTCCCCTAGGTGTGAGAGTGAGTGTGAATGATTATATGTGAGTTGCCCAGTGGTGGCCTGGCAAGCTGTTCAGGGTGTACCCCGCCTTGGCCCAGAGTCGGCTAAAATGGGTGTCAGCCTCCTCATGACCCTAATTAGGATTAAGTGGCTTAAAAGATGAATGAATGGGTGTTCAATCTTTGTGGAATTAGATTTAATTCATAGATAGATGACAAGGAGGTTTTGTTTTACCTTTGGTGTGTTTGTTTGTGTGTTAGCAGATTTTCAGATGTGCAGATTTTCACAAATTTTCTACCGGAAGTGGAGGTTTCGGACAAAGGAGACGCCACTTCATTTTGGATGATCCGGATCAAATTCTGGATATGGGAATTTTCAAAAGGATTCTTTAACACTGTGAGATAGCATGATTTTTTGGAAGTGTGGTACTACTGCAGGCCCAGCAGGGGGTGCTATGTACTCTGTTATTTTATGGCTTGGTGACGGTTTGGTTCTTGTTCTAGATGTTTTTGCTACATTAAATATTTATGATGCTAGACTATATACAACTACGTTAATGCAATGATGAAACAAAAAGTGTAACCTATCCGAAAGATTCTACCTCTAGTAGTCGATCTTAGCAGATAATTTAACATCAAATGCTGAGCTGGAAAGACATAGCGTTAACAATATGAGCATCTACAATCTCTGAGTAATGCTTACAAAATATTTATTATAATTAACTGTGATTTCTGCATTTTAACACATAGTGACAGCAGCGAGATGGAAAAGTAAACATCCATAAAAAGTCTCATTAATCATATTCACTGTCCAGAAATAGTCTGTATGTGTAATGAAAACATAGCTATAATATTCTGTGAACACTCACTATATAAGTGTGTTCAAAGGTATCTAACTCATCTCACACTCATTTGCTGAACAGCTTAATCCTAAGGTTGCGAAGAAGCTAGTGCCTATCTCAACCAACACCGAGTACAGGTGGGGCAGATTGCTAGACCAGTGCAGGGTAACACATACACACACACACATACACACACACACACACACACACACACACAGGCACACAATCAATCACATTCACACTCACACCCAGGGTCAATTTGGAACAGCCAATCAGCCTAATTGGACATCTGGGAGGATGGAAACTGGAGTACCTGGAGGAAACCCATGCACACAACATGCAAGTTCCACACGGAAAAGCCCCAGCTCAGGAATCGAACCCAGGACCTTCTTGCTCTGAGGCGGACATGCTAATCACTATGCCACAATTCTGTCCAGGTATCTAATTGTCCTTCCACAAATAAAAACCAGCGCTTTTAAACTAATAGTTCGAGCCAATACAAATATGTGTACTCTATATACCATATTAATGTGGTAACAAATAGGAATATAAACCTTATACCAAATTGTTATTTATTTTAATTAAAAAAAATACTTTATTTAATTTTAAAATACCAATTTAATAGTAGGGGTGGCACGGTGGCACAGTGGCAAGCACGTCCGCCTTACAGCAAGAAGGTCCTGGGTTTGATTCCCAGCTGGGGCATTTCTGTGTGGAGTTTGCATGTTCTCCCTGTGCTTACGTGGGTTTCCTCCGGGTACTCCGGTTTCCTCCCATAGTCCAAAAACATGCACGGTAGGCTAATTGGCTGTTCCAAATCACCCCTAGATGTGAGTGTGAGTGTGACTGATGGCCCTGCGATGGCCTGGCGAGCTGTCCAGGGTGTACCCCGCCCTCGCTCAGAGTTGGCTGAGATGGGCGCCAGCCTCCCTGCGACCCTAATTAGGATTAAGCGGTTCAGACAATGAATGAATGAATTTAATAGGAACACCTGTTTTCTACTTTTTCAGACAACTATCCAATGAGCCAGCAATGTAGTAGCAGAACAATGCTTAAAATCACGTAGAAATACAGCTAATGTTCGCAAAAAATATCATGTGGATGAAATAAGAGTGATCTTAGTAGCTTTGACTGGTGGTTGGTGTCAGAGTTACTGGTTTGAATATTTAAGAAGAACTGCTGATTGTGATTTTCATGCACAACAATCTCTAGAGTTTACACTAAATTGTGTGTAAACAAACAAACAAATAAACAAATCCAGTGAGTGTAACTTCTATAACACTTCTATAGTGGTGTGAGATCTTAGAGGAACTGGTTTGAACTGGCAGGAAGTTATTGGTAACACAAACAAACACTTCTTGTACTGTTAATAAGCAGCAAAGCATATAATAACTTGCAAAATATCTTCCCTCATGCAGATGGACTAAGTCAGCAAAAGACCACATAAACTTCCAGTCCTGCCAGCCTCCAATTTAAAGCTACATTGAGTACAGGCTCACTAAAGTTAAACATTCATTCATTTTCTAAGCTGCTTAATCCCAATTAGGGTCACAGGGAGGCTGGCGCCCATCTCAGCCGACTCTGGGCGAAGGCGGGGTACACGCAGAACATCTTGCCAGGCCAACACACATACAACCTTTGACACTCACTCTCACACCTAGGGGCGATTTGGAACTGCCAGTCAGCCTACTGTGCATGTTTTGGGACTGTAGGAGGAAACCGGAGTACATGGTGGAAACCCACGCAAGCATGGGGAGAACATGCAACCTCAACTTTTTCCTGCTGTTTTGGGAATCAAACCAGCGACCTTTCGGTTCCAAAGCTGCTTCTCTATTCATTAGGCCACGGCTGCCCCCAGTGCCAATCCTGTGTAGGATAAACTCAAAGTTGACGTGTTGGAAGCAAAAAAAATGAGCAAGAGTAAGGAGTCAGATAGTGTCGAGTGGGGTAGTGGTGGCTCAATGGACAAAAACTCTGGGTTACGGATCAGAAAGTTGGGGGTTCTAGCATTAGTACCAGCAAGCTCCCGCTGTCGGGTCCTCCAGAGTCCAGCTGACCCTGCACCCTGACCCTGACGTCTTTATAAACTGGGATATGTGAAGAACACCATTTCAGTGTGCTGTGGTGTATATGTGAGAAATAAAGGCTTCTTCTCAATGTTATGACTGATTGGTGTATATGTTACTGACAAAATGTATAATCATTGTATAGAATGCCTCAAAAAATCAAGGAAAGATTATCAAATAAAATTTGTTCCATACATTTCCCAAGGATACTTTACAGTGCCAGGTTCATGATACCGGCAATATGTGAATCAAGCACATTGCAGCAAACAACGTGCTTTTGTGCACACATGTTGTGAGGGCGAGCCCTCTTCTTTTACCCTAACCCAAGTCCAAACCCTAACCCCAACACAAACTCTAACCATTTTAGTGAACGCCTGAGCTGTTTTATACTTTGCCTAAGTCCAGATGTGCATTGTGTAGAATATCTGGGAAATGTATAAAATTCCCAGGCAAACTACAAAAGGTCATGACAGAAAAATAACAAATTTCACATTTTGTCCAAAATGGCTAAGCATTCTATACAATACCCGAATTTCACACTTTGCTGAGTTTACAGAAGACCTAAGTTGACTAGTGCTACTCCATCTTGACCCCAGTTGGCTAGTGCTACTCAATCTACTCATCTGTTCAGGTTATTGAGGGATATCCCATGTAATGGGGCAGACCAATTAGCAATGCTCTTCCAGGGGCAGAACTCTGTGTCCCCCTGTTTTTTTGTCCTTCTGTCACATAGAATCTGTCCCATCAGTATGTCACATAACCTACACACTCTGTGATCATTATCACCTATTGATTGACCTACACACTGTGTAATGATGTCACAGACTGGGACATCCCACCCACAGAGCTTTATACACGTCATCTGATTTCTATTTAACTGTTACCGGATAACATTTACTTGAATTTACTTTTATAGTTACTGGATCTAATTATGGTCGCAGGGAGGCTGGCGCCCATCTCAGCTGACTCTGGGTGAGGGCAGGGTACACCCTGGACAGCTCGCCAGGCCATCGCAGGGCAGTAACATGCTGATGGCAACCCAATGGTTCTTTTAAATGAATGTTGCCAAATACAGTGAGAGATGTGGCTGGCCTTTGATAAACCAGTTAGCTGCACATAGGGGGATGGGGAACAGCAGTGACATCTCGGTGATAGTGGGGCTTGAACCATTGACCTTCGGATCAGCATGCCAACACCCTTCCACCGGGCCACCACTACCCCTCCGGCTTATATATTTCTAATAAATGGATAAATTATTTATATTTCTTTCGAAATGGATGTTAAAACCCATTACGATTTTTGATGTTGCTTATGGTTTATCAGAATGGTAGTGTAATTCTTATGAAGCCCCCACCATAGCCACTGAAGTCATCTGTGATAATTTTGTGGTGCCATTCTGGTGCCAGCCACTTGGCACAGGAACCAGTCTTTTCTTGGTTGAAGTGCATGTTCTAGTTCAGGCACCAGATGCAAAAGTGCTAAATGCAAATGACAGTTGTGTCAACTACTGTGTAGGACAAATGCTCTCCTGTTATTTATTTATTTGTTTATTAATTTATTGATGTTGCCAGACTTTTACAATGACTTGTACTTGTAAGAGTTACACTCTTAAGAACAATAAGAACAATGTTGATGAACACTGACACTTGTTTACTTTTTCACAGTGGCTGACTGTACTTCCGTTTCTAGTCCCATGCGGTGATGTGATTTAGACACATGCAACGAGCCAGATAGAAAAACCATGTTTACTTTCAACTCCAGATTTGCACTTGTGTGAAATAACATATGCTTATTACACCCGTGCAGTAGGATTTGTGCTTGTAAAAGCAAAGGTGTGACTTTTTTAGTGGGAAAAAAATATTATTTATTTTTTTATTAGTTTTTGTGAATTATTTACATTTAATCCTTTCTTACAATGTGATACTATTCGAATTTTGACCCCTTAGGCACATGTGTCACCATTAAACATGTCAACATAAAAAATTTAAGCTTAAACATTTTCTATCACAGGGGCAATGTGTTAGGTACGCTTCGCACTTTTGTCAAACTCAATCATTGAGATGAAAGTTATTACAAAGCAGCCCGTCTAGAACTGATCTAATACAACCTTGTGTTTTAAAAAAATGTGCATTTATATTATGTGTGATTTTCACAGACAGGATGAGGTATATATTTGGACTAAATTTAATATGATCAGCTTAGAAGGGGGAGAAAAGGATTAAAATGTCCAACCAAAAGTAACACTGTTCAAGAGTGTAACATTGTTTTTGTCACTGCATGCATAATGAATCCCATCAGAGATAAAACATGAGGAAAAGGCAGTAGACAGAAATAAAGATGACAAGACTGTTCAGAAAGAAATAGAACGAGAAGTAATATATATGAATAAATAAAAATATCAACCATCACAACTCACTCAGGCCTGGGACGGTTATGCTGAATATCTTAAAAAGAAGCTTTAAAAAGATGATGTCATCAAAAAACACAAACTCCAAACTCAGCAATCTGAACACACACACACACACACACACACACACACACACACAAAACCTCGATGTTTCGCCCATCATTTATTTCTATCAGCCTTTATCTATTTCTCTTCATGTATACAAAGCCTTAACACTTCACAAGTTTTGAAATGAAAAATCTTATAAAAGCAAGAGAAGACCTCAGAGCACAAGAGTGAAAAAAAAAGAAAGAAAGAAAGAAAGAAAGAAAGAAAGAAAGGAAGGAAGGAAGAACAAGCACATCACATACCCACAGCGTGTGTATCTAAAACCTTTTAAGCATTCCTCACCATGCTTAGCAAACACCTGCTTATTGAGAACAAGCGTCTAACAGTTGGGTAGATTTTTATGGAAATGTTTGCCCTCCTCCTGAGTGAGCATTGCTTAGGGATTACACGCACACACACACACACACACACACACACTCACACACACACACACACACACACACACACACACACACGCATCTGCACTGACACAGGCTCCCAGTCCACATTTAACTTTTAATAATGCAATAAGCAGCAATAACAATAAACAGTATCCATTCTGCCTTATAAAAATAAAGAAAACAAGGCCAGAATCATCTGTGTGTGAGTATAAATACACAGTGTGTGTGTGTGTAAGGAAACAAAAGAAGCTACGATATAAGAACATGTTGCAGTTTTGGTCTAATTTGTGGCCCATTATGGCAACATCCATCAGCAAAATCCGTGTTGAGCAGAGCAACCCCCCCCCCCCCCCCCCCCATTCACCAGTCACACACAGCTATAAAAATATATTTATATGTAGATGGATTCATTGCATATTCCAATAATTTAATCAGAATTCTTATTAGGCGCTCAAGGTTTGATACATGAACTCTACACCAATCAAATAAATATTTCTATAAAATATATTATAAATCAAGTGCACTACAAGGAGAAAAGACAGTCTAGAACTGCCTCTTTACACAAAACCAACTTTTTAAATATTATATTTTAATTCATACAATAAAACTTCCCTCTATTTATTAGAGCATTACAGTATTTTCCCAGAACTTTTCCTAGACAGGACAACATCTCATACAATTTGATATTATTTATAGGCTGGTTGAGTTTTGATGTGTCTCTTAAAATCAAGTATCCTGTCAAATATAGAACGATAAAAAAACTATACAAAAAAGAGACTGTGATTGTAACCAAATAAATATATATATATAATAAGATTCCTGAATTACTGGAGTCGGAGGACTACGGTTCTGGACAATCTATTAAATATTAACCTAAAATACGTTTTTCCTTTAAGCTCTTGTGTTTCATCTGATGGCTAAACTTTCATCTGAACTGCAAAGCTTTTAGAAGTAAAGCATGACCAATTCTATAACACTGCTGAAGGATGAATCCATGTGCATTCTAATGGTCAGGAGCCACTACTAGTTTTTTTTTATAGTTATAATATAATATTACCAGTATACTAGCATCTTTAAATAAATACATCAATGTGATATAATTTATACAGGAATAGTTTAAGTCGTGCATTAATTCCTGAAGTAAACCTCAAATAACTTTCATAGTTATACTGTCTTCATTTATTTAAATAGAAATGAATACTTGTTTTGTTCATGCAACAACTTCATGGTGGATGATACAGTGGTTGATGAGAATATAGAATGAAATCATATTCTAAATCTTGTGATTTAATTGATAGTTATATTTATGTGTGGTTACTTATAAGCACAACCTATTATTAGTTTTCACTTGCTATGCTTTTCCTTGTGCATTCTATCTAAATGAGGGTAATTTCATTAATGTGGAAGTTATATAATAATGTATAAATAAATATAAAATAATTTTATGAAAATAAAGCAAGTTACTAAAATCAATAATTAACACAAAACTGAACCCATCCTGACTAACATGGCCTTCAACCACCACAGAACAGTGCAATCAGCAATATTTCTGTGATTGAGAAAGCTGTACAATTTGTAAACCTGTATTTTATGTTGTATTTTTATTTTTATTTTAGACTCAAGCCATGAACTTTACATATAAATCATCTCGATTCATTTGAGAAACATTTATTTTCCCCAAGTTCAGTTTTCACATATAGCTAATCCATTTTTGTTGCATGTGATTTCTGACACTAATATTTATTGATTCATATGTGATCCCATATTATTTACAGGATGCACTATGCTGCATTTTCAGGACATATTGAAATTAAATTTACTTTCATTTTTAGATGACCACAGAGGACTATCATTCTTAGAATCACTGGAGGGGAAAAACAAGCTTTTACATAGATTTTTGTCTGAGGTTATAAAATTGACAGTGACTATGTGCCGCAGGGTTAAAACCAGAATAATTACAATGGAAATATTATTGATTGGTGCGTTTGTGCGCGCAGAAGCAGCCTGGGTGCCTGTGCGTTAGGAGACGTTACCTGAATGACTCGCATGTTGAGCCCGGTCTCCTGCGCGAGCTGCTCGCGGATGTGGCGGGTTGGTTTCGGCGTGGCCACAAACGCCGCTTTGAGCGTCTCCAGCTGTTTGGCCTTGATGGTGGTGCGCGGGCCGCGGCGCTTCTGGCACGCGCTCTGCTCCTCACCCTCGTTAGTGTTCGTGTCCTTATCCGAGCACGTGGAGTTATCCGTCTCTTTCGGGTCATCTGCGTTAGGCTCGGGCAGGTCGGGCGACAGGCTGCGGTCGGTGCACGACGACACTGCGAGGGACATAAAAACACGGAGTTTATACAGTGGAAACGGGGATCAGCCGTTTGAACACGCACACACACACACACACACACACACACACACACACACAAAACAAATAATTGTAATAAAAAATATTCAAAAAGATTTAAGGCAGATCAACATAATTTGACCTAATAACTATTTTTATAGGGCGGCACGGTGGCGTAGTGGTTAGCACGTCCGCCTCACAGCAAGAAGGTCCTGGGTTTGATTCCCAGCTCGGGCG
>JAOUQZ010000019.1:1725853-1736685 GCA_028564935.1 Neosilurus hyrtlii
CACACACACACACACACACACACACATATATATATATATATATATATATATATATACATACACACACACTAAAATTTGAAGTATGTTGCATTATTTTTTAGTTACTTGAATTCACATTGATCTTGATTGAGCTGCTCAGGGTATAACACGTCTTATAGAGATTAAGCACTTCGGAAATTGAGTGGGTGAGTGAATTTTTTTAATATACTGTATTAATCCCAAAAACTACTGCTACTGCATTTAGCCCGTCCAAAGAGCACACACACTTGAAGCAGTGGGCAGTGAGCAGCTGGGGGTTAGGTGCCTTGCTTAAGGGCAATTCAGCCATGAATGTGAAGGAAGGGAAGGTGCAGCTCACTCCCCCCCCACACCACACATTTTTCCTGCTGGTTCGGGAATCGAACCAGAGACCTTTTGGTCCCAAAGCCGCTTCTCTAACCGTTAGGCTACGGCTGCCCCCAATTTACTATTTATTTACCTGAATGAGAATATACACAGATCACAAATTTGAATCATGTCACAGTCATCCATGGCTGGAAGACAAAGGAACAAAATTGGCTGGGATGGATGGACTACTTCATCATTGTGCAATCATGGGTTTATTTGAGCTGAGCTATTTCTGATGTATACATTTATGCAAGTATTTCTCAGACTGTGTCACGCTGCCCTGTGATGCCCCTTGTGCAACAGTTCATGAATATGGAGTTGGTTGCTTTCATGTGTCTCAGAGGAAACACGTTACCCTTCATCCTCCTTGGTTGCTAAGTGTTGTATGATAGGAAAGAGCTGGCTGGTGGGTGGTAACTGGCAAGTGACCAAATTGGGTGGGAAAAAATTCTTGCTGAACCTGCAAAAAGTAAGAAACAAGCAGAAATATCTGATATCAATACATGTCAAAAACAAAGCTACTGCGCTGGTGCTATCATCGTAGCCATGCTGAGTGTTCAGGAGGCATTCTATTCAGATGCCCGAGCCAACTCAACTGGCTCCTCTCAACAAGAAGGAGCAGCAGTTTTACTCCGAGCTTCTCCTGAATGGCCAAGCACCTCACCATATCTCTGAGGGAGAGCCCTGCCACCCTGCGAAGGAAGCTCATTTCAGCCGCTTGTATCCGCGATCTTGTTCTTTCAGTCTCTACCTAAAGCTTGTGACTATAGGTCTATAATATAGGTCACTATAATATTTAATAATATACCATCCTTGCTCACTAGATGATGTTTTATTGCTCATATCCTATTACCTGATCATGACTTAAGAAAAAAAGTAAATGGTCTTGATAAGTTTTTTTTTTTTACTACGCATTCAAGACTGATTCCAAGAAATAGAATAAAAAATGTGACGTGAAAAAATTTATTATTTACTTTCAAGAATTTAACAATTTTTCCTCAATAAATGCAATTTTATTGGCTTGCAGCAAGGAGCAGGTCTTCTGTTTTTGGTATGGCCTGATGGCAATGTCAAGAGGAGGGCGCACCATATTCAGAGTGAGTAAACTCGATGTGCTGCTAGCTACTTAGAATGCTATTCTGTTAATGCTGGTTTCTTCAGTCAAGACTAATTCCACAAAAAGCAGCAAAATATGTAATTCATGTATTTGATGGTGTGAACTTTTTTTCTTAAGAATTGGACAGTTTTTTCCCAACAATCGCCAAATTCTGCTTGCTGTGAGAAACAGCTAACCAGCTAGCTCCATGCTGACTGCCTCTCCTGTAAAGTATTTTATGATAAGAACATGAATATTCTTTTTAATTTCCAGGAATTTGAATACAATGATAAAAATGCTATTTGTTACAATCCAGGGGACAGAATAAAATAGTATTTTTTTTTCAGTATTAGGGAATAGTATTCCACTCCCTCTTGTCGGATATGAGTAATAGCATGCACAGCTAAAGCCTCATGGGCTACGAGATAATATCTGATTTGAGGTTGTGAAACCGAATAAGCATCCAAACTGCTTAATCCTATTAGGGTCATGGAGAGGATGATGCCTATCTCAGCCAACACTTGGGTGAAGGCGGGATACACCCTGAACAGCTTGCCAGACCAACGCAGTGCAACACACATCCATATTGACACTCACACCTAGGGTCAATTTTGAGTTTGCCTAATGTGCATATTTTAGGATTATGTGAGAAAACTGGAGGAAACCCATGCAAGCAAGAACATGCAAACTCCACACAGAAATGCCTGATCCCGGGAATCAAACCCAGGACCTTCTTGCTGTGGGGTGGACGTACTAACCACCATGTCATTGTGCCACCCTTTAACTCATTAAATATATTACTGATAAATTTCCCATTACATTTCAGGCTGGACTATTCTTCGGTGGACATTAGATTAAATATGACACCTGAATACCCTCTCGAGGAAAATCAATATAATAGGAAGTACTATAATACTAGACCCAGTCTATAATTGACATGTTCTACTAATCATTAGGATAGAAACTTGTTTCAGCTACAGAGAGTCTCATGTACCTCAATGAAATGCGGAACTCTTTGGAGCAGTAGAAATCTTTGATCTAATTATCTTTAGCCTTCTAAACACCCAGTGTTCACATAAAAAAGTGAACATAATCACTGAATCACTGTGCACACACATAAAAGCTTCTTGTGCTAAGCTCATGAATCTGATCACAATACATTGAATCTAATCAAAGGAAGAACAGGAATGCCTCAGTGGGACAACTAGTGTGGGAAAATGCAACCAGTGTTCCAAAACAATGTGGATATCGATATTAAGAGAATGACTCAACTGACAAAAGGGCCAATGAAGATCATTCTACTGAGTCTGGTGCCGCAGTCAGTGTTTTTATCACCTATGGCTTTAGAGAGAACAGAAAAGAGGAGGGAGAAACCCTCTCCATTGGCTTGGTGCGTCTTTATCAATATAGCTCAATCCTTTCAGAGACTCTTTTCACCCTGACTGTGTTCATCATTAGCCCCTGCAACCTCTTGTTTGTTTGGCTGGAACTTCGGGATGTTTGGACTGAAAGGGGACAGTCTTGTTGGGAGGAGGAGATTAATGGATAGACACTAAAATAAGGTGTTGTGGGATAAAGCTTTAAAGCAAGTTGGTCTGAAAGGGGCAATGATCAAAACGTAGATACCCCAGGATATAACAGTGATGCAACAACTACCTTTAGATTTACCAATTCTGATTTTATATTCAAGTGACAACAAGCCTGAATGTACTTTATCCATAATCTATCCATCCAACCATCCAACCATCCATCCATCCATCCATCCATCAGTCCATCTATCCATCTGTTCATCCATTCGTCCAGCCAGCCAACTATCCCTCTTTCTATCCATCCTTGCATGCATTCATCCATTCATACATCCATCCATTCAGCCAGACAGCTATCCATCCTTCCACTCATCCATTCATCCAACCAGCCAACTATCCATCAATCCCTCCTTCCATCCTTCCATCCAACTATCTACCCATCCATCCAGCCAGCCTGCCAGTAAACTATCTATCCTGCCATCTGTTCATCCATTCATCCAGCCAGCCAACTATACATCCAGTCATCCATCCATCCATCCATTCACCTTATTTAAATGCCCTATTGGGTTGCCAGAGGCAACAGAGCATATTGGCATATCAGAGCCTATTCTGGGAACATCCTGGCACAAGGAAGGAGAATACAGCCCAAATGGAACCTAAGTTAGCTTAGTATCGTCAATCCATCTGCTGGAATGTTTTTGCAAAGTGGAAGGAAACCCAGGCAAACCCAGAAGAAACCCATGCAAACACAGGGACAGCATGCCATATGGACAGTAACCCAGGCTTCTGTTTAAGATACAACAACGTCTTTATTGAAATTCTTTATTGCAGATATTTTCGCCCTCTGTCATTGTCCAGTCAATAAAATCCCCACACTGTAAGATTTCTTACCCAAAATAAAGCACTGCATGTTTTCATATTATGCATACAACTCCTAGCACCAAAGATTTAATATTATTTTGCAAGAACAAATATGAGTTTGGATCAAAACCAAGATAGGGACAATGCCTTTGCTGAGAAGAAGAAGAGGTCAACCCAGTTTGCATTGCAGTTTGAGCTAGTTTCATTAAAAAGTGCATAGTCTTCATATATGGAGTTAAATTTCATCCATGTTGCTCCACTGCCACACCTTAAACTACATCTTCCATGACTCCAGTTACACCAACATGCTTTGTGTATTCAGAGTTTAGGACTTCGCGCATAAATTCCCAGTTTTACAAAAAATAAACAAACAAATAAATAAATAAAAAATGAGATTCTCATGGGAACTGGTGCAATTTTGGGTATGTTTATCATAATTTCAAAATATTTCTTAACCTGACAGCTCGTGAGGGGCTGGTGGTGTAGTGATTAGGGTTCTGGAATCATGATAGAGAGGTTGTGGGTTCAAATCCCTGTTATATCTTCATCGTGCTAAGACTCCTGGGCAAGGTCTTAACCACAAGTGTGCCTTTGTCCACCCAGCAATATAAATTGGTACCATAAAACTGGGAAGTACTGGTACTGGGAAGGTAACCTGCGATGGACTAGCATCCCATCCAGGAGGAGTTGAGCTCCAAGTTGCTTTACTCTAAGGAAACCGGGGATAACCTTCAGCCTGATGAGCCAGTAGGCTTGAGTGTAAAAGCCCAACAGACTTACCTTACCTACGTTCATATAAAAATTTTAACAAGTATTCTTGTTAAATTGGTCACCCATTGGTCTTTTATGCTTGCCATCTAGATTGTGTTTTATTTGAGGTTGGATATTGAATATTTTTAATATTTAGCATTCAGAACTGTGGCTGCTATCATAACAAGGGCCAGACTATACCTACTCTACACCACAGGATAATCTGGGAGGATAATCATTGAGAAAAAGGTGCAGTTAGACGAGGTTGGTTAAATCAGATTTTGAGCGCATGAGGAGGAACGGTCATCCAAACATAATCTACTAGATAATTAGACACCAGATCAAACTCCAGAATCGAGCCAGAGAAAGACAGCCAATTTGTCTAGCGTTAGACTCTTTCTTCATCCTCTTCTTGTACTTCTTCTTCTTTTTTTAAACCATGACATATGATTGTGATGGAAGCCTTTTTCAGGAACAAAGAATCTCATCTACCTCAAGGAAAATGGTAAACTCTTTGGTGCAGTGGTTGTCTTTGAACAAAATCCCTTCAGCCTTCCAAACACTCAGTGTTCACACACAAAAGCAGATGTAAGCTCTCATTCAGTGAGGATGCAAATAAAAGCTCCCAGTGGTAAGCCACTGCTAGTCCTCGGGGGTTAGTTAACTGCCAGGGACATCGGCGATGTACACAGAGAATAAGACTCTGAGATTTATATAGCGACAGGTTTTGGGGGAAAGCAGGAAAATGTGGTGGGAGCAAAAGAGAGAAAAAGAAATGATTGTAATTAATTATATTTCTTCTTTTCTTGGTGGGAAGAGTAAACTGTGGCTGAGGTGGATGAGTTGGTCCTGAAGAAAGGAGAGTAATTAAAGGAAAAGGCCACTTGTTGTACAGATGATGGGAATTTTTGGCACTCAGAAGAGGGCACATTGAGAGACGGTAGTCAGGGCAAACACACACACACACACACACACACTTCATGAAAACATATACACACACTTCATGACAACACTGCACACATTCACATGCAAGGTCATTCAAATGCACACACACATACACACACATTACATGAAAACATGTACAGTGTTATAAACATGCGTATGCAAGGTCATACAAATACAGACACACACACACACACACACACACACATACACACACACACACACACACACACAAACACACACACAAAGGTATTATTATACAATTAGATTTGATTTTTCATTGATTTTTTTTTTAATGTGAATACAAATAAAATTAATAGAAACTTATTTTACAACCAAATATCTTGATTATGGTCAATGTTGTACATTCATACAACACCTTCTTACATGCCTGCCACAATGATTCTCACACCAATAAACAAAGACACTAAGCATTACACACAGAAATTAAGAGGTTTCTAGCTAAAAAAATAAAAAAATAATAATCATCTTAATCTCATTATATCCAATTTGATTAAATTTTTTAAAACAAGGGGGCAGTGGTACAAGGGGTTCAAGCCCCACTTTCACTAAGTTGTCATTGCTGCGCCCCCAGTACAGCTAACTGGGTTATCAAAGGCCAGCCATGTTGCTCATTGTCAGCGAGTTACTGCACTGCGATGGCCTGGCAAGCCGTCCAGGGTGTACTCTGCCCTCGCCCAGAGTTGGCTTAGATGAGCGCCAGTGTCCCCGCGACCCTAATTAGGATTAAGCAGGTCAGAAAATTAATGAATTTTAATACAAGGTGACCCCAAAAAAAGCCATCACATATTTTAAAGTTAAATTAAATTGATGTGTGGTTTCAGTAAGATGGAGCTACAGCACACAGCTTGAAGATCATTGGAAGTACTGAGGGAAATGTTTTCGGATCAGTTGATCTCATTGTGTGGCGATGTTGGGTGGCTGGCCCATTCCCATTACCTCTTTACTTTTAAATTTTTTCTGTGGGGCATCCTTAAAACATAAGTGCATACTCATCGACCCCAAACTCTTGAAGCCCTTAAGTTATTCAGCAGGTGATAACCACTGTTCCAGCTGTTGGACCATGGCAGCCTTCAGAAATCACCTCCAAACGTGTACAGGCACCATTTGAAGGATGATCATCTTTAAAACATGATGTATTGTATGAAACAACTGTATTGAATAAAGTTGCATGTGTACAATTAATAATTTGATTACCCTTAACAATTTTTCTTCATTTACCTTTGAGAGACTATTTTAACTATAATGCATT
Source organism: Neosilurus hyrtlii (assembly GCA_028564935.1). NCBI lineage: Eukaryota > Metazoa > Chordata > Actinopteri > Siluriformes > Plotosidae > Neosilurus > Neosilurus hyrtlii. The sequence continues at coordinate 1,732,689 of JAOUQZ010000019.1, forward strand.
TCATTTTCTTAGAATGTAGTGCTTAGCATGTCCACCTCTCTGCAAGAAGGTCCTGCGTTTGAGTTCTGGGCTCAGTTTCTGTGTGGAGTTTGGACGTTCTCCCTGTGTTTGCTTGGGTTTCCTCCAGGTACCCTGGTTTCCTCCCACAGTCCAAAGACATGCACATTAAGCTAACTGGCTGTTCCAGATTGCCACTAGGTGTGATTGTGAGTGTGAACTGTTGTGCGTGTTGGCCCTGCAATGGTCTTGCAAGCTGTTTAGGGTGTACATAGCCTTCGCTCAGTGTGGATGAGATAGGATCCAGCCTCCTGCAATCAGATTTAACATTTCAGCAAAGACAACCTTAGATTTCCAACAACATGATATTTCACTATAATTTAAAAAAAAATATTAGGCCAAAATGTAGAAGCCATGCATGCATGAAAACGTGAGTACACCCTGACTGCTTCCATAGGAATTAATTAGTAATAAGCAGCCAGGTGTTGCTGATAAAAAGCGTAACCACCTCTGTGAAAGTTTTGGAAGTTTGCTGGTCTGTAACATTCTGGTGTGTGTCAACACAATGCTAAGGAGGTAAACGAAAGATCAGCATTGATCTTGTAGAAGCAATTGTTGCCCATTATTCTCCCTGCTTGGTAGCTGGTATATGATTGGAAGAGCTGGATTGATGATCCTTTTAGAGCATTATTTTAGGGTTTTTAAAATTTGAGGCCAGAGCAATCAATCACCGATCGTTCATTTATAAAACCACAATGAGTTATGATGTTTCTCCTTTCACTTTCACCAGACACTATCATGAATTAAAGCAATAACACATTCTCGTTCTTAGAGGTTTTTTTTGAACACTGACAATCTTATAACCTTTACAATTACTAATCAACACAGGAATTGTGAAAGGGATGCGAAATCAGTGTTTTACTGTCTTGATTCAAATATTTCTGAAAACCTGATGACTATTGACTGCACAAATACTGAATACTAAAGAGTTTGATGTGTTCTGGATGAGGACATTGAACCAAATGTCTCCACAATACGAAAAAGGATTCAGTACTGGTATTCTGTTAAAGACTGGAAATCCCAAAATATTAAGTCATTAATTCATGTTACAGATGTACCAAATTTAAAAAAAACAGCTGTATTACTTAAATAAATATGCAAATAATTTAATAAGGCCTTGTAATTATATGCAAAACAAAAATACAAAAAAAAAGTTGCACACACAAATATGTTTTATCCTTGCTTACAGCAGGTAATCATCATGCCATTGTTTCAATTAACTTAAGCAAACATAACATTGTTGGGTTCATTTCTCACTGACATCTTGAATTGATGAGGGAAAAACTGAACCCCTTCATAAAGTCTTCTCCAGCACATCCCGAAAACTTTCAAAAGAGTTAAAGTCAGGACTCTGGGGTGCCAATACATATGTGAAAATGATTCCTGGTGCTCCCTGAACCTCTCTTTCATTATTTGAGTCCCCATTTTATATCCGTGCCATCAGGGAAGAAAAAGTCCATTGACGTGATAACCTGCTCATTCAGTACATTCAGATCATCAGCCGACTTCATTTTATTACCACATTAATGTTGCTGAGCCTCAACCGGACCAACTGGAGCAACAATGCCATGGAGATTACATGCTGTGATCAAGGATAAATGCCCTCCATGAAAATATTAGAGTGTGTGACTTTTTTTTTTTGGCCAGGCAGTGTAGTCTTGATGTTTAATAATAATAATTATAATAATAATAATAATAATAATAATAATCATAATGATGATAAAATAATACTAATATTAATAATAATGATAATAATAATAATAATAATGATAATAATAATAATAATAATAATGATGATGATGATGATGATGATGATGTTGATGATGATAATAATAATAATGATAATGATGATGATAATAATAATAATAAGAAGAAGAATGATGATGATGATGATGATAATAATAATAATAATAATGATGATGATGATGATGATGATAATAATAATAATAATTATAATAATTATAATAATAATAATAATGTTAATAAAAATTATAATAATAATAACAATGTGGCACCAGATGCATCTTCTTAAGGCATCACACTGATTATACATTCTAAGCAAACTAAGGAATCCATTGTTTATTTGAACAAAATACATGGTACTTCCTTTTTCACTACAAATCCTATATACCCAGTTCGTTTTAGGATAGAACTGCTGTACGTGAACTGAGTATGCATTAATTAATTAACAGATTAGGCCTTTACCTGAGGGTACAGTAACTAACAACGTTGTTATCATCTGACTTTGACGAATTATAAAAATAAAGATAATGATGCTATTATAATGAAGGCAGTCCAAATCAAAGTTGGAGGCTATAGCAAAGGTTTCAGTTTTTCTTGAACTGATAGGGCTTAGCATTAGAGTTGTGAATAGATAGGTAGGATCCAAAAAAAGTGGTTTTTGCCGGCCCTGTTAAAATCCTATTCACCAATTGTTCTCCCTCACACAAGCTTTTCTAAAAGGAAAAGCAGAAGAGAGCCAGGTGTCCCGGCGACACGTTTACAGAGATTGGGCGCAAAAAGCGACCAGCGCTACCACCGATTCAATTCTTTATCTCTCCCTCCTCATCCCCACACTCTGAATGTGGACTTTTATTGATAAGAAGTGCTGTGTATCTCTGGAAAAGCTGAAAAAAAATAAGTCTGCTGCAATCTCTCTCTCTCTCTCTCTCTCTCTCTCTCTCTCTTTCTCTCCTCATCTTCTCTTTGAACGTCGAATTTTATTGACAAGAGGTGCTTTGTGTCTATGGCAATACTTAAAAAAAAATTTAAGTCGGCCTCACTCCTTTGCTCCTTTCTTTCTCGTCCCCCCACCCAATCTCACACTCCCTCCATTCCACCTCCTTCATCCTGCTCCAGCCATTCCTCTCTTCCTCCTATCATTCCCAATAAAAAAATGTTCTCCCCCCCCTCCCCCCTTTCTCTCTCGCTTGGTTGTGAGATTTGCCTAACAAAGAGTGCCTCTGCCCAAGGTCAGATAAGGAACCATGGCGCAAGAAGCCACAGCCGCTGCTCCTTTCATTCGTCTTTGCCCCTCCATTTCTCCGAATTATCTCAGCTGCACATAATAATTATTACTGAGGACGGAGGAGAAGAGATAACTGAGAGGCAGAGAGAGAGAGAGAGAGAGAGAGGGAGAGAGAGAGAGGGAGAAAGGGAAAGAAAGAGAGGGAGAGAGGGAGAGAGAGAGAGAGAGGTAGTGTGAAAATTTAGCTTTGCTATTATGGAGGAGTGTGAAGTTAAATTATACTCCAGTCTCCAGGTTTCTTATACATAAACTTATATATAAATGTATATAGAACCATATGATTTTAATGAAAGAAATGATTATTAGGAAGAGTAAAAATGCGAAAATATCCAGAAATGCAGTTTAAAATGTAACTATTCAATTTGAATATTATTAATTATCACTTAGCGCTGCAATTTAAACACTTGAGTTGCTATTGTACCGTGTCTATGGTATTAAAAAGATATTCCAATAATGTGGAACGAGTTTGACATGAGACAAGACATGAATGTAATTTATTCACGTTATGTGGCACTTACTACACCAGTAGCCACCTAACACATGCACACATGTATATACGAATCTGACCGAACAGGCAGTGAAATCTACCACGTCCCATGACCTTTGACCTCACAACCTCAGCCATGTTATCAGGAAGCCAGCTAAGCCCCCTAATCCTCAGCTTCATATCTTCACCTCTACTCTGGAGAAGGCGCTATCACTCCGGATGAGGCACTCTGTATAGCACAGATACCGTGTGCGTTGGGGGTGGGGTGGCTGATTGGTGGGGCTGGGATGGAGATTACAATCACTGCAGCTGTATTGTAAACCTCAGACGATGACAGGTTAACTGGTTCAACCCACACACACACACACACACACACACACACACACACACACACACACACACACACACACACACACACACACACA
>JAOUQZ010000019.1:1829488-1842685 GCA_028564935.1 Neosilurus hyrtlii
GAGAGAGAGAGAGAGAGAGAGAGAGAGAGAGAGAGAGAGAGAGAGAGATTAACAGAATTGTTTTGTCTAGGAGGAAGAGGAGGGCAGTGAAGATGATGGCCACAGTGGTGCTTCTGTTTGGTGCTTGCTGGGCTCCATTTCACCTTGTATCACTGCTGCTGGACTATGGTAACCACGCACACACACACACACACATTTAACTGATACTTTTTAATGGGGGGCATGATGGTGTATGGGACAGCACTTTTGCCCCATAGCTGCTAGTTCTGTATTCAAGCCCTGGGCTCAAGGCGTTTCCGTGTGGACTTAGCATGTTTCTTCCAGGTGCTCCCACAGTCCAAAAACATGTGCATTAGGTTAACTGGCTGTGCCGAATTGCTCTAGATGTCAACAGATGTTTGTCCTAGGGGTTGGTGTCAGAAAAAACATCTGGTTGTAAAAACCTTGCCAAAACTAATCAATGTATTAATTTCACAAAGAAGTAGGGAAAGGTGCAAATAAAGATCTGATACTTTTTAATCATACACTCTTATTGATTTTTTTTTTTTAACTTTTATAATCTTGGACCTTGCAGAAAAGCTGACCCTGGACCTGGACTCAGAGTTTCTATTGCTCAGCTTGGTGCAGATTCTTGGCTTCAGCAACTCGGTTTGCAACCCAGTGGTGTACGCTGCCCTTAACACCAACTTCAAGAGGGATTTGGTGGCCCTTTTCACACAGAGGCGGATACTCTGTTTCCAGAGAAGGCGGACCCAGGTTTGCATCTCTGTTATAGAACCAAGGGCTGCTGCGGAAAGGATGGAGAGGGGAAGTGGGGTTCAGCCATGGAGGAAAGTGGCCTGGGACACAGCAAATGGTGCAGCACCAATGACAAATGGAGCAAGGTCAGAATCCTCCAACCCTGTGAACCTGCTTGGTGCCATTTGGCCCAGTAACAATTCAGGCACCGTCATTCTGAACGTTACTGACCCCGTGCACATGGATGCTATGTATAGATCAGATCAGAAAACAATGGGAAAGACAAGTGGATAATTCTCTGGTGCAGGAAAAAGTCACTGTGAAAATATTAGGATCTCAAGTGTGATGGTACTACCCACATCAAATGTACCGAACCATACATTTGGGTGACATAATGGCGTAGTGCTTAACACATTCGCCTTACAGAAAGAAGGGCTCAAGTCCTGGGGTCCCACATTCCAAAGACTGCACATCATGTTAAGTGACTGTTACAAATTGACCCTCGTTGTGGGTGTGAGAGTGAATGGTTGTGAGTGTTTGCCTTGTGATGGTCTGGCGAGCTGTTCAGGGTGTGTCCTGCCTTCGCCTAGAGTCAGCTGACAGACAGTCAGCAGACCCTAATGGATAAATGGGTTCAGAATGAATGAATGAATGGTTACACCATCTTTACTGTAGTAATCCACAGACTTTGTGAAATTCAAACACAGCCATCATACCCAGAGTAGAAGAAGACCCTGTTCACAGTCAATGCAGGCATGCACACTTCTTTTCTGAATGCACCAATGGTACTTTTTCATTTTTCTTCAGCAGCAGCATTGTTCATGTCAGGGACGCGGTGGACCTAGAGAATATTCCAGAAGAACTGAGCACAAAGTGATAATACACTATGCATGGGGTGTAAGCTTATCTCTTGAGCAGTGTGCTCACATACGATGGGGTAATTTAGAGTAGGCCATACTTAAGACCAGTATATATAGGTTTCCAGTTTCCATTCCCGGGTTGAACTCACACTCACTGACATAGCAGTGTGACATTTTGATTGGCACAGAGCTTCAGTGTATCCACGCTGGGATTTAAGTAGCCTGTTTTTTTTTTTTCTTGCCACTAATCACAACTGAAAGTTATAAAAAGACTGTACACTCATGCTTGCAACACAGTTATGTTAAGCTAGAAAACTTTAAGATTCTACCTTAAAAATACCTCAATATAAGGAATGTTTCAGGCTCAGAGCTTGAACGAGGAGCTCCGTCCGGCACGAACGAACCATACTTAAGAGAAATTGGTATAGAATCGATCTGAGTTTTTGTGTCCCGTACATTGGTCCGTCCATCTGTCAGTTCATACGTATACACATGGGAACGCTGTGGTGAGTTTGCATGCCGGTATATAACCATCGTAATGGGAATGAATGTCTGAGTGATGGTAACTTCTTCTACTCCATCTTCCCCCCAAACGCTTACTTGCTTCTTCTACTCCATACCCCCCACCCCCCAAACTGTTACTTGTTTCAAGCAATAGAATGAAATACACTTTTTTTAAACCAATGTAATCAGAATTCTCTGTGACATATGCAGTAAGTATCTTCATTATTTTAGCTGGCAAAAAACTATTACTGCCATGCAATGCATTACTCATTTGAATAGAAAGGCCCTTAACCCAAACACACTGAGGAATCTCATAAAGTTTCTGACGCGTATTACGTGCTTACGGAAGTAAACCTATCCAGCAGAATGGCATCTCTCTACCCTGTGGTGATACTGGGTTTCAATTAAAGCAATCTTATCTCAGTAGCATAACACTTTTAGACAATATCAAAACTTTGGGGAGGGGGCGGTCATAACGTGATGGTTACATGATATTACATCATCGATGGCATCATCAAAACAAATTCATATTAAATGTTTGTATCAGGAGAAGTTTGTTTTTTTGGAGCTCCACTTTTATGCAGTGTCTAAATCTTTATTGTACAATGCCGTGCTTTAGCAGACGAGCCAAAGTGCTGAAGCTCAGAGTGTGCACGGTTCATACATGTATATGTACATTCTGCATACACTAAAAATTGGAAATGTACGTTTCTTCCTTTGGAATGTAATTTATTTTATGTTCACGGTTAACTCAGCAGTTAGCAGTAGATATGGTCTGTTGGACATTTACACCCAAGCCTAGTGGCCCATTTGAGCAGGTTCTAGGAATTCAACTCCTCCTGGACGGGCGGCTAGTCCTAGTCCAGGGTAGATTACCTTCCTTGTATTTTTTTTTTTTTTACTGGCACACTTGGTAAAGACCTTGCCCAGGGGTCTTAGCATGGTGGGGGTCTAATGGGGATTCGAGATCCCCATTAGACCTTGAGAGGTCTGTTGAGCATAGACATGGAGAGAAATGGACCTACCAACTGGAAGATCTAATCCTTTTAATTTCTGTTTACAATATTACATCTGTGAGACTTGAGCGTGAACAGTGGTGTTTGATTTCCAGTGTAGTTTGTAGTAATGAAAAGTAATGATGTTTAAGAGGTAAGAAAGTAAATCTTAGTTCAGACAAGCTAACAGGAAGCTAAATAAAACACATACGTGCATGTTCACTGATGTCCGCCATCTCTGGCATTTACGTGTTCACCCAAATACACTGTACTGATCTCAGCTTCTCATACCAGCATGGAAGGAAGATCAGATGAAATTGATTATCCTGTAGGAAACTTACAAGGACACAAAAATAATACGGACATTCCATACATAAACAGTGGGGCCGGTGGTGTTGTGGTTAGGGTGCTGGGTTTATAATCGGGAGGTCATTCATATTCAAATCCATGTTAAATCCCCACTGTGCTAGGCAAGGTCTTAACCACAAGTGTGTCTCTGTCCAGCTAGCAGTATAAACGTGTACCAGTAAAAAATATATAAAAGGTAAGCTGCGATGGACCAACATCCCTTCCAGGAGGAGTTGAACTAGTCACTTCACGTTACAGAAATTAGTCATAAGCTCCGGCATGATGAGCCAGTAGGTGCAGGTGCAAAAGGCCCAACAGACCTTATACATAAACAGCACTCCACACTCAGGATCAAACCTGCAACACTGCAGTGACTTCTGCAGCAACAGAAATCCTGAAGAAATGTTCTCAAATAGAGCTTTCTCGAGATAATGGTGAAGTCTATTGTATTACATGCACCTTGTTTTTATCTTTGTATTGATTTCAGACCAAAAGAAACTGTTGTTTGTGTGAAGTCATTGTGCAAACTTAAATTAAACTGAATTTCATGCCACTGTGACATTAAATTGTGTTTGTTCTGCTTCTACAACTTTAGACACTAATGTCGGTCACAACAACAATTTAACCAAATTTATCCAAACCCTGAAAATCTAAATTTCAGAATCAATTACACAAAAAATGTTTCACTCAATCAGATAATAGTGTTTCGACTGTTGCTGAGCAGGATGAACTAGGCCTTGTTCTCTCAGCTACGGACAGTACAGCTACACAGAAAATGCATATGGCTATGATACAAAGCTAAATAAAGGAAATGTTTTGTCAAACCAGTAAACATGGTCAACATTTTCACACCTGGTGTCCTAGGTTGGTTTGTATCATCTGCCAGTATCTGACTTTGCATGGATTTTTCAGGTTTTGCAATGTTCGTGCTGTATCAGGTTGCGACCAGGTATATGGTTTCTCTGGGATATAATTTTTGCCATCCCAATAGACTGGGCTTTGTTGTGGAGCTCTGTACTGAGACGCCATTTCCACAGCTGACTTGCTTTTGGTTTTTTAATTTCTTGTTTTATAGATTGCCTCTGGCAATTAGCATTCCAACTCGCACCAATGCTTTTTTGTGTGCAAAGTGTCACTTCCGCAAGCATGTTCGTACTTTGCTCAAATTGGTCATACTTCACGCAAATGAGTAGACAATTTATACTTGCGATCAACCCTAGGAAAATGGTGGAACTTCCTTACAAGATGGGATATGCAGAGAAAAGACTTTTACTGTGCTGCAATGTTTATAACAACATAAAAACAGACCCCCTTTTCCCCAAACTTGTCTAGCAGTGGACATAGTTGGCTCTGGTTTTAAGCCCTCAATATAACAAATGAAGACTTCTTCATTATTATAAAAACCATATAAAGAAGAGTTGGTAACGTTGAATTGCCTCCGCTGTTGCTGCTGTAAATAACATTATAGGCACAATAGACTGCAATGCAACAGACATGTGTACACCCTCTCCAGACCCATTCCCATACCTCAACCATAAATAGTACCACTCAAAGTCCAAACTCATCTGCGACTCCCAGATCCATCTGTTTAATGTGGTCTCCTGTTCCGGGCGATTTAGGGGGCCTATTCTAATGAGATCAACGTGCACACGCTTTCAATTTACAAAGACAAAAATTCACCAATCTGAGTAATCGAAGTCTACTCCAAGTACACAGCCACAAACAATTACAAGGTTTAATAACGTCATAAATCTGACTTAGATTTTCCTACAAATTTATTAAAATTACAAAAAAAAATTATAAATTTACAAAAGTACTAAAGAAGGTAGTGATGCATGAGGCCCAATGTTTCCTTAATCTCATAATATATATATATTTATAAATAAAGTAAAACTACTGAGAGTAAAATCTCCGAAATAAATAAATAAAGATAGATAGATAGATAGATAGATAGATAGATAGATAGATAAATAAATAACACGGGGCCATCTGCTGGCCTGCTGTAATACCATTTTTTTTTTTTTTTTTTTTTTTTTAAACTCATCTCACAATGTTAAAACACAAAAGTGTAAACATTCCTGGATCCAGAATTTGATGCGGATCATCTCCAAAATTGAATAGAATGTTATATGAATTAAAATTCATTCCTCCAAACTTTTTACCTAAATCCATTCATAAGTTTTTGTGTAAAGTTACAAACAAAAACCAATGGAGACAAAAGCATCACCTCCATGCAGGATGTTAAAAGAAAAACCCAGCATCATGTGTCTTGATTTTTTCATCCCAAATCCACACTTCAAATTTAGTAAGAAATATTTATTTAAAAATTAATTCATTCTACAGAAGTATTTGCAACAGCAAATACCTTAACATTTAAGCAAACAATTGTCAAAGTGGGGCAATACATTTGCTTCTACTATATATTAGGGCGAAACGTGGGTGAGCAACTGGAGGAAGCAAAAAAACAGATGTGTTAAAAAGAAAAAAGAAACAAGGCTGAAATATGACTAAAGCAAATAATATAGTGAAATTATGAAAACAATTCAGCTTATCTATTGAATGAGTTGTTCTTGTATTTAAAAAAAAATCCTCACAATAAGTGCTTTAAGAGAGAACAGAGAGAAAAAAGAAAAACAGGTCCCTTGAAATTGATGCACGTACAGTCTGGTCCAAAAGCTTGAGTCAAATGCTGTGAAACAGTTTTATCCGATCAACACCATGTTTCCCAAGAACACAGCAATTAAAATAATCTTACATTTTCTTTTACTGTTAATCAGTAAGACCACAGACTGGACTTGTACAAAAAAAAGAATGTCTTGTGTGAAGGTTCTCCATCACTGATAGCTGGTCTAGACAATCAATTCAAACTGTTGGACCAGACAGCATCAATCCATCTTAGAATAATAGTTCACTTTTGAAAACACTAGGTGGCAGTGCCTGCACTGTTACATGAGTTGAATGAACACTGGACACTTTTCTTTTCTGGTGAAAGAATACACTCATACAACTAGAGTTTATACAGCCATAACGCTACGTACATAGCTGAGTCAAAGGCCAAAGTTCATTTATCACAAAAAAAAATGAGTGATCTATACATAGAAAATTATAAATAGCCACAGTCTTTATGAAGCCATCATCAATAAAAAATTAAAACTCTGTTTTTGGCTGTAAGGGCGTTATCATTTATAATAACATAAAAAATAATAATAATAATAATAATAATAAATTCACAATAGGCACCATATTGTAGCTTCATAATGACTGTTGCCTTATATAATTCTCTATTATGAACTCATTCAGCAGTCAGTCTGTTCCTTCAGTTGTAGTATGTTACTATACTTCATTCTCTTAACTCTAGGTTTCTATAGATTCATATATTTATATCTGTATTTGTTTTATTTTTACTATATACACACAACTCAGGCCAAAAGAAAATAAAATACAAATCTTGAGTTGAAAAGACCTTCATTTTTCTCTGAAAAATAAAAATTAAAATTAAAAAAATAATAATAATAACCCACACGTACCAACACATCCATGGTTTATTACATGAAACAGATTAAAAGTATTTTTTTAAAAAAAAGGTTCTCTTGTTTTTGAGGCGTGTTGATCGGGAGCAATGGGGCACCCATCAGAAATGTAGGGGCTTGTGCTATACAGATTTAAAAAAAAAAACAAAACAAAAAAAAAAAAAAAAACAAAAACACATTTGCTGGACCTGTAGTTCTTTACAATGCCTGGCAAATGAAAAAAATACACACAAGAACACACTTGGATATGGTAAACAGGTATAAATAATGACACAGTTCTACTATGACAATAAATACATCCAAATTCTACATAAATAAAGAAATGGTAGAGGCTGAAGAGGTGTTTGTGTAACTGAGAGAAGACGGTCGCTTTTCACGACGACGCTGAGCTGCTGTTAGCAAACAGCATGTTTACGCTTAGGTGCGACCATGAATCAATCTTCTGTCTACTACTTTTTATCATAAAACCTTTTCCTTTCTGAAGAACCTTAACTGCCTTGCGTGCACAAGTCTATGGATGAAAGCTTTATGACCTTGACTAATGTCTGAGCACAAATCATCTTTGATTCCCCTTCCTTCCTCCATCCCACAATATTCACGATCAATGAACAATGGAAAAATGTGACAAAAAAAAAAATCTTAGTCATATGTAGTGTAGTCTGTAGTTTTCACTATAAATGTGCACAAAAACCAATGAGTCAAAATCAAATATTTGTCTGCAAAAAGTACAGCTACCTTCTACCGACACCACTGAAAGATTTCAACGCGGGCTTCGGACCAATCCATAGTTTAAAAAAAAAGAAAGCCTGAGGCCAGTGCACAATCTGAGACGAAGCCACGCGGTTACCTAGCGCGAGTCATCGCTGAGTCCAGTGTTGGCTTGAATAGAGCCAAAAAAAGATGCTACACACAGCTTTAGGAGATAAACAGAAGCTAACTCCTCCCCTTCTGGCTGTCTCAAACACGTCATTCTCGGCTTCACATCAGGCTGCTCTCGATGAGTGTGTTTCAATGTCTTAAATATTCTTCTTAACATTGATTTAGATTCACAGCCCAGTGTTTGGTTCATAAAAGTAGAAAATGTTGCTACAGCGTTTATGCTAGATTAGCCTCAACGATCTGTTTCGCTGCAGGACGTCACGGCATGAAAGAGAAGCTGTATCAAGTGTTGCTTCTCTCTGCAGTACAATTTAACAATTGTTTACATGCATTTTCTTTTCTTTTTTTAATTGGCTTAAGAGGTAATGGGAGGCATTTTATGTCCCCCAACCCAACAAAAATAAAAAATAAATCCTCCCCATGCCTCTCAAATGCCACATTGCTTGTTATGTTTCACAAGTCTGTTTAAATGAGTTTTGTTCATATTAACCAGCTCATCGTAAACAACATTTGCACCTTTAGTTCATTATCGGACGTCAAAAGGAAAGACAGTACTTTCCGTTTTTACAAGTTCTCTACAAGGTGTTTTTTTTTGTTTGTTTGGAATCACTCGTATTTGTAGTAGCCTCGCTCAACCGCACGAGAGGCGATCTGCTCGGCGGAGTAGCGCTGATCGAGATCAAGTAGCGCCTGTAGCAGAAAGTTGATATTGGCGCGCAGTCCCTCACGCTGCATCCACACGCGTAACAGTTCGTACACTTTGTCGCTAGCATTCTGCGACTCTGCGAGCTTGATGGCATTATCATTTACGCCAATGCTGCGAAAGAACTTGTTGTGAACGCGCACATCCAGAACATCAAACAGATCAAAGCTCTTGCTTAGTGATTGCTCCTCACCTGTAAAGAGGGAAAAAAAGAAGACATCAGAATGAACTACATTATAAATCTTGTATATATGGATACAAAATGTAATTATACTAATTATCTGAAACTAGTAAACCTTTAAACTTCATTTATTGACAAAAGCCGCCTCGCAAAGATTCTCACACAAGAAATATTCAATCCATACTTTTGATCGTTAAATATACCAATGCTTCATATTTAAATGGAAGACTTGTACGACAGCAAGCTCAGCTAGATCAGTTTTATTTAATAACAAATTTATATATTTAAAAAAAAAAAAAAAAAAAGGCCTTATACTTTTTTGTTCCATTAAATTTCGTTGAATGTGCAAACATGTGTCGGTTAAGCAAGTTAAATCAATTATAAAAAGGTATTCCCCCACCAGCCTGGCCTTCTCTCTCTTAAAAGTAAAAATTGGAACCGAAGACTCTCACATCACAATAATGAACAATTATGCACCGAAGGTGAGGTGGATGTTGCTGAATAATCCCAATCATAAGACTACTTAATTCAGCAACATACATCAAGCCTAAGGGGCATAATTGTTTCAGTACACACTACACGGAAACAAACATAAAAAGCACACTAAAATGAGACTTTTTTCAATTGGGATATTTTGGGGACGAACGCAACTGAGCATCGAGTTTAGGCAGGTGCAGAGCCTGGGAGCTGTGTAATGGTATTTCTTAAGTTTTGGTAATACTCCAGAAACCTAAAAAAGCAAACAATATCAAGATTTTTATTTTTTATATTTCCATATTTTTATGACGGCTGAGACTGCTCAGGTGGGCTCTGCACTTTGAGCCAAGCTACTAGTGCTTCAGAGCTAACAGTGTGTTTTGAGGGAAGCCACTCACAGTTTAGTACATCCTACACAGACACATAAGAAAACTGGCCCCGTAAAGGTGTTTGCATAGTAATTAGAAATTTTTGCATATACTTCACACAAGCACAAACTAAAACGATGTTTTATTTTTCCATTTTAAAGCATGATGATGATAACGCCGCCTGCTCAAGTGACCATGACAAACTGTCATTTTGATTAAATCACTGTCCACTCGAAATAATGATTTTTAATCCCGAGATAGCAGAAGCAGTCCAATCAGATTGCTTTTTTGTGTGTAGTGTATTTGCAGTCAGCTGCCCTTGTAGAACATTAATTTACATCCCCTGGCCAGACAGAATAAAGAATATTAGCGTGCTGTGTTACACAAAATCGTCAGGAAATTAAATATAATTTCAGCATTTACCATTTAAGAATAACAAGAGCAATCCCTGATCCCACTTATCAATGAACAATATGCGATTCATTAAACCAATATTACACGAGGAAATAAATCAGTGTTAATATAATGTGCGTGTTGAAAAAAGAAAACAAACCCTGGTGTTAATTAGCTAATTTGCCCAAATACAAACTTTGCCAGAGAGGAGAATGGCTAAGCAAATATCTAGAACACATCAGCTTTCACTTGTGTGCGAGTGTCTTCAGTCGAAAAGCACTGTGTGTGTGTGAGAGAGTAAAAGAAATAAACAGCTGTTAAACTGGAATTACTTACCAAGCAATGGAACAAGTCTTCTGGGTGTGCCATCCTCCTATTAACAAAAACCAAACACACAAAAACAAATTAATGTTCTGTTTTCTGGTAGAAAAATAAAAGCGTGTCTCTGCAGTATAGTATGTCGGATCTGTTGACTTTACCATGACTCATACAGGCTGTTTCTGAATTCCTGCAAACTCAAAGGATTCTAATAGAACAAGCCCGACATGCAAATCGCATATTTTGAAGTTAATTTAAAGCAGCAGCAGCGCCCAATCCAGCTAATGGAAAAATAGCTTGAGAATTAAATTTGCTCCCTGTTCCAACACACCCAACCCAGCTGATCATGGTTGTCAGGAGTGTTGCACATATTACACAAGGGTGTGCATATGTGCATTGTTCGGTTCTTTATTATTTGGCTAATCACATTGACATGATGTGGTAAATCACTTTAAAGCACTAAAGCTAAAGTGCTGATGGGGAAAAGCCAGAGTGATCCCAGATGTGCTGATACATCTCACAGCAGTAACTGACTTTAATCACCCTACGAGGAACTCATACACATTAAAACGTCCTTTAAACCAAGCAAACAACGCAGGGCAGTGAAAGCATACCATTCAGAAGCTTATTAAAAAACTGTAGCGCTGTTTTCACTCACCTTAGCCCATGACTCCGCCTCCCTCTCACAACTGGCTGAAACAGGAAGTGGTACATTGACTGGCAGGGCTGAAAGACTTGTCTGAGAGGAGCTGGTGGTGTTTGGGAGGCTGTCCCCAAGGCCCCGGTCCTCATCTTCCACCGGGATGCTTTTACCCCCCAGGAAGTGCGTCTCTTGCAGCAGGGGACGGAACTCAGTGCGAGGCAGCTCCGCTTCTTCTAATCCCGCGTTACGGCTGTTCTCACACTCCTCAGAGGTAGGGACGCTGACTCCAACCTAAATGTCACGACATCAGAAATGGTAAGTTAGAGGTTGTACTTAGAGACGTGTTGATTAGTCTGAAATGTAAAAAAGGACTCACTATTGGGATCTTCACTTCATTACTCTGAGTCACAGGGCTTGCTGAAAATAGAAAATAACAACAATAAATTACTTCTTTTGTGATAAAAATATGCATGAAAAATGCTACACAGTGTTGGCAAAAGTATGTGGACACCTGACCATCACACATGTGCGCTTGCAGTGCTTCTCACTGTGAGGCGGACATGCTAACCACTGTGTGTATATTAAGCATTAGTAGTATTTTCTAGAAATAGAAGATCCATTCAGTTAAGCATTGCGATTCTTTTGTGCTGCATTCTTGTATTGGCTCCAAAATCAATTATTTAATTGATATGTTGAGATTAAATTTGAGATGGTGATGGGGGGGGCAGTGCAGCACCCCATAATCGAACCAGTATATTTATAGAATCTCAATACTTCAATTGCAAGACGTACTTCAATTTCACCAAGGTATTTGCGAGAATATGGTATTGGGTGGTCCATGGTGATTCCTGCTCCTTGTAATTTAGTGATGAATTTTCCCATTGTACTCCTATTAATTTTAAACTTATTTTCAACGCCAATCTGAGTAAATGAGATCTTGGGCACACAATAGTCAAATATTTTGTTTTACACCACTGTATTGCCATGTACCACACAGTCTCACTGGCAGCCCATTTGTTTCAGTGTAACAAACCATTAGTAGATTTGGAAATTTACAAACACAGACAGGTTAAGTGATACAAACAGGGAAATGTACCAGTGCTGTTGTATTAATATCAGAATTCTTGGGACTATGCTTACCCCATTAAAATTAGCAAACCGAAAACCAAAAAAAATAAAAATAAAAATAAAATAAAAAACCTGTTGTACAGGAGAGCCTTAACCATTTCAATGTTTTACTTGAAGTGACTTTTTTAAAATGAATAATTTATTTTCAATATATGATCTGTACATGTTATGCTTTCAAAGTGACCTTGCTGGAAAATTAATTAATCAATCAATTCATTAAATAAAAGTCCCAATATCATTGGAAATAAATCAAAAGGAAAGAGAGAACATAATTTTCTTCCTATTCAGGAAATTCATATGAGGCAACCTTGTGCTGACGATGTGAGAATGACTTGTGGAATATACCAATTATTTCTCAGGGGTGAATGTGTTCAGGTAAGAGGGTTGGGTGAACTAAGAATGACATATTTCATAACATACTGGCTCCTAAAAGAATTTACATGCTAAAACTTTCTAAAAAGTTCACTTTTGCAGCTTCAGTATAGTGATGTAGTTATAACGGATTTTGTTTAATGTTGGTTGAAAATATAAACCTACTCTAAATGACTGTGTAGGGCATTATTACTAAACTTGTGCTTGCTTAATTAGTATTAATAATATTCATTTTGTATGGTGTTTAATTCTAATTAGGGTCACAGGGAGGCTGGAGCCCATTTCAGACGACACTGGGTGAAGGCGGGGTATACACAGAACGACTTGCAAGACCATTGCAGGGCCAACACACACACACAAACATTCACACTCTCACTCCACACAGAAACGCCCTGAGCCCATTAATCGAAACCAGGACTTTCTTGCTGTGAGTCTGACTTGCTAATCACTACATCAATCTGCCACCTATTATTATTACTATTATTATTTTTTTTAATTCATTTATTAAATTTAAAATTACATCCCGATCATGGACTCACGCATTACACTTCACGTACAAGTTGTGTTTTGATTCTGTTAATGAGCTTTATTATAGTATTAAAATCTATGCTCAATACAGTAATCTAATTAAAAATAATTATAATAAATAAATGCAATGAAAACATGTTTTTATATATATATATATATATATATATATATATATATATATAGAGAGAGAGAGAGAGAGAGAGAGAGAGATAGCTTCATCTGTGCTGTGAAA
>JAOUQZ010000019.1:1848389-1869271 GCA_028564935.1 Neosilurus hyrtlii
CACACACACACACACACACACACACACACACACACACACATACACACACACACACACACACACACACACACACACACGGCACCGAGTTCTGGAAACTGAAACAGACACATTTCTGGAGGTTTTACCATGACTTTACACAGTGAATAATGTAGCAGACTAACAGTATGGCATTTATACTCACTGTACACTTTAATAGAAACACCTGTGACACTTCTTATTCATACTATTATCCAAGCAGGCAACAATCTGGCAGCTGCATAAAATGTTGCTGATATAGGCTAAGAGCTTCAGGTTATGTTTCTATTTAATATCAACATGATCTCAGTTATTTTTATAATGTGGCTATGTTCTTGGGCTGGTTTGAGCGTATCAGAAATGGCTGCCGTCCTGGGATTTTCACATAAAGTTTGCACAGGGTGTGCATATTTAGTAAACATCTGTCCCTTGGATGGAAATGCCTCGTTGATAAGTGATCAGAGGAGTACAGTCAGGATGGATGGCTGTAGTAGGCACTCTTTATATCCACAGTGAGCAGAAGGCACAACATGTTGAACCTTGAGGCAGATTTGCTACAATAGCAGAACCTTCCTTTTTGCCATGGCTTACAGAGGTCTCTCTCTCTCTCTCACTCTCTCTCTCACACACCCACAGTTTTGTGCTGGAATTGTGTGTATGCATCATGCACTGCGCATTGTAAAATGTGGATTTCTCATGCTACAAGCTTATCTTTGGTCTCATAATACTTTGCTGACTACCTGGCTAATGTTGACGCAGTTCTAATTACCAGGAACATAGCAAGCAAATGATTAATACCTGCTTTCAGCCCATCTAAAACTCAACCCCGATAAAAGAATGTTTAATTAACACGGACAGAAGCACCACGCTGACTCAAAGTGTATGAGGTGGAGGCGAGAAGGTGTTGAACTTTGAAAGAGAAAGAAACAAAAGGGAGGGAAGAGCGCATTCATAAATTAATAGCCGGGTGTTTCAAGTGAAAGAAGAAAAATAGCTGGTTCATGAACTGTGTGTGTGTGTGTGTGTGTGTGTGTGTGTGTGTGTGTGTGTCCACTCTATTGCGAGCGTTTTTTGCCCACTTTCCCTCAGGCGCTCCTCTTTATTTACCATCTTTTCAGCTCGCTCACAAAGACACAGCCTCTTTCAACAAAGTGCCGCTTCGAATGACCCACATTTCTTCCTTCTTCTGCCCCCCCTTATTTTTCTATTCTTCTTCTTTTGACGGTCACTGAACACCTCAGAGGAAACACTATACCGCTGATGGCCTACATTTCCCATTATCCTCTGGCACAAAGACGAGGGGCAGCAAGATACGCTAGAAAACGCCCCAAGTATGTAAAAGTGCTTAGGGCAGACAGTTGGAAACAATTAAATGCCCTAAAATAAAAATTGCCAAATGCTATTAACTGGTTAAAGCACCACTGGTAGGGTGTTGTGATCAAATAAATACATGATGCTACTTTGTAATGGAAATGTAGTGAGTGGTACTCAAGTTGTTTAGATGGGAAAAGGATGACTAATGATAATAAGAATAATAATAAAGCTCTCTTACACAACCTTTATTTCTACTCTGCATGAAGTTCACCATCTTTTCAGCTGAATGCTGTTTTTAATTTATTCCTAGCAGTGCAAATGTTTGAAAGAAACAAAACAAAACAAAAAAAACCCAGAGATAGACATCAGTCAACTTGTGACTCATCAGTCCTACAAGGGTCACCATGATCCTGCATCCTTCCTCCTGTGACCTAGAAACCAAAAATCATCATCGTCATCTTGAGCCTATTGTGCATGTGTTTGAGCTGTGGGAGGAAACTGGAATACCCGGAGAAAACCCAAGCAATCACAGGGAGAACATGCAAACTCCACGCAGAAACACCCTTTCCGAGCCTGGGACTTGAACCCAGGACCTTTATATGCTGTGAGGCACATTTTTAAGACATATTTAATGCAGTCTATAATCTGATACAAAACCCCAACACCCCATCCTTCTCACACTACAAAAAAGAAAATCCATGCAGGAAGTATGTGCATTAGTAGAAAACTTTATTTTTTATTAAACACTTGCATGAGAAGCCAAAATAGAGCTCCTTATTCATAACTCATAGGCTCCTGAAGGTCTCTATCTGCTTCAAGAACTAAAATAAGACACTGCGGTGGTAAAGGAGTGAAACCCAGGAAGTTGAAAAGAAAGATAATATAAAGTGCATGTGTAAGATATTAAAACATTAACTTTGCGTCTCTGTGTGTATGCGCTCCAGAGGAACTCTCTGGAAAGCCGCCATGCCTTGTTGTTCTAAGGGAGTTTCCTGGATTAAGCTGCACTGTCGAGACACACTCTACCCGCTCGCGTCAGAGTTTCCAGCGACACACACTCCTTCTCGTTCAGACCCATTCTCTCTTTCTGCTTGCTGTCCTACTCTTTTCTTCTCGGTTCTTTTTTTTGGACCATTGCAGATATTCACAATTGCGGCATTAAGAAAGTTCAAGGCAGCGGGGTGTGAAAGTGCGAGAGGGGTCATGAGAGAGAAGCGAACGAGTGAAGGAGGAAGACAGAGAAAAGGAAGGAGGAAATAAAGGAATGCAGTGAGAACTGAGGAGAGCACAGATTCCTCCCTCTTCAGCAGCACACTGTGGCTATTCAGCTGAAAGAAACTGTAAAAGGCCTCCTAATGAGCCCACCCTACACACACACACACACACACACACACACACACACACAGCTTAGAGCGTTTCTCCAGACATTAAATGCTTCACATGCAACGGAGCAAATGTCTAGTATCCAAAGGAATTAGCCGCACCTGTTGTGCTCCCTCCTCCACTGCACATGCGCCCCTTACTGAGTCATCTAGGTCAAAAGTCGTTGCTGTTTATGTCCCGATGACGCCACTAAATTGCAAAAAAAAAAAAACAACACCTCTTTGAAAAAAAACAAATGGATGCCATTTATTCACTCCACCTTGACCTATGATTTGCACGATGATGAAACGATACACTCTTTCCTCATTCCTCAATAAAAGTCAGAAGATAGCGAGGAGATTACCTCACTTCCTGTGCAGAGCCCGCACATTCCAGGCTGGGTGAATCACTGGATTCCACACAGAAGGATTGGCTGTCTCAGCCAAAGGCACTGTACCAATCATAACACCCAACACACACACAGCTACGAGAAAAATCAGCTTTGCACATAAGCAACATTATTACACGGTGTGCAAATCAGAATTGAAATAAACAACTACAGAATATAATATTCACTGACTGGCTACTTTATTAATAAACCTTTACCCATAATACCCCTGCTCTTACATGCATTCATACTATTAGCAATTATGTGGCAGCTTTGCAAAGCAGTTTCAAGTTCAGGTTTAGATAGTGTGTACAATAACAGAATGGGGTGGGGGTGGGGAGTACAGGATCCCAGTTCTTGCGCGTGTGGTATGGTTCTTGGCGCATGGTGGGCAGATCTGAGCATTTCAGAAACTGTAGGTCTGGGATTTCCACCCAAAAACTATACAGTGAGTGCCTTTCTTTTGACAAAAGTCAGAGAACATTCAAGGTGGCTTGAGTTGACAGAACGGCTACGGTGACTCAAATAACCCCTCTATGCAACCGTGGTGTCCAGAAAAGCATCGCAAGCCTTGACACATAAGCTACTACAACAGGAAACCACACTGGGCTCCACTCCACTTCCAGCAAAAACAGGAATCTGACGATATAGTGGTGACCTGTGGCCACTGTAGCCTCAGATTCCTACTTCATGGTTGACGGGAGTGGAACCCAATATGGTCTTCTGCTGTTGTAGCCCATCTGAGATTGTGAGTGTTAGCACGGCAACCCGGTCAACCCGAGCCCAATCTGGCCATTTTTCCTCACCAACAAGATGTTTCCACCCACAGTCACTGTTAAAGTCTGTCTTCACAATGTGAAAATCATCTGAAGCACTTGAGTATCTTCATGATTTTCCTACACTGCAATGCTGACACGTGATTGGCTGACTGAAGAATTGCATAAATGGTGCACGTATTCCCGTTGTGAGTGTATATCCCACATTAAGTTCTAGCTGAGTTGCTTTATGCCAACCCGACACTCACCTATGCAAATCTGGTGACGTCAAACACACTGCACGGACATCGGCAGGAGAAACGGTTGTCAAGAGTCAAAGAAAAAAACGATTCAAACAACAGAACGGAGTTTCACTTTCCATTGAATAAGAAACACTGATCTGATCCAGAATTCACTGCAATTAAGAAGTGATACAAGATCAGTATTAAGGCTTTATACAAAATCTAGCCAGAGGATGAAGGAATGTTCTATCTGGCTAAATTCATCCAGGTATTTTTCCTTATGGATGATGCTGTTAATTCTGACACCTTCAAACTGACTCAAGCCTAAAGAGGAACACACTGGAGTAATACTGGGATAGGATGCCAATGCCACTAATCTGGTTTCTCAAAACCTGGCCGAGCAAGCTGGAGTTGGACCTCTTCATTCGGCGGTAGACGAATTACACATTTATTTATCAGATTTCCAGACGAGTAACATAGTAGGCAAGTCCTAATGAATTTTGACTGGCTGGAAACCGACTAAACAAACATTGTGAGCTAGTTAGTCAGTTAAGGGCTCATATCCACCAGACCCCCCACACACACTTCGATACATTTCCTATACAGCGCTATGTTGACGGAGATCAGTTTCCTCTGTGAAAAGGAAAAAACCTTAGCGCGACTTCCATGGTGCTTACAGGACTTTTAGTTACAAGAGTTCAAAGTTTGGACCACTGCTGAACTCATGGTAGACACAAGCCCTGCTGCAGCTCAAGATATACAAACGAGTATACGGTCATGACCATCCATGTTTCTCTATAGTTTAAAAGAACTGAACACTTCAAATCAGATGTAAGACTTCAGAACTTTTCGTGGCAAACCATTTCCTACATTGGACATCACCATGTTCATATTTTACTGGCAACTATTTAGCCAGACAGCTTTTATGGGCGACATAAATCTACCTCAGCAAATTAACACAGTACAGCCAACATTAAACTCATTACACTGATTGAGGGTGAGGTGGCACAGAGGCGTAGAGGTTAGCACGTCTGCCTCACAACAAGAAGGTCCAGGCTTCGAGTCCCGGCCTTGAGTGTATCTCCCAGTGCTTGTGTGGATTTCTCTGGGTGCTCTGGTTTCCTCCCATAGTCCCACACATTAGGCTGACTGGCTGTGAATGGTTGTGTATGTGTTTGCCCCGCATTGGTCTGACGAGCTGATCAGGGTGTGCCCCTCCTTCGCCCAGTGTTAGCTGAGATAGGCACCAGCCTCTACAGAACCCTAGTAGGACAAAGCAGTTCAGCAAACTGGGTGAGTGAGTGATCTAGGGTGAATACTTAACTCAGTGCTACTTCCTCGGTTACACTGTGAGCAGACATGTTGACATGATGTCACATGCTGACTTTTCTGACTCGGAGTAGGAATTTTGGGTCAAGAAGGTGCTTTGTATGGTTTCCCCCCCAAGTGAGAGTTCAGAAGTTAATTCCAAGCAAACACAGGCCCATTAAAGTTGGCTTTGAGATGATTAAACAATGACAGAAAACTTCACAAAGTTAGGTTTAGTGATGAGCAGTAAAACAAAACTAGGGGAAAAAAAGGAAATGACCACCCCCATTAAGGTTGCAGGTTCAAAAAGTACAAGAAGGTCATAAGACTGGAATCCCTTTTGATTGGGTTTATAGAGCGCCAGTCAGTGTATTCTATAGAGTTAAAGTAATGTAGCATGACAGCCATGTAAAACGTGCTAACTAATGAGACAGGATGCTGAAAATTCAGCAAAATTTCAGTTGGAAGCTGAGTGAGTCATTTATTTCTGAAGACATTACTGACGTTTCCAAACAAACTCCTCTAGAAGTCTTTGAACATGGACAGCTTCTGCTAGTAGCAGAAAAATACTAGTCAGATCCTACTATTACCATAATAGTTGATACCGTTATCACGTTCTTCCACACTGGAGGTTTTCCTAAATTTGTTTTTCCTGTTCATTTTTTAAATTAAGTGTGTCTGACTTTAAAAACCTATCAGAAAGATGAATGTTCCCATGCAGTGTGTGAAGTTCTCCAAGGCCGAGGGAACGCAGTTCAGCCAGCAGACACGGCCAGGGGCGAATAAGATAAGGCAGGACATGAAGATTAAAACAAATGCAAACCACACACACACACACACACACACACACACACACACACATCCTGTTTTCTCAGGCAGCTCTTGATACTTGTGTATGGATATAGGACTGGCTCCTGTCTTTTTCGATCTAATTTACTGGAATTTGAAAACCAAAACCTACGTTTAGTATAAATCAAAATGACACACAGCTGTGCTACTAGAGCCAACCATGCTCACGAGCACACAAACATACACGCATTTACTCGTACAGCAAGTTCGCCCAGACTGCGGTGTAGCCTGGGTTGTAATAGCTGGTCAGACTGCAGACCAGCGTGGTAACCTTAACCTCCACTATGTGGGGAAAAAAAGCCACAAACACTTGAAACTAGCACTCAAACACATCATAGTGAACCACAACACAGTAACACAATGTTACTGTATCACTGAGCACATCATTACACACATGCCACTCCTAAACACTGTGCCAGAGCACAACACAGAATAAGTAAGCGATTGCTGAAGGAGTGCCTATTGTGTGTTCCTCCTTGAACGCAGTGCAGTATTACATCCTGGGATTATAATGGACATGGGGCTTTTAAAATCATTTATTTTATTATTTTATTACTGTTCTAATATAATTGCTTATATTTTATTTCCATAAAATTCCCAACATTTCATTTTTTCAAACTTCTTTACCCTTTATTAGAATGCCGGGGAGGCTGGAGCCTATTTCTGCTGACTCTGAGTGGAGGTTAGATGCACCCGGAACAAAGCCAACACGGAATAATTCACAAGAACATTACAAACCAGGGGCAACTGAAAATATCAGTGGTCTTTGAACCGTGGGAAGAAACCCATGCATGTAAACTCCACACAGAAACACCCTCACCAGGCATGAGGAGGCTTGAACGCAGGACCATATTGCTGTGAGGCAGAAGTGCTAACCACTACGGCACGGTGCCACCCATTTCTAAAAAATATTTAAAAGTTCGAAAAAAAAGGGAGATGAATACTTTTCAATATGTCTGGTCCTTTTGGGAAGAAGCCACCTTCTAGAACATTCCTTATTTTGGATTAAATTGGGGGTAGTTATGGCATTTCTTCTCATTAACAAAAGCAATATTATAATTCTGCTCTTTTGACAAATTGCATGGAAACTTAAAGCACAACAAAAAAAAAATCCCACAAAATTACAAGAAAGGGAAAGCAGGGTCAGGTCTATAAATACCTGACCAGAAGTTATAGCATAAGATATCAGAGCTGAAATAGTGTACAGTATTAAAACAGAGCTTAAACTGCAGATTCTTGGCTTTAATTTGAGACGTCTGTATGTTGGAAAACACACAGATGCATGACAAGCCATTATCCACTGTTGCAATTAAGTAAAATGAAAACAATAGTGAACTGAGTCCTGTTTTTAATTTTGTTCCTTTGATAAACTATTCCTGAAACTGTGACAGCAAGAGATTTGTTCAAATTTTTTTTGAAGTGTTATAAGTGCAGAATTCACGACAGGAAGCATTTACTTGGATTTACTAGTGGACTTCCAAATTTTCCACTTCTATAATCTTAAATCAAATAGTTTATAAAGAAAAGAAAAAAAATTCAAGCTTATTGTTTTGTAGCGAGATCATAACAATGCGACATCATAAGCCTATTTTTGTTGTTGAAATCAGTATTAACTCCAGTACGTGTTTCATCAAAACAATAAAGTAAATCTTAAACAAGCAGGGGTGGAAATTAACACTAGTCCGCTGACCCGTGGCGAGTCAAAAATCTGTAGGGCGAGTGAAATTAGCTAGCAAGTCATCCTGCTGGTGACTTGGCAAATCCAATCGGTAAAGAAGATCTAGTGTTCCTGACCAGTAAATATGAAGGAGGACTAGTAATTTCATAATTTCGCTAGTTCTGTTAGCCAGTAGCTTAGTTTTGCTAAATTCCGCATCTGAACAACTATTCTATACATTCTACTTATCCATTTTAATGCAACATATGGACTTAGAATGGCTAAAATGTGATAATTTTATTGTTAAGCAAAATAAATAAATAATTTCAGTACTGTCGTGAAAAGTCCACCTGTGCACGCGTGGTAAAACCACCTTTTCTAGATCCTGTCGTTGACGTCGGAAGGGGTCAGATGGCAGAGAGTGTACTTTTACATATTTCGAGCTTGGTTTTCTACTAGATCTACCAATAAAGCTTTGAAATGATAAAATTTCCTTCCTATTCGCAATCCTATCTGACTAATTGTGTCTTTGGCTCAGCAAGCGATGCTTCATATTTCAAGGTTCGTGCTAAAAATTGTTACGATTTTGAGTAGATCAGACCTAAGCTAAAAAAAAATTTTAGTAATAATTTAATTTACCCATATTGAATCTATTTTGAAAATCACCTTACGGGTTAATCCCATGTTCCTCTGTGTGTTTTCTGCCATACTCGAACTAGATGAGCTTAGTAGGAATTACACCACCCTGTTTTGTTTTTAAACCAAAAACAGATATAATACAGTACAATCTAACACAACCAACTGCACTGTTGTTATTTATTTAATACTTGTTTGAAAGCCCTTTGCAGTCAATGAATGCCTGACGTCTGGGACCTGTAGACATTACCAGACGCCGAGTTTCTTCCCAGGGGATGCTCTGCCAGGCCTTCACTGCAGCTGTCATCAGTTCCTGCTGATTCCACTGGCATTTCGTCTTCGGTTTTACAGTCAGATAGTGAAGTGCAGCTCTACTGGAGGTTAAATGATCGACATGGCCATTACAGAACTTTCTACTTGTCTTTGCCTTAAAAATAAAAAATGTCTAGGGTTTCGTTCAAAGCATGTTTTAAGTCACTGCCAATCTGCACTGTGAAGCGCCATCCAGAGTGTTTTGAAGCCTTTGGCCGACTCGGAGTGGATAATATAGCCCTGTACAACATCAAGTTAGGTGGTATGCTTCGGACCATGATATGTTCCTTCCCTCTTCCCATTATTCCAGTACAAGCTGCTCTTTGTCTAATCTGTCAACAGGAGAGATGAAATCGACTCATCTGGTCTTCCTGTTTTTTAAGGCTTACCAATGGTTTACATCTTATGAGAAACCCTCTGTATTTACTCTGGTGAAGCCTAGATTGTTGACTTCGACACAGATAACCCTACGTCCTGAAGGGTGTTCTTGAGCTGGCCGGCGTAAGTGAAGGAGTTTTTCCCTTCACTAGGGATAGAACCGTTCGGTCACCCAGCACAGTTGTTTTCCATGGTCTTCCAGATCTTTGGATATTCCTGAGCAGTGAGGTCACAGATGGCTGTGGCATCAACCCGGATTCGAACTTGAAATCTCCGGGTTGATAGTCACGCACCTTGTCGATGCGCCACTCGAGAGCCAGGGTTCTTTCTTTTACAGAATATTCCCAATAGATTTGGTCGTACTTCCCTGACGTGTTGGTTTCATTGAAATATTTTAAGAAATAACATTCGGTCTTGGGGACTATCCACTGATATCCACCTCACCTTTGGTGAATAATTGTTTTAGTATATACTACAGGGCTGGATAAGAAACGTAAACTGCCCTTTTATGATTTATTTTTTTGCATATTTTAATCAATTTAAACATATTCCTGAGCTTGCAGAATGGATTATGTCCGTTATCCCAAGATAGCGAACCAGTAAAATTGTGCCATCCATGTGTAGAATATACTCAAGATCCTTATGCAAGTCATTACACATCCTCAAGCTGTGGGATACTCCAAGTTTTTGAAAGAAAATATCACAAACTGATAGAACGAGGCACACAAAAGCTTAGCCTGAATTATTCAGCCCATTTGTTCTCTGTGTCTAATAAGTGAGTCAGTCATGATGCACACACAATACAGAACTACTACACAATGCATGCTATACACACTGATACAAAGCAAAAATACACTATTTTATTCTACAGGGCTTACCTAGGAAGGGTGTATGATATGAATCTTAATGATGTCATGTCACATCCATATTGATGTTACTGTAAATATTTTTCCCCTTTTCCTTGTTATTTTGTCCTGATTGTGATGTGCGTCTCTTTTTTTTTTAACCAGTTACGATACATCCTGCCATATTTACACATTACATCCCAGTATACAAGGGTGTACGTGTTACCGGAGTATATAGCTCCATCTGTGCAGATAAACTCTGATCAACAAACACATTTAAAGAGGAGTTAATGATGTGTTGTTGGTCTGATAAACTGAACCACTCTCCAGAGCCCCACCCACCCCCCCGGACATCCCCTGCATTACTGTATTCTCCAATCGAGGGCCCATTTTAAGATTTCTCGTTTGACTGCTAGCAGCTAATCGACCAGCTCTTCACTGAAGCGTGTCTAATGAAACAGGAAAACGTTCACCAGATGAGAGAAGGATAAAAGAGGTTTGACTTGTGTACAGTTGTGTGGTCCGGTTCCTAAACAAACAATCCGGCCGGCGAAAGGGCGAAAATGAGATGCACATGGAGGCCCACCATAGAAAAGTACACACCGGATACATGCATGTGTTTCCTGTGGCTTCAACTTGGAACCAGGAAGTGGAGGGTCAGCCGCATACGGCTTGTGCAACACCACTGAATACATCTTACGTGCGTGTGCGCGTGCGTGCGTGTGTGTGTGTGTGTTTATGCTGACTGCCAACTTTCTGACTGGCATAAAGAATTAGTTCTTGAAATGACAATTGTCTGGATAAAGTGACTATATCCCCTTTCTCTAACCACAAACACACACACACACACACACACACCTATTACTACCAGTACAATGTACAGACAGTCATTATTGTACTGTACATAGAGAAACAAAGTGTACAGTTTGTTTTCAATTACATTTTATTTGAGTTATTTGGAGTAAACAGAGACGTTTTGGACGAGAGGAAGGATTTCGGCCTCAGATAAGCAGACACACACCATTCTTCATTAATCCTGAGGCACAGGAATCACTCTTTCCCGACCATGTGAGTCTTGTTATCAGACTGCTTCTTATTCTTTTGCACAGGATGTTGCTGATATGGGAAACAGGAGGGAGATGGGGCGAGAGAGAGAGAGAGAGAGCGAGAAAGAGAGAGAAACTTGGACTGAGTGAACTCCAATCAAATCAGTTTGGCACTGGAAGAGAGGTCACTTAAGAAAAGGATGGGAACCAAGACGACAAATCCCCCCCCCACACACACAGAAAGGTCATGCAACTGGCCACATGACTCTTGCGGTGTTGCTCATGGTTTATCAACCAAACCACAGATCATGTGAAGACGCAGACAAAAACCGCACGGTGGGCGGATGCATGTAAATACGGACACTTGCATGCGCACACGTAGCCGCGCACTCTGGGGGAGCGTGTGAAACCTTGCGAATGTATCCTCTCGGGGAACACAGGAAGCACGGAGACAATGCAAAGGCTTCACTTGAGGGCCAAACTACTATGACAAACGCAAACACATGCAAACAAACACACACTTAGTTATATTAACATGTACAGATTCCACACATACACACACTCTGACCTTTTGAACTTGGAAACTAAATGTTAATCCCATCAACCGAGTTCCGTTTTCTCTCAGCTGGCCGGTATTTCGAGAACTAAACAGTTTTGATCCGTTAGGGTCTCTAGGCTAGAAGTCATGAGCAGAGCAACGGCCAAAAACAAGCATTTTAATTAATCCAGCGCACAGTTTCCATAGCAACAACCGAACTTCAAACACACGGCTGAGCAGGTTTCGAACTATTCACTGTTATTTTTAAACATCACTACTATATCGGATCAGAATTCTGAGCTATAGGAAGTTTAATCCTGCTGTGCTGGTTTCCACAAGAGTGTGTATGTGTGTGTGTGGGTGTGTGTGTGTGTGTAGTGTGGGAAGATATTAATAGCACAGGAAATCCACAGCCATGCAGACCTTCTGCATTTCAGACACCCAGTTTTAGACGGTTGGCGTCTGACGGATTGATTAGAGAGTGACGGCGAGGAAATAAAACGAAACAAAACAGACCAACAGTAGAACGTAAAAGAAAGACTTTAAAATGTAAGACAGAATTTTGGAAGCCTTTGATTTACAGGGCCGTTTCCGGTGTCAAACCGCAAGCTCAGATCTACACAACAGATAAGTGGTTAGAGGGGAAAAACAGCACTATTTCGAGGTTTTATATAAAAAATAAAAGAAAGAAAACAAAGAAGCACCACCCAGGGCTAGCTGACTTGGATTAATTACTCACTCATCACTCATTTTCCAAATCGCTTAATCCTCTTAGGGTCGCAGGGAGGCTGGCGCCCATCTCAGACGACACCGAGTGAAGGCAGGGAACACCCTGAACACCTCGCCAGACTATTGTAGGGTAACACACACAACCATTCATACTCACATTCACACCAAGGGGCAATTTGGAGCAGCCAGTTAGCCTAGTGTGCATGTCTTTGGACTGTGGGAGGAAACCGTAGTATGCGGAGGAAAGCCACGCAAGCACAGGGAGAATATGAAAACTCCAGATGGAAACGGAGCCCGGGACTCAAACCCAAGACCTTCTTGCTATGAGGCACTGCGTCACCCTGATTAATTACTATCATTTCTTTACCTGCAAATGCAATAATGATGCCAGATATCTTGCTTCATGTGTCTAATATCTTTTGACGTGGCCAGAATGTATTTGCCTTAGTGATGGTGCAGGTATTAAAAAAAAATCTCAAGGCTTGACACTGATATAGATATAGAGATATATAATATATACACACACACACACACACACACATATATATACACATATACACACACATATATAAAAATGTGTGTGTGTGTGTGTATATATATATATATATATATATATATATATATATATATATATATATATATATTAAAAACCAGACAGAATTAATTTTCTTTATCTAAACCGAGGCACTTTTGGAGGTGAAAATACTCCTAGGATGAGTCAGAGTTCAAAGTGTTCGCAGACAATCACGAGTGCACTGGGTTTCAAAAGAACGATGCCAAGCTCCAAAGAAAGGCACTGACTCATCCAAGTTTATTATACTTTACATTTATTAAGCAGCGAAGGATGCACGGAGCAATGTGTTAAGACGGTAACAAGTGACTGATTTAGACTACGGCAGGAGTTTCTTAGCTACTGATCCAGGATCAGGCATACAGGGACTTTAGGCTGCATACCTTTACCATTAGAAAGCCATCTGGCTATGAAAGGAAAAGCCTGTGAAGAACTCGGAGCCGCATACCTACAGCATTAGCCACGGACATGGAATTACACGAGCAGTTGTTGTATTTCAATTAGTTGTAGGGAGTTTGTGCTTTTACAGTAAGCCACTGACCTGGAATAAATCTTACTGAGGATCAGCCAAGGGGTGAACACAAACCTTCCAACTGGCCGCTGAACTTTATTCTGAAAACCGATTTCATTAGTCGTTACTTTAGTACCAGACGGAAGCTTTAGATACGTTCCTTTACCAACTACTACTGCTTTTTGCTTAACCACAGTAACCACTTAACTGACGACAACCTCTAGCTGTTTAAACCTCCAAATACCTTTTCAGATTTAAACCCAGTGTGGGTCTTGAACCTTACTCCTTGACCACCGAATGACTGATTACAAGCAGATAGAGCTGTCAGCATGGTGCTTGCTCCTCAACCTCAGCTACTTCACTCGAGGGCATCAGAGTCGAAAGGTCTCAACTAGAGATGAGCACCGGACAGCTGGACCGCCTTCGGCCTTGATTAAAGCACATAACCACCATGGCACTGATTCACCAAACTTAAGCAACATAACCTTTATTTCCATCCAGAGTTTGGTTAACATCTCGCCGACGTCTTGAACTGGTGACGGCAAAAGTCTTCTCCAGCACATCCCGAAAACTTTCAAAAGGGTTAAGGTCAGGACTCTGGGGTGCCGATACATATGTGAAAATGATTCCTTGTGCTCCCTGAACCACTCACTCATTATTTGAGGCCCTGTTTTATATCTGTGCCATCAGGGAAGACAAATATGATAACCTGGTCATTCAATACAATCGACCTGTCAGTCAACTGACTTCATTTTATTGCCACATAATGTTGCTGAGCCTCGTCCGGACCAACTCAAGCAACAATGCCATGGCGATTAAATGCTGCAATCAAGACTAAAGGTGGTCCAACAAAAAATTCTGTAAAACACATCCGATCCATTCAAGACACAACACTTCGTTCTGAATTACATAATCGTATCGCGTTACACTCCTTGGCACAAAGCAAACACTGGAACCGACACCAAGAGACTTCCTAAGTATGCTACAAACAAATTACAAATACATGTTTATGGCTCCTGAGTGGCGCATCGACAAGGTGCGTGACTATGAACCTGGAGATCACAAGTTTGAAATCCAGGTTAATGCCGCAGCCATCGGTGACCAGGAGTCCAAGCGAGCTAATTTTCTGAGCTTTCACGGGAGGAAGGGATGGAATACATTCACTTCCCTGTCATTCACAGCAATCACCAGCAAATCATGGGTGTCTATGAGCTCATTTGTACGAGGGGGCGGATAGCGCTTTCGCTCCGACTGTGCTGGGCCATCTCAGCAGTTTATAAAGAGGCGGGGAGCAGTATTGCATGTCACGGAGGGGGCATGTGCATGCTTACACCCCTCCCTGGTAAACTGGCAGAAACTACTGTGCTACATATTATTAGCCAGTGCTTTGGGGTGGCACACGTAGCTACCAGTCCCAACTCAAATAAAAGAACAACACCTTTCCCACCCCAGTTCGCCAAAGAAGTAACTAGAATACACGAAAAAGGATTAAACTTCAAACCAGCTGCTCAGTGATGTGTGGTGTGTAATAATGTTAATCACCACAAACCTGCTGGTCTCATGAACCTGTTGGCCAGTTTCCAGTTTACATCAGCGCAAATTGTAGTTATAGTTTAGATATGACAACAAGCAAGTGCCATAAAATGCAGCACACAGCTACGTTCACATTCACACCAATTTATTGAGTTATACACTTGTGCTATAACTAAAATCCCACAAAACAACCACATGTAATTTCTTATATTTACCTTAATACCCCTAACACACACACACACACACACTCGACGGCACAGTATTCCGCATATAAAAGAAAGAGAACTATGAAAAAGAAAGACGGATGCCTACAATACGCCATGAGCTCGCCGAGTTTTTCCCTGTCCATTAATTGGAGGGAGTATCAGGCTACCAGGACAACAGGTGCTCTATCTGTATGTGTAACACACCGTACCTCCCTGCTTCATCTTCCACTGAAGGGTGCGGCTGCTTTCCTTTATTCCTGACAAAGCCTCCTCCCCAAAGACACTCTGAAGAGGACAAAAGCCCGGTGCTGAAGAGCTCAGGTCTCGAGTTACAGCCGTGTCAAAAGACGCGCAGCTCGGGAAAGCGCTTCTCAAAAGCTGCAGGTAGAACCCGAGAGTGTTTCAGAATAAGGCAGCTCATTTAAAAGCGTCCCGTCTTCCAGAGCTCAACTTCTAAAGCCGTATTCACTCTTAGGCGGAGACTAATCACTGCTGTCAGCTCAGGTGATTCATCATATCCATCCTTTGGAACTTCGGATGAGAACGGAGAACGGCAAAACACCTCTCCTGTAGTCTTTATGGAACGACTGATAAGCGTTGACCTCAATCCATCAGTGGAAGTGGACTGTATTATGCATACAATTAAGAATAACGTGGGTGGAGTTCTTCATGAGTTCATTTAGAACTGAGCCTATTTTACGTAAGACCGTCCGACTCTACCTAGCAAGAAATCTAGTTAAGTGCATCATTACAGAGAAAGAATTAGGAATTATCCTGATGCCTGATCTGGTCATTATTACGGGAAAATAGTATTTGCGTCGTGCTGCGATCTGGCATCACGCGGTCACGTTCAATTTCCCAATAATGATCGTACCTTTGTATGTCATCTCTTTGATAGCATTCGGTTTGTGGTGTTCCGATTGTAATTTCTTTATTTCCACTCAACAGCTGGCTTGTGCGCTTTGCTTGGGCCCGTGTTCATCAGTAGTTTTATATCATTGGACTGGAGTTCAGATCGAGATTTGTAAGATTCTGCAGAAGTAGCTCCAGATCTCGTTGTCACACATCAAGGTGCATCAAATGCTAAGCTAAAAATTAACATTTTTATAAATTCAAATCTGTTTTGTGAACATCAACCTGCTTTTCAGGCAACTACAAATAAAAAAAAACAAATAGCCTGAGCCCAAAATCGGTTCGTCCTGAGTGGCTGTGCTCCTGATTTCTAAATAGTATCACACCCCCGTAGGTAAGCTACATTTGTTTTATAGTTACATTTACATTTATAGCATTTGGCAAACAGCCTAATCCAGGGTTACATTTATCATTTTATACAACTGAGAAATCGAGGGTTAAAAGTCTTGCTCAAAGGCCCAACAGTGGCAACTTGGTGGTACTGGGGCTTGACCTTTGGATCACTAACCCAAAGCCTTAACCGTTGAGCCACCACTACCCCAAAGTGTTTATTTTTCCATCATACACCCAGTTCATCTTATTTTTGTGTCGATATTACACACAGCTTTTGCTCAGTAACTCAATGACCACAACCAAGAGGTCAAATATAATCCTTAATGTAAACATTACCTTAACTGCATCACCCTCTGGAAAAAGCTGCTCTGCCAAAAGACAGACAGAGAGAGAGAAAGAAAGAGAGAGAGAAAAAGCAAGAGAGTGAGAGAGAGCGAGTGACAGAAAGCAAGAGATAGAGAGAGCACGAGAGAGCAAGACAGAGAGTGAGGAGTGAGACAGAGAGAGAAAGAGACAGAGAGAGCGAGAGAGAGCGAGAGAGAGAGAGCGAGAGAGAGCGAGAGAGAGCGAGAGAGAGCGAGAGAGAGCGAGAGAGCAAGAGTGAGAGAGAGAGAGCAAGAGTGAGAGAGAGAGAGCAAGAGTGAGAGAAAGAGCGAGAGCGACAGAGCGAGAGAGAAAGAAGGAGAGAGTGAGAGAGAGACAGAGTGAGAGAGAGAAAGAGAGTGAGAGAGAGAAAGAGAGTGAGAGAGAGAAAGAGAGTGAGAGAGAGAAAGAGAGTGAGAGAGAAAGAGTGAGAGAGAAAAAGAGAGAGCGAGGGAGTGAGACAGAGTGAGAGAGAGAGAGCAAGAGTGAGAGAGAGCGAGAGAGAAAGAAAGAGAGAGTGAGAGAGAGACAGAGAGTGAGAGAGAGTGAGAGAGTGAGAGAGAGAGAGAAAGAGAGAGAGAGTGAGGGAGTGAGACAGAGTGAGAGAGAGAGAGAGAGCGAGAGTGCGAGAGAGAAAGAGAGAGTGAGAGAGAGTGAGAGAGAGAGAGTGAGAGTGAGAGCGAGAGAAAGACTAAAAGCAGCTTTTGAATTAGAGTTGATGGACCGAACGTACAGAGTGTATCCAGAGCTGATCAGCCTTATTAATGTGCATTTAAAATAAATAAATAAATTTGAGGACTGATTTATTTCCTTATTATGCTCAGCACAGAGAACCGAGGCGTTTTCCAACTGACCGATGAGCCATCTTTACTTAAACCAGCTTCAAGCCCTTAATATGAGGCTGAAGGAGTCGATTCCCTTTTCCGAGAGAATGTCTAAACAGTATGGTGGAGAAAATGAGGAAAGCGAATATTATCTAATAAGATAAGAACATGGGTGAGGCATCCTCTCTGCATAAACACCTCTAATGACTGAAAATTACCTCTGCTCCGCTGTGGGTCACGTACGCAACACCATCCGAACAGTAGCTTTCACACGCGCACGCACACTAGTGGACACTCACAGACGCTGAGATACACACATGCAGAGACGCACACAGGTCAAAACTGTCAGCCCTCAAACTCTCTCTCTCTCTCACACACACACACACACACACACACACACAACTGACCACTCTGATAATAGGCAGTTGCACCAGATTTCATCACACAACCCCTCTCAGACCCTTCCCCAGCCTTTCCTATAAACATCAGATGGCAGATATAAAGCTCCTAATGAGCAGAGCGATGTGGCGGTACTTTCTTGTGGAATCCTGCAATGTGGAATGCTTGCTATGTTTGGACTGAAGAGATAGAAAACACACTTCCTGTCTGTGCCTACACCCTCTGATAACATCCTTTATGCGTGTGTGCGAGAGCTGAGAACTATGCAGAGCGGGGAAAAGAAAGAGGGGGAACATCTGCTTGTGCGACATGGAGAAAGTAGCAAAGAAGAAAAGCATGTGAGCTTCTGAAGAACCCCAATACTTAGTCGCATCTCGAGTGCGTGTGTGTGTGTGAATGCGAGTGCATGTGTGGGTGGGAGCTGCGAACAAAAGCTTTGATTCCCGTCACTAACATCTGCGCTGACAGGAAGTTTACAATAGGAGCGGCACAGCTCTGCCGGGCCCGATTTCATCCTCTCCCTCCCCTGCTCCCTTCTTCCTCCAACCCTTTCTCATCCTCTTGAGAACGAGGGACGGTTCTTCAGTGCGTAGCACAGTTTACATGGAGCATAAACACCAAAATGGCCAACCACCCTGGCTATTCTGTTTCAATAAACAACTTGAAGATGAGAAACATTCTCAGAGTGTGTGAGCGTACTTATCTGAATCCTGAAAAAGGGTGTGAAGAAAGAAAAAAAAACGACGACATCTAAGCACTTTGTATTTGTTTCAGAGAAAGGGAAACTCAGTGAAAACATGGCAAATGGTTGACAGGATAAAAAGTCAGACGATGAGACGCGTGTGCCGCGGGATTTCATATTTATGGCGGTGGATTTTGGCAGAGAGCGGCTGGAAAAATCAACACGCGGCCTGAATGGCTCTTTGAGCTCTCACACTGGTGCTCTTACCCCCCAAAAAAAGATCCCTTCCTCCATGTGAGGTGTGCGAGGAAGGAGCAGGACAAGGCCGGATAGTGTGAAGTGCACCAGTTTAAATAAATGGACACGGAGGCATGAGGACACACTGGGACGATTCATGTGCAACAGAAAAATCAACACAACCACAGACTTTCACACTGACTTATTCACTAGCATCCAAAAACCCTCCTTCATCTACAACAAAACTTAGATCATACGTGTGTGTGTGTGTGTGTGATGAAAATGTATATGTATGTAATGACAAATGTATACTGGTCTGTATCACATAAAACACTGCATGTCCTAAAATTACCGAGAATATTGGGCATAATCATGTTACACAAGGATATCTAATTACACCGTGTGTGTGTGTGTGTGTGTGTGTGTACATTTGTGAATAAGCTCAGGTCGCACTGCCGTAACTGTGGCATGTGAACGAAGCTGTTATTGACTTCTTTAGTGGAAGCAGCTGTTGGAGACGAACACATGGCCTCGGCTCACAGCAACACAACAATTTATCAATGCTTCCAAAAAAAGAGTGGAAAAAAAACCTACGGGTGGACTAACAGGGTTTTTCATTCATTCATTCATTTTCTGAACCGCTTATTCCTAATTAGGGTCACGGGGAAGGCTGGTGCCCATCTCAGCCGACTCTGGGCGAGGGCAGAGTACATCCAGGACAGCTCGCCAGGCCATCGCAGGGCAGAAACACGCTGACGGCTATGCAGCTACTCTTGACAAAAATCAGCAATGGTTCTTTTACATGCCTCTCACCACAGACAGCGAGAGACATGGCCGGCATTTGATAACCCAGTTAGCTGCACCGGGGACAGCAGTGAGAACCCGCTGATAGTGGGGCTTGAACCCCCGACCTTAAACAGGGTTTTTGTTTTTCTTTTTTCATAACAAAAGCAGATTTGTGATGAGACAAATACAGCAAGGAAATGAACTTTTTTTTAACAAAGTTGCAAGTGTTAAAATTATAAACTAAAGCCAGTTTTGCACATAATCAAAGTTTTAAAAAAATAAATAAAAGATTACATTGTATGTCATGTACTGTATATGATTTGCCTTAATGTTCTCAAAATTGTTTAGAAAACTTATTTAATTTGTACAACAAACACCAGTGTTACATAACTCGAACAACATATAAATGTATATCTAATAATAATGATAATAATAATAATAATATAGTTATTAATGTAATTATAAGTATTATATTTTTATTAATGTTGTTGATATAATAATTACTATTACTGTTAAGATTATTGTTGAGATTATTATTATTATAAAAAAAATTCACAATCCTTTGTAATAGAGGTAAATTATAGGCCCTAATCAGATCTGTCACAATTGCTTAAATGTCCTGATTTACCAACACATGAAATCAGGATGATCTCTTTATCTCTCTCACACAAACACGTGCACACACACGCACTCTCACACACGCTCTACCAACCTTCTGAGGGCATTCCACTGATACACCAGCTAAATAATACTGGCACTATCTTCAAGGGCTGTGCTCACTCAATAGGTTAATGCTTTCAAACCCCAGCACCATCAAGCAACCACGGGTAAGGCGCTAAACCTCATCAGATCAACCTACCCACATGGATGAAATCCATCAATGGCAGTAATGACTTAGTGGTCAAGGCGATGGGTTACTGATCCGAAGGTCAGCGGTTCAATCCCCACTATTGGGCCCTTGAGAAAGGCCCTTACCTCTCAGTTGCTCAGTTGTATAAAAATGATAAGTGTAAGTCACTCTGGATAAGAGTGTCTGCCAAAGGCTGTAAATGTAAATAAAAATGGGAATAAGATGTAAAAAAAAAAAAAATAAAAGAAAAAAAAAGAAAAAGAAAGTTTTTCCCTCAATGATGATATTATTATTATTATTA
>JAOUQZ010000019.1:1874962-1885354 GCA_028564935.1 Neosilurus hyrtlii
CATGTAGTCCGGTTGATTATACCACAACTGTAAGTCCTAGATAACTGCAACAAGAGAGTCTATATCACCAGCAGTGATTCATTTGAGATGCACAATTTTATGATTGATAGGTTAATTCACGGGAGGGGAGCATGTCCACCTCACAGCAAGGAGATCCTGGGTTCGAGTCTCATGCTTGGATGTTTCTGTGAAGTTGGCATGTTTTCCTCATCCTTACACAGGTTTCCTCCAAGTACTCCAGTTTCCTCCCACAGTCCAAACATTACTCCTGTGTGTTAGTATGAATGGTTGTGCGTGTTGCTCGGTGAAGTATCCGCAACCCTAGAAGGAGTAAGTGGTTTTGCAAGATAGTGGGAAGTTCATTCACATGCAACAATTAAGATGGACACACCCATCAAGAGGCGAGGTATTTTTAAAGGTGTAGAAGGACTTATTATTATTATTATTATTATTATTATTATTATTATTATTATTGTTATTATTATTTATCTTAGAAACTAAGCAAAGTAAAATTCTTTGTACTTTTAGATGCAGGTAAAATCAAGGTGTTTATATACTTTAACTTCAGCTTCAGCTTTTTTTTTTTACATTTAATCAAGTTACTCAAGCTAAGCTTATTAGCATGTCACCGACAATAAAACTAAATGATTCTTAAGCTGAGTTACAAAGTATTTCCACCTCCACACATCGCTT
This sequence comes from Neosilurus hyrtlii, assembly GCA_028564935.1. Classification (NCBI taxonomy): domain Eukaryota; kingdom Metazoa; phylum Chordata; class Actinopteri; order Siluriformes; family Plotosidae; genus Neosilurus; species Neosilurus hyrtlii. The sequence continues at coordinate 1,875,656 of JAOUQZ010000019.1, forward strand.
CATTCTCATCAGGAAGATCAAATTTGGATGTTTCCCTCCAGTACAATCTTGGATAGCTTTGTAGTTTTATGTGTATCCAGCTGTTACATTTCACACTGAGCTGCTTCTTGTTAGCCAGCACACACTCACATGCACCCGCACGCATCAACATGGACACACACACACACACACACACACACACACCCCTAAGATTATTTTGAAGCATTTACACTTACACAGAAGCAGCTTTGTTTGTTTCCAGCAGAGTAAAGCAATTAGACGAGGATAAAGAAGAAAAGGAAGAACGCTAAATTTTTAGACAAATCTCGCTCTTTTTGGAGTAAGACAAAAATTTTCCCACCATTGTGGTTTGACCCGGGAGGAGATTCCTTCCATATTTTCTTCATTCTTTCCTTGTCTTCCTTTTTTTTTTCCTCTGGAATGGAGATCCTTCGTTTTTCTCTGGGCCAAGGCCATTGTGAGAGCAGCTCATACTGTAAATCACACTGCTTTTTTCATTTAGATGTTAATCAACGGTTCAAAATAGTAAGGGAGGCTGACACAAGGCCTGATACTACATCTATACATTTATCTATATTAACATAATTTATGGAGATTCTAGTCCGGCTTCTGGGAGGAGGAGAAGAGATGAATCATGAAGACCTTTGAGGGGTTAGATGCAGTGGTGTCAGTTCACTAAAACTTCTATGAAATACGCCCCCACCCCCACTTTTTTTTCAATATGGCAAAAATGTTGACTTATGATCTAAATTTTTTTGACTTATTGTAACTTTTTGAGATAAGACAGACTGATACTCTAATATATATATATATATATATTTTAGATTTATATATAATTATATATATTATATTAATATATATAATTATATATATTATATTTAATCAAGCAACCAAGGTGTGTCTCCTCCGAGAACCGAACAGTGACACAGCCTTCATCACTTCAGATATTCTAATAAAATAAAAACAAAAACTGTTGGAGAAAAATTCTGACCAGGGAACAATATGCTTTCCCAAAAGCAGTCTTAAAGCTTCTTGTCAAATTCTTTATATTCAAGTGTGTCTATTCCAGCATCTGGTCACCTGCTGGCATGTGGTCAAGGGTGGGATTATTAACATAAAATCATATATATTTATTTTTATTTTTTTTGCAAAGATTTACTGCACTTTACTATAACGTCTTTAAAAATTACGCTCCATAGTGGTGCATCAACATGATGTGTACCTATGCGTACTCCCGGTCGTGGATGACTGTGGCATCAACCTGGATTTGAACTGGTGATCTCCAGATTGATGCCACAGTTATTCACGGCCGGGAGTCTATGGGAGCTAATTGGCCAAGTTCTCATGAGATATGGGGATGGCATATTCTCACTTCCCTGTCACTCACCGCGATCACCAGCCAGTCATGGATGGGCGGATATTGCTTCACCTCCGAGTGTGTGTTAGGTCATGCAGTAGTTCGTAAACGAGTGGGTGGCAGCACTGCATGTCACAGTGGGTGACATTTTTTAATTTAATTTATACAACTGAGCAGTTTAGGGTTAAAAGCCTTGCTCAGGGACTCAACAGTGGCACTTGGTGGTAGTAGGACTTCAACGTTCTGCTTGGTAACCTTGAGCCTTAGCCACTGAGCTACAAACACCCCCCTAAAGGGCAGGTCTCACAAGTAACATGGCAGATCAGAGCTGTCGTGCAGTCATAAAGATCAAGGAACTGCCTGTAATGCCTTAACATGATGTTGTTAGGAAGAACCTTTGAACCTTCTTGGGAGCACTGAGAACTCTCATAAAGTGAAAAAAGATTTTACATAACTAATACTGTGTGCATGGATGTGTCAGAGAATTATTGTCAAGAGACCAGCAAGAACACTGAAGGAGCTACAAAGCTCACTGGCTGAAATAGGAGATCATGTGCTCCTCTCAGATTTTTAAAAAAATTTTGTGGACAGGCTGATTACATTTGCATAATGAAAATCCAGTCCAAAACCAACAAACCCCGGTCCAAATTCCAGGTAATGCTACTCCCAGGTTAAAGCATATTAGTAGCTTCATTCTCTGTGGTTGCTTTCTAGTAGCAAGACCTAGAACACTTGGTGCTATCACAGAAAACATTCATTTATTCATTCATTCATTTTCTAAGCTGCCTAATCCTAATTAGGGTCGCGAGGAGGCTAGTGCCCATCTCAGCCAATGCTGTGCAAGGGTGGGGTACACCCTGGATAGCGCGCCAGGCCATCGCAGGGCCACACACATACACACACACACACACACACACACAACCATTCACACTTACACTCACACCAAGGGTAAATTTGGAGCAGCCAATTAGTGACATGTGCATGTTTTTGGACTGTGGTAGGAAACATCACAGTACCTGGAGGAAATCCACACAAGAACGAGAACATGCAACCTCCACACAGAAAAACCTGAGCCTGGGAATCGAACCTGGGCTGGAAGCGGATATAAATATACTGCAGGGTACTCTGGTTTCCTCCCACGGTTCAAAAAACATGCACAGTAGGTTTATTGGCTGTTCCAAATCACCCCTAGGTGTGACTGAGAGTGTGAATGGTTGTGTGTGTGTGTGTTGGCCCTGCGATGGCCTGGCGAGCTGTCCAGGGTGTATCCCACCCTCACCCAGAGTTGTCTAAGAGGGGCACCAACCTCCCCGCGACACTAATTAGGATTAAGTGGCTTAGAAAATAAATGAATGAATGAATATTTTCCCATTGAATATACTTAAACACCTTTACAGGGCATGGTATTCTTTTGTTTTGTTACTTTCATTTTTGTATGAGTGGGCTGAATAGACATCTATTGCTGCAGTGTTTAACTCAGCTTGAAGCACACAGCTCACCTGACTTGCCTAGCTAAATAGACTAGTTTGCTCTTCCAAGTTTCCCATAGATGTGAGTATGAATATTTATGTGTGTGTGGCTCTGCAACGGACTGGTGAGCTGGTCAGGATATAGTCCACCTTTTCCCAGAGTCAGCTGAGATCAGCTCCAGCATTCCTGTGACCCTGGTAGTGGAGCTCCTGCTCGGAAACCCCATTAGCATGGAACATGACGTGGATGGTGGTCCCTTGTCTGTTCCACCACATGAAACCTGATAAGGATGCCATGCCACCACTACAAAAACAGATTATTCATTATAAAATTGAACTACAAAAAAAAGGCTCATACACCACCACTCAGACTCGCACAGACTAAATAAACACAATCTAAGTCAGGTAGACAGACAGACTTTCACCAAACAAAGCTTTAAAAATGAATGGTAACTCAGAACATGAACTTAAATAACAGGATGGGTGATACTAATAAATACAGTACGAATACACACTGGTGAACGGCAATGAGAAGAAAACCCAGTGTTGAACTTTACTGCTTTCTCTCTTGACTATAGTCAGGACGTGCAGATGAGATTTATTTATTTATTTTCTCCAGGGTTGAAGTTGATTCAAGCCTTAAAGAAGCCCTACTCTTATAACACCAGCCTTGGACACCTAGCAATAGAGATATTTATTGATTTTGCTATATTGCGTTAATCCAAAGTGAGAAAACACTTGTAAACAGTGAGCACACACACTCGGAGCAGTGGAGTGCCACACAACTTGGGGGCATCTGGAGAGCAGTTGGGGGTTAGGTGCCTTGCTCAAGGGCACTTCAGCCATGTGGGTAGAGGAAGGGAATGTGCAGCTCACCCCCCCCACCATACATTTTTCCTGCTGGTTTGGGAATCAAACCAGCAACCTTTCGGTCCCAAAGCTGCTTCTCTAACCATTAGGCTACAGCTGCACCAATATCGGGAGCTACACCTTTAGGCAGTGCCTAAATCTATATATTAGGATGAATGAATGAAAGCATTATTATGTTTAAACGCATGTTGATTTCAAGACCTCGTGATACAATGTTCTCAGACGACTTCTGCAACATCTGGAAGAAAAAAAACGACTCCTAAACAACTCAGACTGAGCAACAGGTCCTTCGGAAATGGATCCATAAACCTTCATCTAGCACATTCCTTCCATCCTACTCTCTCTTTCGAGCTATTTCAGAACGTTCGCCAGTGATATCCTGAACTGTCAGTCAGTGGCTCTTAATGCTAACGAGTTTTCAGGATTACGTAATCCTTGCTGGATTTTCCCTCTTGACGCTACACCTGAATGACTTCAGCCTACACCTGACTGCTGGGGTTGATCATCAGAATCTGGCATGTTAGTACAAGCCAGGTCCAAAAATATCTCGACGAGTATCATCCTGAGAACCATGACCTCTTTTTATTTACACTTAAGATTGATTTAGGCCGTGTGTCTGGGAATAATGAGACATTGACTCAGTCACTTTGGATAAAAAAGAAAACAAAAATAAATCCTTTTCTAATGAGTTCTTCATTTTTGATACAACTGACATGAAAACCACATTCTCTTCTATCTTTCCACTCTTGCTTTTTTAATTTTTTACCATGAAGAACTCGTTTATCCAGGTATAGACAACCTATTTTTGGAGTAAGGTTTAAATGTAGAGAATAGGCTCCAGGCTTTTACATTCCTCTCTACGTAGCATTTGAACACAATCCTTTGCTTGGACGTGTATCATTAAAGCCTTTAAAGCTGGACCACTGTTTAGTCCACAAACAGGGCAAGTTCTTTTTTAAATTCAAGGCTTTGGTTCATCAAAGTTGATGTTAAAACGGAGAAATTAAGTGTCTACAGGTCTTCCTTTTTTATTATTTTACTTCAGCTGGTGCTAACATTATCCTCTCATCCCTAATGTTTTACATGAACAGATTTATGAAGATTTAATGGACATATTTCTTTTTTACCCGTGCAAGGAGACGTGCTGGTTGGTGGTCAGGGGTAAGGGGTTATCTACATTTACATTTATCAAGCTTTTCATTTGCTTCGAGAATACAGACCTGGGCTGCGTTCGGTCCCACGAGTGCTTTATACAAGAATTAGATGACACTGACTGGACTGTTAGCGAACGGCTATGGTTTCTCTAATACAGCACGGTGGCACAATGGTTAGCAGGTCCACCTCACAGCGAAATAGTCCCGGGTTCAAGGCGTTTCTGTGTGGAGTTTGCTTGCGTGGGTTTCCTCAGGGTAATCCGGTTTCCTCCCACAGTCCAAAGACATTCACATTAGGCTAATTGGCTGTTTCAAATCACCCCTTGGTGTGAGTGTTTGTGAATGGTTGTATGTGTGTTGGCACTGCAATGGTCTGCCCAGAGTTGGCTATGTTATATGGTTGCTTTATCACCCACTATATATAGAGGTGGTATGGTGGCATTGCGGTTAGCATGTCTGTCTTATAGCACGAAGGTCCTGGGCCTGAGTCCCGGGCTTGGCGGAGGCATTTCTGTGTGTAGTTTGCATGTTCTGCCTGTGATTGCATAGGTTTCCTCCCACAGTCCAAAGACATGCATTAGGCTAATTGGTTGTTACAAATTGCTCTTATGTATGAGTCAGGGTGTGAATGGATGTGTGTGTTTGTGTCTATCCCAGCCATTGGTGGCTGAGATAACTGCCAGCCACCTGTGAAATGGTTTGCTAAAATGAATGAGTTTGTATATTACTTATGAGTTTGTGTGTGTGTGAGAATATTATGCCAAGAAACTCTTCAGTAAAATGAAGTTTGTGTGATCTGTTCATAAATATTAATAAATATTAATATAAGAGTGTTGTTTGCAGAATAAAAGGCAAAACGAATTTTTAAAAAAATACCAAAAATTTAGGGTCACATCTGCCATTGTACACCATCAGCTATATCATAGGAATGTGTATTTATACATGTACATAATCCTCGCCGAATTACACGTTCAACATAGCCAACTCTCATTAAGTTAGCAAGCCCGCGCAAACATTCTTGTTACTGAATGCAGCCCAGGACGCACTCTGTAAAGTCTACGAACAGACATCACAACGATTTACTACAGTTCTGATACCGTGTCAGAAAACTTCTCAAGCGCCTTTTCTTCCTAGCTTTTATTCACTCACTCCCTCACTTTGTCACTCGTTTTCTTACCCGTTTAATCCTATTAGGGTCAGGCTTGCTGACTTGCTGACTCTTTAACCCATAGAACGGAGGCGGGGTCATTCTGGAAGCGACTCCTCCATTTAAGATAGAAAATTTGTATTCTGATAATCAATTAGAATTAAAAGTAACTCACCCACTCGCTGAACTTCTTAATCCTATTAGAGTTGCAGGGGAGACTGGAAGCCTATCTCAGCTGACACTGGTGAAAGGTGGAGTACATCCTGTGCTGCTTGATAGACCATCGCAGGGCCAAGACTCACACAACCATTCACAGTGACACACACACCTAAGGGCAATTTGGAACAGCCAGTTAGCTTATTGTGCATGTTTTTGAACTGTGGGAGGAAACCAGAGCACTCAGAGGAAACCCATGTGAGCACAGCAAGAACATGCAAACTCCACACACAAACGCCCTTGCTGAGCTCGGGACTCGAACCCAGGCCCTTCATGCTGTGAGGCGGATGTGCTAACCACTTCGCCACCAGCTTTTATTTAATGAATACATTTTTGAACACATGCGATATTATGGAACTTATCTTAAGGTTTTGATTGCCTGAACACAACCAGGCATTAATGGGTACTTTCATACGATACATTACTGGCAAATTATATCCTAAATATAATCTCATATCTCAATATTCATGCATTATTGCTTGTTAGAGCTTTTTAGTCACTTACCAACAAAGCAACAGTCATAATTAGCACATTCATGTATGTACATGTGAACAGAAACATTTAGGTGTGGTGTGTGAGTGTGTGTGTTTTCTTATGCTTTGACAAGCACAAGTTTGATCTTTTCCTGTTTTGTGTCAGGGGATGAATCACTCCCACACCTACACACTCACACATATTCCTACATGTTTACTTTCGCCTGTGATTGCACAATCACCTACATGCCTCTTTAGTTACTGCACATCAAATTCCTGCAGTACACCGGCGACCCATAAAAGGGGTGTTTCCGCTTTGTGCTGGAGTCCCTGGAATAGGCTTAATATTTACCATGACCCTGACCAGGAAAAATTGTTACTAAGTGAAAATTATTATGACGGTCATGTAATGGTTAACATGTCCGCCTTACAGGTCTCGGGTTCGAGTCCCAGGCTCGGCAAGAGCATTTCTGTGTGGAAGTTGTATGTTATTTCTGTTTTTGCATGTGTTTCCTTCGGGTACTCCGTTTTCCTCCCACAGTCTAAAGACCTTCTAAGACAAGACAGGCTAATTGGTTGTTCCAAATCGCCCCTAGTTGTGATGGTTGTGTGTGTTGGTCCTTTTCAGGATATTCCCCACCTTTACCCAGAGTAGGCTAAAGTAGGCTCCAGCCCACGACCCTAATTAGGATTAAGCAGTTTGGTGAATAAATGCATGTTTAATTTGAGATGTTTTTGCTTTCTGCTTTCTGTGTAGAAGCAGGCACGAGATCAAGTGCCCTCGGTAGGTGGAGAAGAGTCAGGTAACATGTTGATGAGCTTTATATGTACCGGCACCTTATCATGTGTGGCATTTATTTATTTATTTGTTTGTGTATGTGTGATTGAGAGAGAAAGACAGAGAGAACAGATACACAACAGGTATACAACAGGTCCATGGCAGAAAATTTGGCAAGTTCCTATAAAATTTGTGGAGGGTCATGTGAATTCAATGTTGTGTGACAGAAAATGCCATCGTAGACCCTTGTTGTTCAAATTTTTTTTCCACCTCATCGGTAATTCTCAAAGTCAGGTCCATTTCCTGTGTATATGGTGCGATGTCCTATGGCTGTGTTACGACAGATATACTCATCTCTAAATTTCACCGAGCGAGAGCTGCGAGCTGCTGTGTGTCTGCGTAATATTATATAAACTAGAAAAACTCCTGAAGAAATTTTGAGATGTAGCTGCAACTGCTGCCGGAAAATACGTGAAGACTGACGTGCTGAACTGTAGAACATGGAAAAATTCCTCACAGGTTTCTAAGTAGCTGTGGCAAAAACAGGTGGTGATAAATCAAAGAATCACAGCGTTTAGGCTTTAACTGTATTCCAGGGCTATTCAATTATTATGGAATGAGGGCCGGGTCATGAAAACAATCCCAAAAGAGGTGGTGGTGGTGGTGGGGGGGTACCTCGAAAGGTGACTCGTCCACTATAGCAAGTTGTGATGCAGTGAGGCGGGGAAAAAGAATTGGAATTTTTTTGGATCATAGTGTTAAAACCAATTTAAATAAAAGTATTAATACAAAGAACAAAGTCAAGATACTGGGGACTGGGTAGAAAAATCTTATATCTCTTAAAACAATAGAAATTAATTTATGATGTTTTGGAAAGGACCTCTACATATGTTGTATTTTGTAAATGCATAATAACATTAATACATTGTATTATATCAAGACTTATAGGCCCAAAGCATTTCTAAATTTACATAATAAAAAAAAAAATACACCACGCTGAGGATTCAATCCGGGTGAGCCGTATCACAGACATTTAGAATTTACCAGCTAACAATCACAATCGGATCATATCAGAAAGTCAGCGTGCCTGGAGTCGTAACAATCGTGCGCACTTTGAAATCAGGCATGGACTGACGTTATCACTATACCACCTGTTATATGTGATTGTTTTAAATAACTTGTAACACTAAGTCAACACTGGTACCCATTAAAGGAGTGTTTTCACCTTGTTTTGTATCTAAAAGCTGCAATTAAAGCTAAGAAAATTAATAAATGCTGTGAATTAATGAAAGCTTATTAAAATATTAGTGCTACCCAAACCCTTAGCATAACCTTAACCTTCCAATACCTTTATAAATTCTTATAAATTAGCTTTCAAAAATCTTAAGACTATGACCACAGAAAAAATAAAAAGAAGACCACAGAGAATACTAGGGAAAACGTGTTTATCCTCAAATTACATAAGACACACATGAGCAGTAAACAAACTCCTTTTCCGGCTGCTGATTAAGTTGCTACTTTTGGTCTGGAGCAATATCATCAGACAAAAACCCATCAATTCGCATTTCCTCTGAGAACAGATGTGGAAACAGATAGCGGCAACAGAGGGAGGGAGTGAGGGAGGCACGGAGAGATGGAGGACTGGAGCTGGAGGGAGGAGGGGGGTTTAAGGAAGAAGGAGTGGAAATAAACGGAAGCTAGGACTTCCTGAGCGTCAGTGATTTATCTTGTGACGCCTGCACTTCATTGTTCCTCAAGTGTTTGAGAGAGACAAAAATGAAGTGGAGTTCGAGGTTGGGTTAAAATTGTTTTCCTATAGAGGGCCTTGAGTTTAATGTGTGTGCATGGAGGTAGGTGTGGGGACTTGTCTTCTTTATGGCTACGGAATGCATGTTTAATTAAAGAATTTTAATTAATAAGGATTGGGATCATGCAGGTAGTGGTTATGGACAGGATCTAGGTAAGTCTCCAGGAAATTAATGTAAGTCTATGTATTGTCCTCTGAAGTAAGAAAACAAAACTGTGTGTGCGCTTGCATGCATGTGCGTGCACGGGGGTGGGTGGGGGTTAATGGGGCGTTTTAAATGTCCCCACAAGGATAGAAATATCTGACAGTTTGGACCATGTGGAAACATTTCAATTGCCCCGTAAAGATCTTAAGACAGACAGAGAGAGAGAGAGAGAGAGAGAGAGAGAGAGAGAGAGAGAGAGAGAGAGAGAGAGAGAGAGAGAGAG
>JAOUQZ010000019.1:1885454-1892954 GCA_028564935.1 Neosilurus hyrtlii
CAAGTGCCCCGTAAAGATCTTAAGACAGAGAGAGAGAGAGAGAGAGAGAGAGAGAGAGAGAGAGAGAGAGAGAGAGAGAGAGAGAGACAGAGAGAGTTCATGGTTTTGTGGCCTATGAAGAAACCACCTGCCGCATTAGGTGAGATTTGCAAATGAATGAACTCTTTGAATCAGTGGCTTGGTGTAGTAGTGCAGCCAAAATCTGCATCTAGGGTTGGGCCTCCTCTTGGTTTCTATCTGAGTCACGTTACAGTGTTTTTACTTTTTTTCTAAATAAGGGGAAAAAAACAAGGTATTCTCTGATGCATCCATCCATCCATTCATCTATCTATCCATCCATCCACTCAGCCATTCATCTATCTATCCATCCACTCAGCCATTCATCTATCTATCCATCCATCCATCCACTCACCCATTCATCTATCCATCCATCCACCCACTCACCCATTCATCTATCTATCCATCCATCCACTCAGCCATTCATCTATTTATCCATCCATCCACTCACCCATTCATCTATTTATCCATCCATCCACTCAACCATCCACCCACCCATTTATCTATCTTTCCATCCACACACCCATTCATCTATCTATCCATCCACCCACTCACCCATTAATCTATCTATTCATCCATCCACTCAGCCATTCATCTATTTATCCATCCATCCACTCACCCATTCATCTATCTGTCCATCCATCCACTCAACCATCCACCCACCCATTCATCTATCTGTCCATCCACACACCCATTCATCTATCTATCCATCCATCCACTCAACCATCCATCCACCCACCCATTCATCTATCTATCTATCCATCCATACATCCACTCACACATTCATCATTCCACCCAACCATCCACCCACCCATTCATCTATCTATCTATCAATCCATCCACTCACCCATTCATCTATCCATCCACCCAGCCATTCATATATCTATCTATCTATCTATCCATCCATCCATACACTCATCCATCTACCCACCCATTCATCTGTCTATCTATCCATCCATCCATCCATCCACCATTCATCATTACACCCAACCATCCATCTATCTATCTGTCCATCCATCCACTCACCCATTCTTCTATTCATCCAACCAGCCATTCATCTATCTACCTATCTATCTATTCATCCATCCACCCACTCACCCATTCATCTATCCATCCAACCATCCACCCAGCCATTCCTCTATCTATCCATCCATCCACTCACTAATTTATCTATCCACCCAACCATCCATACATCCGAGCCAATCCCAGCTGACTTTGGCAAGTGGAGTGGTGCACCCTTTGCAGGTTCTGTGATGCTTTCAAAGAGAATTTATTTAAAATTCCTATTTCAGATTCATTAGTCCCTTGAACTCACATAAAAAAACCCAATCTTAGTTGGTGACATTGCATAACAACGTACAGCCAATAATTCGAGAAAAAACAACAACAACAAAAAAAAAAACAAACACATGCTTGGGTCCTTTTCTCTGTGAGAGATGCATTTTGGTGTTTTTATATTTAAAAATAGTTTCATGACAATATGGTGTAATCTTTATACAAATAAATAAATATAATGGTATATACCAGTATGGTATGATCCTTTTCAGATTATAGTAAAGAGATTTATTGGCACAATTCAAACAACTGCTTGACAAATACCAACAATTCTTACTCATTTTGAAAATAAAAACAGGGAGTGAGACAAAAGAGTAAGCAGTTATGCGTACAGTGAGCTGAGCCAAAATACACATTGATAATTTTCTCTTTAACTGTGCTAAAGATAAACTTTTCTGTCATTTTTAATTATTTGTTTAATACAAAAAGAGAAAACAAAGGGTTCCCACTACTTTTTTTCCTTAATGATCTGCTCCTGAAACTTCAGCTGAATACAGTAAGTCCTCAACTTGCGACAGGGTTTCATTCCTACGTCGTGGTGTAAGTCAGATCACACCACTATGCTAACGCAGTAGCAAAATCATAATCTAGTATATAAAAACACATTTCTGAGACACATGAAAGCATAACTAGCTGTAAGAAAACACATGGAGGACAAATCTAAATTAAAAAAATGAAGCAAACAAACAAAAAAAGACATCAGTTCTTTACTTTTACTCCTGCAGTTGACTTACGGCAGAAGCGTTGCAACCTCAAAACATCGTAAATCGGGTCCGTCATAACTTAAGGACTTACTGTATCCTATCTTTTTTCTTAAAAAAACAGCCTGAACTTGACCAAAATAAATGCTTTCTTTAATATCTTGTATATCTGCTGCTCCATGTAACACTCACCCTTTAACAGTAACTGCAATGGTAGCGTATCTCTGCTTGGGTCTGCACAAAAATAAATAAATAAACAGATATATGAATAGCACGGCCTAAAACCGCTAAAATTCATTCATCCTGGTTAATTCCTTTTCTTTGGAGGAACATTAATGAATTATAATGAAATGCTGCTTAAAGGATTAGCAGCAGCTTCGTGTCCCATGCAGCTTTACTGTGGATTCTGATACTCAGTTCAGTGAATTTATCTTTAATGTAACAAAACCTGAATTAAATCTGATAAAGCTTCATCAAGTAATGATTGCATTCAACAATAAACATTATCTCTGATTTGGGGAATTCAGAGTTTTGTTTTAAGACACAGAAAGCTTGTTTACTCAGTCACAGGAGATATAAAGCTCGCCAGAAAGATTTACAGGGCGCCTGGCTGAAACGGTTTATGAACTTGAGTGATGCAGATGAAGAGCTGTGCATGTTATCTTTGGCAAAAAAAAATAAAAAAATAAACAAAAAGTAACCAGCAATTAAAAAATGGCTTTCCTGTTTTTGCAGTGTTTCGGGTGACAGATTTAATTTGAAGAAATTAACAAATAAGCAAAACTTCATGTTTATGCTATGCCTATGCTAAACAAACATATTAGCATTGTAATTGATTCTTACAGTGGGTACAATGATGTACACTTCATTCTTCAAAAAATACCCACTCACTCATTTGCCGAACCGCTTAATCCAACCAGGGTCGCAGGCATGCACTGAGTGAAGGCAGGGTACAGCCTGAACAGCTTGCCAGACAATTGCAAACTAACACTTTGTACTCTGTACAAATCTGGAACAGCCAATTAGCCTAGTGTGCACGTCTTTGGACTGTGGGAGGAAAGTCAAATACCTGGAGGAAACCCATAAAAGGACAGGGGAGGACGTGCAAACTCAACATAGTAACGCCCGATCGTGGGACTCAAACTTAATTGATGATGAGCCTTAAATGAGCCTTAATTATGTGAAACTTAAATGTAAATTATGAAAGATGTGGTTTACTTTCAGTTGCTTCAGAAAAATTATTAGAAATAAAATCACCTGCCTTTAATACCAATGAGACATGGCCATAAAACACAAGAAATAAATACAGCTAGCTAACCTTCTTCTAGTGTTATGCGAGATTAGTTACTTTTCATAAAAATAATAGAAATAGTCGTCATTCCTCTAGATCACAGGTGTCAAAATTCTCCTTAAAGTATATGACTATCGCACATTCTTTGCTTCGACCATTAACATGAAACATTGGCTCCAGAAAAGGTTAGAAAATGGTTAGGCTGGTTCCATGAAAGGTGGAGCCAACGTATTTCAAGTAAACAGCTAGCCATTCATGACTCAGGAAAGATTGCAAGCTAGCTTGTCAATATCAAGCATTGCCAGAAAAAAAATTTAATAAAGAAACAAACGCATAAACAAATAATATGGCCAAGCAGATTTCACGGTTACCCTTATTGAATAGACTTTGAGTAATTATTTGTCCCTCGATGACCTCGAAATTTAGGGATGGGGCCCTCAGTAAAAATGAGATTGACGCCCCTGCTTTATATTTTTTATATGCTGTAATCAAATGTTGCTTCTGAAGGAGCATAAATAAGCACATCAATACATCATTACAGCACACAAAACTAAATAATGTGCAAGCAAGCATTGCTTTTTCACTCATCCAGTTTTTGTTTTAACATTAACAAAAATGTTCTGACTCCTTTCTATCATAGCCAGCATTAACAGTTTCAGTAGTTTGTGCTACAGCAGCTCTTCTGTGGGATCAGACCAGACGTACCAGCCTTTGCTCCACATGATATGTCTCATGCGGCAGAAGCAGAAATTTAAACATAACTTTTATATAGCTAAAATAGCTATATTAATATAAAATAGCTAAAAATAAACTAAGCAGAGCTGAAAATAAAACAAGAAGAAATAAATAGAACAAAACCAACCAAGTCGAAACAAGAAACAAAGTGCAAGAGCATTGGCACACTGTGACATGGGACAAACCAAAAACACTGCCTAAAACAGTCCTTATGTAGTGCAAGCAATTAGCAGAATGAGAACCAGGTTCTAGAGTCATGTCACCCAAGTCATGTGACTAGGAGTGATGCAGGGGTTGGTGGGAGTTGTAGTGAGGGTTCAGAAGGCAACAAATTGGGTTGTAGCTGTGACACTGCCTGCTCAAGTACCTGTCACAAACTGTGAGGGTCTGGCATTTTGATTCAAGCACTATCCACTCGGAAAAAAAAAAAATAATCCTGAGATAGATCCAAGAGTCTATCACCCTTCACACTCACACCTAGGAGCAAAATGGGGGCAGTCTTGGCCTACTGGTTAGAGAAGTGGGTTTGGGATCGAAAGGTTGAAAAGTGTGTGGTGGGGAGGATCCCCCCATCCCCTCCCTCCACCTTTGAGCAAGGCACCTAACCCCCAACTGCTCTCCGGGCGCTGCAATGTGTAGCTGCCCACGGCTTGTGTGTGTCCTAAGTGATCAAAATCAATAATAGGGGCAGTGGAGGCCCAGTGGTAGGGTGCTGGATTACTGATTCCAAGGGCGGGGGTTCAAGCCCCACTATCAACGGGCTGTCACTGCTGTCCCCCCAGTGCAGCTAACTGGGCTATCAAAGGCCGACCTTTCCACTATCCACTCAGAATAATGATTTATAATTATTATATTATTGTTTATGTAAATTTTTTTATATTACATATATTATTATTATATATAAGAACCATTGCTGATTTTCGTCAAGAATAGGCAGCATAGCCGTCAGCATGTTTCTGCCCTGTGATGGCCTGGCGAGCTGTCCAGGGTGTACTCTGCCCTCACCCAGAGTCAGCTGAGATGGGCGCTAGTCTCTCCACGACCCTAATTACGATTAAGCAGTTCAGAAAATGAATGAATGATTGAAAATCAATAATAAAAAAAATTGACTTGGGTCACACACTCTGGAACCTGCTTCTCATTCTGCTAATTGCTTGCACTACATAACGACTCTGTTTTTGGCAGTTTATTTGGTTAAAATGCAGAGCAAAATTTTTTTTGTGGGATTAATATAGCATATCTAGATAGATAGATAGATAGATAGATAGATAGATAGATAGATAGATAGATAGATAGATAGATAGATAGATAGATAGACAGACAGATAGATAGATAGATAGATAGATAGATAGATAGACAGACAGATAGATAGATAGATAGGAACAGCCAATTAGCCTAATGTGCATGCCCTTGGACTCTGGGAGGCAACCGGAGTACCCAGCAACAGGAAAACCACAAGAGCACGGGGAGAACATGCAAACTCCACACAGAAACGCCCTCACCAAGCGTCGGACTGGAACCGAGGACCTTCTTGGACATGCTAACCACTACGCCACCGTGCTGCCCTTGTATATACTAATTAATGTTATTTACTAGACCTGTCAGTGGCCATAATGTTTTAATGTTATGGCTGATTAGTGTATATTTATTGCACTGTAGCTAAAACAGGAGTCAGCGCTCCTTATGAGTTATATCCCAGAGGGTTGTCCAGGAGTTCAATTCTAAGCATTTTCAGTGCCCAAAACTCTTTATTAAAAGGATATACCCTTCGGAATGCTTTTAAATACTTTTTTTTTATATATAAAATGGAGCCCATTGTATAAGGATATACATTTAAAAATATTGACTTTAGTCAAACAGAAATAATCCCCTACTGACCCTTTTTATAGAGGCTCATTTTTCATTTGCTTTTCCTTCTAAGAAACAGAGTGTGTTTGTTATTAGTGAAAGCAGGTGGCTGTCCAAAAAAGTGAAGAAGTCATGGCCAAAAGAGGAAGCCATTTTCCAAGAGTGAGTGGATTGTTATTCCTGAGCTGCTGCCGGTGATTCATACGTGTTTTTTCCTGTGTCACGTCGTTTGTTCAGCTGTTATTCTTAAACCCAGTACATCAACATCTACAAATCATTTAATACTCGTCCCAAAACTCTGGCGTTCTCTCATGGTGTGCATGTTTCCAGACAGACGCTGCGAATGTGAATTTAAAGGCAATTTCTAAAATGGGGTGCAAAAGAAATATAAAAGGTCATGTGTTTCCATCAACTACATTCAGTTCTTCTGTACAGGAGAGGAGAAAATGATGACATCATCAGATGAATGGGAGCCAAGCACACCGTCATGGAGACGCGGGAACACACACTTCATTTCTTTCCATCACACTTTATTGCATTTTTTTGGTTTATCTGTTGGACAACTTTTGCACTGCAGCCAAGTATTTTTTCTCTGCCATTTTCCCTGAGGTCGTTGCATGCACTGATTAAAATATTTAGCTGAAAGAATTCATCATGGTCAAAGAAAAATGCTGCATATGGTACATGGGGAGGACAGTAATGCTTTATTGATGGAGTAGTGGTTAGCATGTCTGCCTCACAGCTAGGAGGTCCTAGGTGTGATTCCTGGGCTCGGTGAAGGCGTCTCTGTGTATAGTTTTTTATGTTCTCCCCATGCTTGTGTGCGTTTCCTCTGTGCACTCGGGTCTCCTCCTGCAGTCCAAAGACATGCACATTTGGCTAACTGGCTGTTCCAGATTACCCCTGGATATGGATGTGAGCGCAAATAGTAATGTGTATCTGCAATGGTCTGGTATTCGTTCATTTATTCATTTTCTAAGCCGCTTATTCCTAATTAGGGTCTCAGGGAGGCTGGCGCACATCTTAGCCGACTCTGGGTGAAGGCAGGGTACACCTCGGACAGTTTGCCAGGCCATTGCAGGGCGAACACACACAACAATTCACACTCACACCTTAGGGCAATTTTGAACAGCTAATTAGTCTATGGTGCATGTTTTTGGTCTGAGGGAAGAAACCGGCATGCCTGGAGAAAACCCATGCAAGCACCGGGAGAACATGTAAACCCCACACAGAAACTCCCGAGCCCGGGAGCCAAACCCAGGCTTTCTTGCTGGGAAGCGGATGTGCTAACCACCGTGACACCGTGCCACCCTCATCAATTTTTACTTTCAATGATGATACCTATAAATGGAATGAAGATTTTACTATTGATAGATAGAAGATGATACTATTTTGTGTACAATAATTTGCATTGAATGGGGTTTAATATGACGCCACATATGAATCTACACTGATCATCCATAACTGTACAAACATTATGACCACTGACAGGTGAAATACTCTACCCAGACAAAAATAAAAAATAAAAATAGC
>JAOUQZ010000019.1:1900454-1905010 GCA_028564935.1 Neosilurus hyrtlii
TCCAGATTGTCCCTAGGAGTTGGTGTGGGTGTCACCTTGTGCTTATATATTATTCAACAGTCACATATTTATGTATTATACTGTGGATAAAGTATGTTCGCCCTCAGCACCTTTAGAAGCTAGTACTGTCCCCTTTAGCAGAAATAGCTTCTTGTAAGCTTTTCGTATTATTCTCCCCCAGGCTCTGACATCATCACCATCATCAGAAATATAGCCTAGGAAGGCCGGTGGTGCACCCAAGAAAAATACTTTTCCTCCAATTATCCCTGTTCTCTGCAAGGTGGGAGAGCATTTGCTTGTTCATGCTGGTCCAGTCTTTGCTGTTATTCATCTAAGTTCTTCTTGGGCACGCCTGGTCAACTTTGCCTTGCATGATGCATTCGGTTATCCCTTGCTTCCTTACCTGGTGTCTAAAGAACATTAACTTCCTCTTCTTGATGGTATCCAGCATTCTTTCCGTCTCCTCCCCACTCATTATCAGTCCTTCTCTCTCTCCAAGTGACATCAGCTTAATAAAATTTAAGTTTTATAATTTTAGATACTTATTATTATGTATAGAATAAACTCTCCAAATGATTATTTTCAAATCCCCCACAGCATTTCAATGGGGAGTGAATTTGGGCTTTCGCTAGACCATTCCAGCACCCCAGAGACATTTCAATGGGATGTAGAGTACCTGATTTCTTCACACAACTTTATAAGTATAATGCCACATTTTGTACAAGAAACATCTCTTCAATAATTATGTTTTCATTTAATGCCCTTGGGTCCATGTAACATGGCAGAGGTCTTCCATATTTGTAAAATATTCTACTCTGTGACTGTTAACACTATGAACACACAAAAGCCGCCTAATACATAAACATAAACACATGTATGTTATGCATGTTATACTCTCTGAAGCACTCTCTCTCTTACTGTATCACTTACTGTCCATACCACTTAATCTTACTAGGATCATGGGAAGGCTGGAGGCTATATCAGCCAACACTAAGCGAAGGTGGGGTGCCTCTGATAGGAACCTCTGATAACAGAAAATAATTTGCCCACTTGTGTAATGGATGTTTGACTCCACTGAATATACACTGCCCGGCCAAAAAATAAGTCACACACAAAAATTTTAAATGGAGAGCATTTATCCTTGATCACAGCATGTAATCTCCATTGCATTGTTGCTCCAGTTGGTCGGGTCGAGGCTCAGCAACGTTAATGTGGCAATAAAATGAAGTCAGCTGATGATCTGAATGTACTGAATGAGCAGGTTTTCACATCAATGGACTTTTTCTTTCCTGATGGCGGGCTGTCCAGGGTGTACTCTGCCCTCGCCCAGAGTCGGCTGAGATGGGTGCCAGCCTCCCCACAACCCTAATTAGGACATATTCATGTGTGCAACTTTTTTTTTTGGACGCAGGGTAACTGTAATCATTCAATCATTTGCCAAACTGCTTAATCCTACTAGGGTTGCAAGAAGGCTGGAGACTTGAACCCAGGACCTTCTTGCTGTGAGGTGGACATGCTTCATACTGGGCTACCATTATATAATTATAAATGGGCAAACAAACTCCATACAGTGTATGTGTTAGTCAGTGATTGTTCTTGTTGGTAAATCATTGTGATACAAACAATAAAACACAGTGAGAGTATTCGGACAATTCCAATAATCCAAAATCGTTTTGGGTCAGGCATCACATCACCCCAGCAGAGATTATGACACTGCCCACTCTGCCTTGCCAAGAAAATCAAAAATAATAACAATAAAATCCTGCAGTAATATTTTGTTGGACCACATTTACAGTGGTGTTGTTTCAATATACTTACGCAATGTCCCAAGTTTTATTTCAGTCCAAGATAGCGTGTTGATGACGGGGGTGGGGGTGGATCCATGTGTAAGGTCTTCTCCAGCACATCCTAAGATTCCCACCGGGGTTAAGGTCAGAACTCAGTACAGCCAGTTTATGTCTAAAAATGATTCTTCATGCTCCCTGAACCACTCTTTCACTATTCGAGCAATATCAGGTCAGCTTATTTACCTTTAACTAGGTAAATCAGGTCAGCTGATTTACTTTTATTGCCACATTATCACATTATGTTGCTGAGCCTCTACCTAACCAACTGAAGCAACAGTGCCATGAAGACTACATGCAGTAATCGAGGCAAAAGGCAGTCAAACAAAAATATTGGAGTTGGTGGCTTTTCAATCAATCAATAAATCAATCAATCAGTCACCGAAGATGCTTATTTAGAAATTTTATTATGAAATTTTCTACAATAGCAATAGCAAGTTCCCCAAAAGCTTTACAATGCAAAATAAATATTCATTCATCCATTATGGTGAAATAAATTATAGACAGAATATTCAGAATTTACAGTATTTTGATGACTGAAACACACACCCACACACACACACACACACGCACGCTCATACACACACACACGCACACACACACACACACACACACACACACACACACATACACGCTCATACACACACACACACACACACACACACTCTCTCTCTCTCTCTCTCACACACACACACAAACACACACACACACACACACTCACTCTCTGTCTCTCTCTCTCTCTCTCACACACACACACACACATACACAAATCCAATAGCTTGCTGTAGATAAACAAATATTTCTTTATTCATATTGAACCCACATAAAGTTCCTTTCCACAGGAGAACATAGAGATGACAGAATACATATGGCTCACACACACACACACACACACACACACACACAAAATGTCTGCGCATACACAGTATGTTGCACTCACAACTGCACAATTTTCATCTTCATAAGCATCATCACTCAAACTCACTCATTTGTCTGTTAGGGCTGTGAGGAGACTGGAGCTCATCACAAAGCCAACACACACACACACACACACACACACACACACACATCCATTCACACCTAGGGGCAATTTGGAACAGCCAATTAGCCTAATGTGCATGTCTTTGGGCTGTGGGAGGAGACTAGAGTACCTGGAGGAAACCCACGCAAGCATAGGGATAACATGCAAACACCACACAGAAAGGGATTCGAACCCAGGACCTTCTTGCTATGAGGTGGCCATGCTAAACACTACACCACCGTGCCTCCCTTTATAACCATTATCTCCGACATGTTTTGTTGTTCAAAATCCATGTTTCAGCCCCCATCAGGGAGAATCCATTTTCAATCCATGACAGTCCATTTTTACACATTTTCTCCACAAATTCTAAAAATTACGTCCAACAGAATTTACTTTCCTCCGTATTAAAAGCAAAGCATTTTCACTGTAGCGCTCTGTCTGCTTTGTTTGTTGACTTTACTTAATTTTTCTTTTGGGAAATGCTGAGAACTGTCAGTGAACTAATTTATTGAAAAAAATGGTATTTGTTTTTTATTGTAGCTATTTTGCACATGAATAATTCAGGTTCATCTGCAATGCTAATTTTAATACTTAAAATAAGGAAAAAGTAAATGCTGTAATACTGATTAAACACAAGGACGGCAACACGCCCTAAATAGCACCATATGGATAAAAATTTGAAGGTACAGGCATTTAATTTGGCATTTTATTGGACTGTTGGAAGATTGGACTTTTATTTTATAATGAAATTAATTTATTTAATTCTGTTTCATAACAGAACATAGGGATCTGATTATTAATTATCAAGAACATATTAGTATATAAATATATAAATGTGTGTGTGTGTGTGTGTGTGTGTGTGCATGTGTACTACAGAGGACCAGATTTACAACGAAGATAGTAAACAACTTAATCAACACAGTAATTAATCGAGAAGTTTTCATTAAAAAAGTACATTTATATGTTTATGATCTTTCCTAGTTAATTTATTTCTGTATATATAAATATATATATACAGTATCTACACTGCTGGTCGAAAGTTTTGGAACACCTTTTTTCCAGTTTTTTAGAAATTTACACAGTTTAATGTCTTGGTATTATTTGAAAAAAAAAAAAAACTAGGTTAAAAAAGTGGTAAAATTGTTCTATTTAAACAAATAAATAAAAATATTTTACTAATCAAAGTAGCCACTGAGCACACACGTGGCATTCCTTTGACAACAAAAACAAATATTGTACTAGAAGTGCTTCCCAGTGGGCGGTATGGTGGACGGTTAGCATGTCCGCCTCACAACAAGAAGGTCGTAGGCACAGTAAAGGCGTTTAATTGTGGGGTTTGCATGTTCTCCCAGAGCTTGCATGGGTTTCCTCTAGGTACTCCAGTTTCCTCCCACAGTCTAAGGATATGCGCACTAGGCTAATTAGTTTCAAATTGGCCCTAGATGTGCGTGTGATTGTGAATGGTTGTGTGTGTTGGACTTGCGATGGACTGAGATGGCTGAGATAGGCAAATACGTAGCTCGAGAAATGAATGAATGAATCTGAAATGCTGTTTCCCTTTTCAGGTCAATGGGCTTGAACTGCTTGAATTTTAATAAAACTGAAAACAATAGAGGTGTTCTAAAAATTTTGACCAGTAGTGTGTGTGTGTGTGTGTGTGTGTGTGTGTGTGTGTGTGTGTGTGTGTGTGT
>JAOUQZ010000019.1:1913390-1927567 GCA_028564935.1 Neosilurus hyrtlii
ACACACACACACATACATACATACATATATATATATATATATATATATATATATATATATATATATATATTCAATAATCACACATTTCAAAATGTAATCTTACCTTGGGGAACCTTCAAATCATGTAGGAGCTTTATATCTGCGAATATATACCAACACACATGTATGTAGGCGATGCAATGCTTCAGGAAAAAACATACACAGTGCTTAACAATCTTTTAGAAAGCCTATAATAAATGGAAGAAATACTGTGGCCAGGAAAAAAGAAAAATAATATCACTATACTTAATAACACTAATATTTTGTTTAAGCACCATGGTAGTGTTGCTTCATTTGGTCAGGTCGAGGCTCAGAAACGTTATGTGGCAATAAAATGAAGGGGGCTGATGATCTGAATGGAATGAATGACCAGGTTATCCCATCCCTGACAGCATGAATATAAAATCAGGGCTCATAAAGTGAAAAACATTGGAGTGTGTGTCTTTTTTTGACTGGGCAGTGTACAAATTTGATTTTAGCTGTGGATTCATATATCAGGAAGGCAACGATCCCAAAGATTCATCTTAGCTGAATAGAGATTATATTATCAGAGCAAGAAAAAGCAATTTTGGGTGGCACAGTGGCACAGCACGAAGGCCCCAGGTTCGAATTCCTGTGTGGAGTTTGCATGTTCTCCCCTTGCATGCACAGGTTTCCTCCCACAGTCCAAAAACATGCACATTAGGCTATAACTGGCTGTTTCAAATCACTTGTAGGAGTGAGTGTAAGTGCGAATGTGTTGGCCCTGCAGTGGTCCAGTGAGCTGTTCAGGATATACCCGGCTGAGATGGGCGCCAGCCCCCCCGTGACCCTGATTAGGATTAAGCGGCTTAGAAATGAATGAGTAAATGAATTAACATATTATTTTTAAGAATTCTACCTGCTATAAACGCCAAATAGGCCATACTAAATGTTGAAACCTTGCGTTTAATGTTTGTTTAATTTTTTTATTCATTTTCTTGATTCTCCTTCTATGAAACCCAAATAAAATGTGTTTAAAATGTAATTAACTTCTCAAAAATGTTTCCACTTCTTTCTTAAACACACAACACATTTACACACAATACAGATTTTTTTTAATTTAATTAGATGTAATCTCATTCTTTTTGAATGCACTGAGGAGAAAAAGGATGCTGACTCACCTTGAGTACACAGATCACCAGTGCAATTCTCTGTGTCCAGTGCACTGCCGTCACACTCTTTCCCTCCATGTTTGGGCTCTGGGTTTACACACTCTCTACCTCGCCAACGCTCACACTCTGAACTGCACACAGACCAGAGAGACCACCCAGACCAGCCACCATCCACTACACACACACAAACACACACACACAGTCTGGTTTCCATAACTTTAGGGGATTTAAAGGGTTACCAGAACCCTAACCATACCCTTGGCATTAACGCTAACTAAATGCCCTTACCCTAACCATAACCTTACCATAACCTTACCCTAATCCCAGAACCCGTCCTCAGCTTAAAATGTAATGATTTATGTTAAGAGACTTGCAGTTTGTCCCCATAAAGAGGACAAGTAGTGTAAAGAATACCTGCACCACACACACACACACACACACATTATGACTCACACAAACACTGCTAATTTAGGATCACTGCTTTCTTTGCCTTGCTGTGTTCAGTCTCACAATGTTCATCTCCCGGACTGTTTCCCATGTTTTTCTTTTCTCCAAACTGATTCATTCATTCATTTTCTAAGCTGCTCATTCCTAATTAGGGTCATGGGGAGGCTGGTGCCCATCTCAGCCAACTCTGGCAAGGGCGGGGTATTCCCTGGACAGCTTGCTAGACCATTGCAGGGCCAACACACATACAACCATTCACACTCACACCTAGGGGCAATTTGGAACTGCCAGTTAGCCGCAAGCACGGGGAGAACACACAGAAACAACCGAGCCCAAGAATCGAACCCAGACCTTTCTGCGCTGCCGTGCCGCCCTCTCCTAGCTGATAATTTGGTTAATGATATGCATTCGTTCATCAATTATTCGTTTCCTGACCCGTTTAATCCTACCAGGGTGGCGGAGAGATTGGAGCATATTTCAGCTGACCCTGCGTGAAGGTGGAGTACACCCTGTACAGATCATCAGTCCATCGCAGGGCCAGCACACACAACACTCACAACTGGGACAGTTTGGAATAGCCAATTAGCCTAAAGTGCATGTTCGTTGTACCCGGAGGAAACCCTTGCAAACATGGGAAGAAAGGCAAACTGCATAGAGAAACGCCATTGTCAATTCTGGGCCTTGAACCCAGGACCTTCTTCCTGTGAGGTGGACATACTAACCACGATGCCACAATGATGCCCCATTAAAGATACAGTAGGATCTAAATTATAAAGCTCCTAGTGCGCTAGAGCATCCAATTCACAACATAATTACTTCAGTGAAGTCAGCTTACACCTTCAATAGCATTATCTAATAGAGAGATCATCTAGTCATTAAACAACACACAAACAAATACACATTTGCACAAACACAGCAGGAGGGAGATCATTCCTGATAACTGTGACAAATTAATAATGTGCGGCTGATTGTTCATGCTGCTGTGGCTCGATAACAGGATGTTTTGAAGATTTAATTTCTGATAAGAATGAAAATAGATTATAATGCGTATTTCTCTGATGTGCCTCAAAATCAACAGAGCCAGTCTTCTGCATCCCTGCGTATCTGTATATTTATACTTGTCAAGACATCACCGCTCACCTGGACAGGGTGAGGAGCAGCTGCTCTTCTGGATGGAAATCCCTTCGCAGAACACTCCTCCATTTAGTGGAGCTGGATTTGTGCATGTGCGTGTGCGTTTCATAAAACCCCGGCCACACGGCACACTACACTCAGACCAATCCGACCATAATGACCAGCCTCCATTCACTAACACATGAAGGAAGAGGGGGTGGGGAAAGGAAAGATTGACAAGTGAGATTATCATGGCAGAATGACAGCAAGGATACATAATTATACCCTGTATATGATGAACTAGCTGATTCGCAAAGTGTTGCAGCTCTCTCACCCACACGTGCACTGAAACCCATATTTGTTTACTGACAGTCTTTTTTGAAGTCTTAATAAAGAAAATGATACAAAATGTAGGCTCTTTTGGTTTCATCTATAAAATTACACTGTCATTTTCTGGCACTCAAAGAATAAACTAAACCATCAGTTAAAAAAAAAAAAAAGGAAAATGGTTAGATTAAAAAATAAATAATAAAAAAATAACAAAAGCTTTTGGTGGGCCAGGATAACATTATCTATGACACGGCCCTAAACAAAATGACACTGAGAAGCTATCAGCTGGTGCTATATTTATTCATTCATTCATTCATTTTCTTAGCCGCTTAATCCTAATTAGGGTCATTAGGGAGACTGGCGCCCATCTCAGCTGACTCTGGGCAAGGGCAGGGCCAGCACACATACAGTACAACCATTCACACTCACACCTAGGGGCAATTTGGAACAGCCAATTAGCAAACTGTGCATGTTTTTAGACTATGGGAGAAAACCGGAGTACCCAGAGTAAACCCTCGCATGTACATGGAGAAACTCCACACAGAAACGCCCCGAGCCCGGGAATTGAACCTTCTTGCTGTGAGGCACCACTATGCCACCATGCTGCCTGGTGCAATACTGTACATGCTATATTCCAGAAGTTCTCGATCCAGGTCCTGGAGAACCTCCTGTCCCCACTCTAATACAAGTCCGGCATTTGGCAGACACCCTTATTCAGAGCAACTTACCTTTACTCTCAATTACACAACTGAGTAGTTAAGGGTTAAGGGTCTTGCTCAAGGGTCCAACAGTGATAACTTAGTGGTACAGGTGCTTGAACTCTCAACCTTCTGATCAGTAATCCAGAGCCTTAATCACTGAGCCACCACTGGCCTTGGTGCTTAACTTAATAGTTAAAACCGGCATTGTAAAACCAATGATATGTGCAGGAAAGGGGTCTGGGAAAATGTTTATCTTAATCTATTTAGTTAATTTGTTTTGGAGGAATCCCATATTAGATGACTGAGAGTCGATAACGTACAGCGGACATAAAAAGTCAACACACCTCTGTTAAAATATGAGACCAAGATCAATAACTTCAGAACAGCGTGTACATTTTGGATGTACTATAAGCAGAATTTAAGTATATCATCAGTAAATACGTTTTAATGAATCTGTAATAATTGAAGAAAGAAGTGAGTTGAGTTTTCAGAGCCTTTGAATAAGCTGTTTACATCTACATGGGGAGCGGGTCCCCTCTCTTAGAGGCCGTCATCTTGTATCACCATGTTTCAACAGTAACCCAGAACCATAGGCTTCGAAGATGAGGGGTCTCTTAATTGTAATCTAGAGCCTCACCACTAGATGTCGCTAGATACAGGTAAATCTTTCAGACGGTGCCTTTAATGTGCCCTATATCCTCTAAAACTCATTCATCTTCTTTGGTGAAGGCATTTCTTTGAATTTAGAGTTATATACTTTGGATCATTGTCATGCTGATAAGAATAATTTCACTTTTTAGCAAAGGCCTGAAGGTATGTTGTCAAAATTCACAGGTATATGATACAGTTCATAATTCCCCTTAACCTTGACTGAAGCCCCAGTACCAGCTGAAGAACAACAGCCCCATAGCCTGATGCTGCCCTAACCATACTACACCATGAGTTTGGTGCCCTTTTTGGTGCCACTTTAATTTTTGAACCAAACATGCCTTTTGGAATTATGACCATCAAGTTTAACCTCGATCTCACCAGACTATAGCACATTTTCCGACATACTTTTGGAAGACTACAGTAAATGTAGGTTTTTGCAAACTTTAGGGCTTTTTTTTGTAAGGATTCCTAGTTATATCTAAAGAAAGCATGAATTGCTGAATGTGGGAAATAACCAATGCTTGCCAAAAATTCCTGCAGCTCCTTTAATGTCGCTGTAGGCTTCTTGGCAGCCTCCTGGATCAGACAATGGTTCATTCACCTAGTCTTTTCAGCAATTTTTGAGGGATGATTATTTCTTTATACAGAGTTATATTTTCTCCACTGTTGATGACCGTCTTCTCTGTGTGTCATGGTATCTTTACATACCTTGGAAATTATTTTGTACCACTTTCCTTACAAAATCCTTTCAACAATGAGATCTCTTGATGCTTTATAAGCTTTGAAGCCCATGGATTTTGTTGCAAGATGAAATTGTTTCACATTTACACTGTGTGCACAATTATTAGGCAAGTTGTATTTTTGAGGATTAATTGTTATTGTACAACTATACGGTGCTCTTGGTCAATCCAAAATGTGAACAAACCCTCAAACCTGAACATTTAAGTAGTGAAAGTGAAGTTTTGGCTTTATAAGAGAATATTTATATGTACAACATTATTAGGCAACTATTATTGTGCAGAATTATTATGCAACTAAATGAAACACTAAGATTTTCCATCTCACTTGTTTATTTTCACCTGTAAAAATGAGAATAATAAACAAACTCAAAATTTACAAATAAACATTTCTGAAATTTAAAATAATAATAATAATAAAGTCAGTTTCTTGATCTGGTCAGAATCAACTTTTTGTGCAGCTGCACCCACAGCGTCCCAGACCCTGTTCAGAGAGGTGCACTGTTTACCTTCACTGTAAATTTCCTGCTTAAGAAGGGCCCAAAAGTTCTCAATAGGGTTTAAGTCAGGTGAAGAAAGGGGCCATGTCATTAGTTTTTCATCTTTAAGGCCTTCACTGGACAGCCACGCAGTTGAGTATTTGATGCATGTGATGGATTGTTGTGTCTTGCATAAAAATGGAAGTCTTTTGAAAGATGCAGGCTTTTTCCTGAACCACCGCTTGAAGAAAGTGTCTTCTAAAAATTGCCAGTAGGTCTGAGACCTGAGCTCATCTTTAATAATACCTGCCCATATCAGTACCCCACCTCCACCTTGCTGGCATCTGAGTCGAAGTGGAGCTCTGAGTCCGTTACTGATCCAACCACGGGCCAAATCTGGTCCGTCAAGAGTCACTTTCATCTCATCAGTCCACAAAACCTTTGGAAAATCTCTCTTCAGATATTTCTTGGTCCATTCTTGACGTTTCAACTTATGTGTCTTGTTCAGAGGTGGTCGGGTTTCAGCCTTTCTTACCTTGGCCATGTCTCTGAGAACTGAACACCTCGTACTTCTTGACTCTCCAGGTAGGTTGCAGTTGTGGAATATGGAGCACTGGAGGATGATGGGTTCCTGGTAGCTTCATGTTTGATTCTTCTCAAATCTTCTCAAATGGTGGTTAATTTGTTTCTTTTCTTCTCAACACGTTTCTTGCGACCCTGTTGACTATTTGCAACAAAACGTTTTGATGGTTCTGTGATCACGCCCCAATATCTTAGATATTTCAAGAGCGCTGCATCCCTCTGAAAGACTTTTTTACAATTTTTGACATTTCAGAGTCAGTTAAATCTTTTTTGGGCGAATTTTCCTGAGGAGAAGAATCTGCCTAATAATTCTGCACACCTTGATATAGGGTGTTGATTTCCTTAGGCCACACCCTCCCTCGTTACACAAATACACATCACCTGATATGCACTAAATCCAATAAGCATTCAAGTTTATACAGCTTGTAGTTGGAAATTATGGATAAAATGATAATATGGTCAAAATATTCACTTGCCTAATAATTGTGCACACAGTGTATTTCTATCCAGGGTTGGGTTAATTTTTCATTACCATTTTGAATTGATGAGGGAAAATTTAACCTCTCCATAAAGTCTTCCATGGCACATCCCAAAGACTTTAAGGTCGGGACTCTGTGGTGCCAGTTCATGTATGAAAATGATTCCTTATGCTCCCTGAACCACGTGTACACTCTTTGAGCCCCTGTTTTATATCGGTGCCCTCAGGGAAGAAAAAGTCCGTTGATGTAATAACCAGGTCATTCAGTACATTCAGGTCATCAACTGACTTCATTTTATTGTCACATAATGTTGCTGAGCCTCGACCGGACCAACTGGAGCAACAATGCCAATTTATTCACGACTAAAGGTGGTTCAGCAAAATATTAGAATGTGTATTCTATATATTAAAGTGTGCATTCAGTAAATTCAGTGCCATGTGTGTAGGCTGCGGTAAATTTGAAACATTTTAATATTATTAATATTATTAATAGTAATGTTATTTATTTATTAATTTGTTTGCTTATTTATTTATTTGTTTGTTTGTTTATTTATTTATTTAAAACACAACACAAATATTTCAAGACCTAGTTATTTTTGATACTGGGTAAAGGTATCATAATAAAGTTAAGGTTTTCATATCCATTATCATATCCGCAGCTAATAAATGCTACAATACTTCTGATTATTTCAAGAATACTGGCAGAAATAGAACTTTTTGTAAAACTGTTTTGTTATGTATCATCACATGACTCCTTAATGGGTCAGAATAACTGAGGGGGGAAGAAAAAACACCTCACTGCCTCACTAAGCGCTAATGTTGCAAGTTGTGACTGCTCATGTTTGAAGCCATCACTGTACCCAATCAGGCTTGCTTTAGCTAACATCTGTTTCAAAAAAGTACACTGGAAGGCTTAATCTGATAGTGAAGTCTGTTAGGCATGGATACGTAATGGGGAAAAGGATCATTAACTCATTAGATGTGCTGTTTGAACAACTGATCATAAACAGTCTGATGCAAGTTCTCGTAAACACTCTACATATCCCTGTTTCTCCAGCGTGCCGTTCAGATGAAACCACTATCTGCTTCAAAAAGACAAATATAGGCTGTGTAACATGCCAAAGTTTGTGATTTATAACCAGTGGTGGGTTATGAGCAGTGAGGAGAAACAGACTTTTAAAAATTATACCGATGTAGTGGGTATGTTTCATAGTCTAAATCTAAATTTTTTCATTCCAGTTCATTAGAATACTTTATGAAAAAACATGAGCATTTAGATTTCCTTTTGATAGCTGAATGGAAATTGACAAGAAAGACAGATTTGGAAGTACTAGACTTAAAAAATAAATATATAAACAAATAAATAAACTCACCATAAACAATAACAGTAGCTGAGGCACTACGTCTTCTCGCCACGATGTTGCTGGCTACACAGGTGTAATTTCCTGAGTCGGACAGTCGTGCTTCATTAATAATCAGGTTATGATTTGCTCGTGCGTCCAAGTTAACGTCGACTAGTGTGCTGACTGGGTCATCGTTCTTCAGCCATTCCACCTAAAAGAATAAAAAGAAATAGAATGCTTGAGTTACAGCCTTTTATTTTTGTATTTGGTGAGTTCATTAAAAGTACCTGTGGTGAATTAACTTTTTAAAATGATCACGTATGACATCAGCGTTTCCCTCCAGCGGCATCAGTCCATGCCCCTTGTGAAAGTATGTGCAGGTGCTGCAACACTGGGCATGCTCAGAGACATTTCTGATTGCCTTTCTGATTGGCTGTTCCAGCCTGGTAGTAATGTGGACTTGTTGGATTAGCTGGGCGATGTCACTAACCCCTATGTATCATAACACATTACTGGCCAGTGCTGAGCTGCACAAACAGCAAGCGCAGAAATCAGGGAAAACTTTTCTTTTGTGTTCCTAAACCAACCGACGGCAGGAAAGCCGAGTTGGCAAAATGTAAGCTGCATACGCCCTTCTGGATTTACCATCACACACATCTCTGGCAGCGTTCTCGTCCTCAGAGTCACTAGAATGTGACGTCTCACTGGTACAAATAGGTAACCATTTACACCCATTTCCTCATATTGCTAGCCATAGTTCCTTCTTGAAGATGTTTTTTATCACCTAAAATTTTGCTTGCTGAATAGATGTTCTTGTTTACTTGTGCTAGATAACCAAATGAGTTCACGTCACTTTTGGGAAAAAACAACTGCTTAGCATAGGTCCAGGCCCACCAGTAATCCACGGGATAAAATAACTGTATGAGCAAAATACCAGTAAAACATTGTCAAATTCTATAACAGACTATATAATGGCTTGTTCTCAACACCAAATGATATGATATGATGAAGATCATGTATCAATTTTTTGACAACATTAACTAGAATCAGGGAGTAAAGCTCTCTGACATTATCACAGACTCTCATCTCTTTCGCTCTTTCTCATTCGCCAAACAACTTAATCCTATTAGGGTTGTGGGGTGGCTGGAGCCTATCTCAACTGACACTGGGTGAAAGCAGGGTACTATTGCAAGGCCAACACACTCACAACAATTCACACTCACAGTCACATCTAGAGGCAATTTGAAACAGCTGATTAGCCTAACGTGTATGTCTTTGAACTGTGGGAGGAAACTGGAGTACCTGGAGGAAACCCATGCAAGCACTTAGAGAACATGCAAACTCCACACAGAACCCACACAGGACTCAAATCCAGGACCTTCTTGCTTTAAGATGGACATGCTGACCACTACACGACCATGTCGCCCACTATCACACTGTGTAGGTCAATTAGTAGATGTCTAGGAGTTAGTATTAGAGAGTGAAATAGAGTGTCTAGGTCATGTGACACACACTGACGGGACATTGTGACAGAGGAACGAGCTAGCTAAGAAGTGTCTCTGTAGCTAACAACTAGCAGAAGAAGAATCCACCGTGAATCAAGACATCTGTGTCTGTCCATCAGTAGCACACTGACGGAGATAAACTGTAAGAGAGAAAGACGTCGTCTTAACACTTGACATGAGAAAGAAATAGTGACTCTGTGCTGTACTGATTACATTTTCAGGTGACTCTGGGGTTAGAATTTGTAGTTTGAGGAGTGCAGAAGGAATTCCAGAGCTCTCAAGTCAAGTGCACAGGTGAGGTCGTGTCCAATTGCAATTGATTTATTTGATTCCCTAAGCTCGCCTCTCACCCGCTGATTTATGAGGTTGTGTTTTGAGTATTAAAAACATTGCAAGAGAATATATAGGTGATGACTTTCTGTGTCCGTTGTCCTTGCCTTGTGCAAGAGAATTCTGAGGTCACAAATAAGTAGACACAAGCAGAGACGCTCTCTCTCTCTCTCTCTCTCTCTCTCTCTCTCTCTCTCTCTCTCTCTCTCTCTCTCTCTCTCTGAGGTTTTGGATAATAATGGTCTTCGAGACAGCGATCAATATTTCTACTAAGAGCTTTTGAGTGGAAAAATGTGTTTCATGCCTTGTTTGATGGCCAGCGAGAACTCTTTTATCACATGCTTTCGGTCTGATTTCAGTCTTTTCACTGTTCCACTCTAAAGTTCACGAAGAGCTACTGGTTCAGCTTCACACGCTCAATCTCGCTGGAACAGTGCTTACATGCCTTTCTTTACAGCCTACTATAATAGTGACTCATCCTATATACTTATGTACTCCTACAATACACTAATGATAATGTTGTTGATGTTGATGATGATGATGATAATGGGCATGATAGGGCAGCATGGTGCTGCAGTGGTTAGCACTGTCACCTCACAGCAAGAAAGTCCTGGGTTTGAATCTGGCAGTTACCCGTGGTCTTGCCGTGTGGAGTAGAGATTTCTGTATGCGTGTATTCCTGGCACACTGGTCGCCTCCAACAGTCCAAATACACGCACATTGGGCTAACTGGCAGTTCCAAATTGCCCCTAGATGTGAGCGTGTGTGTGAATGGTTGTGTGTGTTTTGGCCCTATAGTGGAGTGGCAAGCAGTTCAGTATGTACCATGCCTCTCCCTTGAGGGTGTTAGCCTCCATGCAACCCTAGTAGGATTAAGTGGTATGGCAAATGAATAAATTAATGAATAAAATTGTGTGGTACTATAATGGTCTGGCAAGCTGTTCAGGGTATAGCACATCTTCGCCTGGAGTCAGCTGGTATGGGCTCCAGCCTCCCTGTGACCCTAATAAAGGATAAAGCGGTTCAGAAAATGAGATGAGATGAGGTGGTACTACAGTGTTGTGTTAAACTGCAATTGTATTTCTATAACTGATGGCTGGCTTCTGAAAAAAGAACATCAATTTGGGGCAAGCATTTCTAAGGCTTTGTATTGAGCTAACATTGCAAACCATGCACAGTGCATTTCTTTCATTATATCTTTGGATTGTGGGAGGAAAGCCATGCAAACACGAGGAGAACATGCAAACTCCACACAGAAACACTCGAGCCCAGGACTCGAACCCATGAGCTTCTTGCTGTGAGGTGGACGTGCTCACCACTACATCACCGTGCCATCAAGTATCATTATTATTATTATTATTATTATTATTATTATTATTATTATTATTATTATTATTAATATTGTTATTACTTCTTTAATCAACTCTTTGGTCTTTCTCTCTCTCTTTCTCTATCCATGTGAGTGCTTTGCATTCATGACCCATTTTTGAGGTCTTTGTGGGTCCTTTGAGAAGCTGATGATGGGCCGACGAGAAGACAGAAACAGAGGATTTCCGTCCTGTCTTTGTATCGAGGGAATAAAAGAAAATTGCACTTTCCTAAGTGTCACATTCATTCTAATTAAAGCCCTGCACCATGATGACGCACCCAACAAGCATGCAACTAAAGCAGCTTTTAAACACCTGGCAATACAGATGATAATTCGGGTTTCATTATTTTCCACAATTATCGGTAGCCACGTCGCCTTAAGAGAGCACCGCAGCTTTGATGTCGCACATGAAGATGAAAGAGTCGAGATCTGAGGTCGCAGCTGTTTAGGAATAAGAGAGAATATCTAACCTATGGGATTACACGAGGATCAAACTGAATCAGAAAGCACCCAGAGCAATCGAGGAGATGGCCAAAACGGCTTTCAAGTAGCAGAGAAAGATTAAGACAAACAGACGTTGAAAACTGTTACAGGTTATGGTTGCAATATTATAAGTGGAGAGGAACGAGGCTTCGGCAACTCTTGGGTGAGTTTTATGAACGTTGGCATAAATAAAGCAATTAATCAATGCTTATCTTGGAGCTTGAAACAAGGCACACAGCCAAACAGGTCAGTTCAATTAATGCCAGCTTATAATATTGCTATTCTGGAACTGGAGTCCATCTATATTCATTCACGGGGTAGTGAAGCAATTATAGGACTTTATAGAATTATAGGCCGTGCACAGTTAAGTCCCAGTTTGTGGGGCGTACCCCTGTAGCATTTTGCTACTCATATCCATGTTTAATAAAATGCCATGACAAGTTTCACGAATTCACATTAAAGGGACCCATTCATACACCAGGCATATTAAATAAACATCCACTACAGTGGGCGGCACGGTAGCGTAGTGGTAAGCACGTCTACCTCACAGCAATTAAATCCTGGATTCAAGTTCTGGTGATGGGCGTATCTGTGTGGAGTTTGTATGAACTTCCTGTGCTTTCATGGGTTTCCTCCAAGTACTCCGATTTCCTTTCACATTCCAAAAACATGCACAATAGGCTGATTGGCTGTTCCAAATTCCACATAGGTGTGAGTGTGAATTGTTGTGTGTAAGTTGGCCCTGTGATAGTCTGACAAGCTGACAGGGTATACCTTGGCTGAGATAGGCGCGAATGAAGAGTAAGTGAATACAATGTTATCTCACTCAGTATTAGAGTAACGTGGATACTGGTGCTTCAGTCAACACTGGGCGAAGGTGGGGTTCGCAGTCGCAGTCACAGTTAGAGGATATTTAGACACGGAAATAACGAGCGCGTCTTCCATGAGCACACACACACTCGGAGCAGTGGGCTGCCACACACTGGGGCGCCCGGAGAGCAGTTGGGGGTTAAGTGCCTTGCTCAAGGGCACTTCAACCATGAATGTGGAGAAAGGGAAGGTGCAGCTCACTCTCCCCACCGCCACACATTTTTCCTGCTGGTTCAGGAATCAAACCAGCAACCTTTAGGTCCCAAAGCGCTTCTCTAACCATTAGGCTGCAGCTGCCCCCAAATTTAAATACAAAATACAACAAAGTAACTGCTATTCAATGCTGTCAAATATAGAAAGACAGGACGACCGTTTAAAACACTGGAACCAAAAGTCCTGACTTCCCAAAGACTTACAGTGGAAATATATATAGATAGATAGATGGATTGATAGATAGATAGATGGATAGATAGATAGATGGATAGATGGATAGATGGATAGATAGATAGATAGATAGATAGATAGATAGATAGATAGATAGATAGATGGACAGATAGATGGATAGATATAGAGATGGAGGTACATGAGAAGCTCTCCACTGATAGATAGATGGATAGATAGATAGATGGATGGATGGATAGATAGATAGATGGATAGATAGATGGACAGATAGATGGATAGATATAGAGATGGAGAGATGGATATAGAGATGGAGGTACATGAGAAACTCTCTCCACTGATAGAGAGATAGATAGATGGATAGATAGATGGACAGATAGATGGATAGATATAGAGATGGAGGTACATGAGAAGCTCTCTCCACTGATAGAGAGATAGATAGATAGATGGATGGATAGATGGATAGATAGATGGATATAGAGATGGAGGTACATGAGAAGCTCTCTCCACTGAACGCATTTCCTGATTAAAGCCGGAGGGTCTCCGCTCAGGTCGGATTGTGTTGGGAGTAGAAAGCGCATCCTGAGCTCTGCAGTCAATCACGTTTATGGCGCATTGATTCCAATTATTTTAAAAAGGGGCTGCTTTGTACAATCAGGCTTCACTCATTTAAAAAAAACAAAAGCCCACCAATGCCCGCCCATGATCACCTTCAAATTGCCATCCAAACCCCGCCTGGTATTTGTTTCCTACGACGCCATTGGTCGGCGCTGTGCTTGGCCCCGCCCCCGCGCTGCCACTAGACAGCTCTGTGAAGCCCACGGTGGAAACCCGGAGCTTCGTTCCGCCGCTCAGTTCCAGGGCAGAGCTGCTCAAAGTGGCGTTAGTATGTAAGAGCCAGCCGAGTCCACGCGACCTGGAGTTCCGGAAGAAACTTCACCCGTCTCGGGATCCGACTCGACGAGGACTTAAATACGGAAATAGAAGCTGCGATGGCACTTTGGTCGGGTTGGAAGTACTGCGGTGTGTTCATCACACTCCTCCTGCTGTCCTTTCTGCGCGCAGGTAAGAGCGCCTCTGTCCCCCCCACCGCCCCCCTCGGTTCCCTCTCTGCCCCCCCACCCCGCACCCCCCCTTCTGCAGCGTTTTCTTGAAACTGCAACTTTGACAACAAAGCCTTCATCAGGC
>JAOUQZ010000019.1:1948635-1979210 GCA_028564935.1 Neosilurus hyrtlii
TATATATATATATATATATATATATATATATATATATATATATATATATATATATATATATATATATATAATGTATACATACATTACATGTTTACAGGAATTTCTGTGAATCATCATAAATGCCATGTTTTGTCCATCAAAAATGCCCCACCCTAAACAAGAGCTCTGATTTGGGTTATAAATTTCAGTTTGAAACCAAATACCATATAACCTGTAAAGGTACATATGTACTAAACATTGTATTAACAGTAATTGGAATTTCCTGCAAAGCATGGTACTGTTAAAGCTGGCAAGTGACAGAAGGTTTGGTGTCCATCAAAACATGTCCCCTCCTAAACATTCAAATTTTTCCAAAGAATGTGAGGTCCTGTATTTCACAGTGGATAGTTGTTAAGCTCTGAAATTTTAAATGATAATCTAGGAAGCCTTGTCCTAACAGATAAGCTCATCTAATAAATAAAATTGCATTTTATAGTTCCTGTGACACATATATGATTCCCTTATTGTAAAACTGCCCATATATATATATATATATATATATATACCGAAACACTTTACCCTTTATTAGGATTGCGGGTCTGGAGTCCATCCCAGCCACCTTCTAGTGAATGCGGGCCACACCTCAAACAGCTTGCCAGACAATTGCAGGGCACAACATGCACACAGCCATTCACATTCACATCTAGGGGCAAACAATAATCAAATATCATATCAAATCCAATATCTAAATCAATAATTGCATGAGTAATCCAATTGGCCTATTGTAACAATGCCGTTGGACTCTGGGAGGATAACGGTGCACCCATAGGAATCCCATACAAGCAAGGGGGAGAAAATGTAAACAACCCCACATGGCAGTAACCTCGGACCTGTATATCTACACATTTATACAATATAGACAATAATCTCTTTTTTCAAATATCGCCAACATCTCTCTCTCTTAACTATCATCACAAACAGAAGCATTCCTGGCCCTTCGAGTAGTTTTTTTTTTATGTTGCTGCAAAGGTTGAATGCCTCTCTTCGGTCTTCACACAAACATCTTTTCTTCCTCTCTGCTGACAGTGTGCTATCCAACGCTCTTCAGCAAAACAACAATTTGCCCCTTTCTTTTTTTTTCCCTGGATCTGTTTTGAAACGGAATTGGGTTATCTGAGTGTCAAACTGACAAAAAACCTCTCCAGCACAATGAAACTTTTCCCTGCTTCTTGCTTGCATTAGCATTTCTCAAAGGGTCAGAACAATAACACCCAACTGAATAAAGTGATATTCATATAGCATGTACTCGCTCAGAACTGTAGTGTAGCACAGGGTGTGGGGTGGACTAATGCACACGATCCCATCATTCTTCACTAATGTGCTTTAAGGCGATACAGATTAAAACATGAAGGAATGTTCTAATTACATCAGTATCAGGTGCATGTAGTGAAGATTTAACACCGCAGTTGCCCACAGTGGCATTCAGACTTGAGATGATATCTACAGAGTTAAGCAAGTGCTATATTATAAGCTTCTACATAATGAAAGTATTGCAGGAAAATAATCATACCGCAATATACAATACTGGTGTCATGATAAAAAATGGTTTCAAGCCAATGAAGAAGGTGTTGGATTGGTGGGGGGGGTGTTGTGTTCATGCACTGAGCCCGAGACGAATAATTGTTAATTATGCTAGTTGCCGTTGGTTAGCTTGTTTAATTGGACTTCAAGGGAAACGTAGAAAGGGACTGGTGAGCACACGGTGCCCTTAAATTGCCTGCTGAGCAAGCTAATGATTTAATTATCTATCTACTACTGCTTATGTGGGTCTGCAAAGACTGCCCATAAACATTTTTAACATATTTCTATACGCACATAAATATACATTAATTTCAATGTTGGTGTCTCTCTGACACACATAACCTGCTTCAACCTTTTTAAAATCTAATAATGAAATCAATCAGTAAATCAATGAATTGAAACATTTCTATTATAAAGCCCAGTAAACACTGAGGTGAACTTGAGCGGAAAAAGGAAATGTCTTAAATGAGTGGTAAACGAGCATCATGGGAGTTTAATCTTTGTGTCATTGTCGCGGGCATGTGATATACACTAATCTGTCAGTTCGCTGAGAAAGTTATTAAAACAGCGTCTGAGAACTTCATCATGCTGGTCTTGTTTAATATCCGGTGTTCTTCATTACTGACTGGTTTATCTTTCATTAAATGCAAAGATCTCATAATTAAAGTCTTTAATAAAGCTAGAGAGGTGTTCTATCATTAATGGCCTTCCCCTATATTGTGCTCACGCCATCTCATGTATGCTTAATGGCTCATAAAGACATAGAGACCCTTCATCTCCTATCCATTTCTTTCCTTAATACGATTAATTGAACCTATCTAAAAAGTACATCTCTGTCTCGGGACCTTGATGAAGTGGGACAGGTAAGATATACCTTAAATGCAGTCATTTTGTCATTTTCATTTTGTTAAAAATCTGGCAGGCCAGAAAGGCTAGTTTCCCATAAAATGAAGTTAATATTCTAAAAAAAAAAAAAAAAAGCCAAAGTGGATTGTTCAGGCAAATTTATTAATATCATTACTCTGCTGTCAGTGCACTCACGAAAAATGTCACTCATAAAAGGCTTGCTCCACTCTAACCTCCAGTTTTACCCAGAATCCATCACAGCATGAAGCAAATCATTAAATTCCAGAATGAGCGAGTAAGCGTCTTCTAATAGGAGTTGAAGAGGTTACATGACACGCACGGATTGGTGCAGGATGTGAGTGATGGACGTATAATCTGTCCAATGACATTCACTCGGAAAGAAAATAGGGAAGTGAATGACCCATTTCCCATAATGACACACACCAGGGGAAAAAATGGCCCATTAACTCTGCTAAACTCCATCCTCCGCTTTCCAAAGAGCAGCCTAAATACACCCTGCAGAATTTAGCTGGAGTGGAGTCCCCCCATAACCCCCCCTCCTCAAGCTGTTAGTAAATGTAGGGATAATTTTGCATTCCTGGCATCTTAATGCTTGCAAGATTGTCATGCCCTGTTGAATTAACATGCATTCTGGATCATGAGCTGGTTGCTAACATGTGCATGGGAAATTAATTAACAATTAAATTCACTAAGAAATAAAGTACTTAGAATTTAAATCCATTAATATGTACAGTACCGGTATGGAAAATTAAGATAAGAAATGAATGAAACACATTTTAAAAATATATATATTTTGGTTTCATTTATGCATTTTTTCCATAAATATGGGATTTAAAAATTCTAAAATATTCTTAGAGGTAGATGTGGAAGTTATTTTGACAGTATATATGTCATGTTTCTGTCAGTAAAGTCACTGTAATAGCATCTGCAATCCCTAAACACAGAAAACTAACAGAAAAGTGAATTCTGTGTAAAAGAAAGTGGTTTGACTTGATATGTACACTGATATGTACACTGATATGTACACGGTCAAAAAGGTCACACCCTGTAATATTTTCATGAAGAGCATTTATGCTTGATCATAGCATGTAATCTCCTTGGCAGTGTAGCTCCAGTTGGTCGGGTCGAGGCTCAGCAACATTAATGTGGCAATAAAATGAAGTCAGCTGATGAGTTAAATGTACTGAATAGCAGGTTTTCACATCAATGGACTTTTTCTTCCCTGATGGCACGGATATAAATGGGGACTCAAATAATGAAAGAGTGGTTCATGGAGCACGAGGAATCATCTTCACATATGTACTGGCACCCCAGAGTCCTGACCTTAACCCTATTGAAAGTTTTCGGGATGTGCTGGAAAAAACTTTATGGAGGGGTTCAGTTTTTCCCCTCATCAATTCAAGACGTCGGTGAGAAATGAACCCGACACTGGATGGAAGTAAATGTTATGTTGTTTAAGTTTGTTGAAACAATGGCATGTCAATTACGTGCTGTAAACAAGGCTAAAGGCGGAACATATTCGTGTGTGCAACTTTTTTTGGGGGGCCGGACAATGTATATGGCATATAGGTCACACTACTGAGACATACCAGATTGGTCACATATGGGTGTGTCCAGCTATCAAAAAAGACACCATGGTAAACAGAGCCCACTTATACACCGGGCCACTGCAGCAGTACAATAATTCCATTTCTTCTTAATTATTTCTTACTATAAATATGCCTTGTCTTATTACTCTTAATTTATATCCCCCCCCCCATGCTTTAATGTTTTACATACTTATTTACCATAATTAACATAAAACAACTGATCTTTACAAGGACATGTGTACTAGAAGGGGTCATGGGATCACTGTAGTTAATTTACATTATCTATTACAAGTGGAGCAGCAGCAAAGCGTGCCACTATCATCCTGGCGGTCTCAAATTCAACTCCAGGATGATTCACACACACATTCGTCACTGAAAGCCCACGGGAGCGAATTGACTGAGCTCTCAATGGAGGGAGGTGTGGCATACACTTGCTTCCCCATCACTTAAGTGATCACAGGGAATTCATGGGCATATGTGAGCTCATGTGGATAGCACTTTCCGAAGTGTGTTACGCTGTCCCTGAATATGCATGAACAGCAGTTTGAAAACATGTGGTCGGCTGGCATTACGTGCCTCAGAGGAACATATGCTTGCTCTTGTTCTCGCTGGTTGGTGGTTATGATATGTGACAAAGGAAGCATACCTGAGGGGTGGAAATTGGAGAGAAAATCAGGTGGAAAAATCTCATCTTTTAAAACCTGTTATTGTGACTGCATAAATTATTTTTCCAATAGATTAATAATTGTAAGTATATTAATTATTCATAATGAATTAATGCAGTAATACTAACATGTAATACTAACATTAGCCTAATGTCCTGCAGTTCGCTCTTTATTAATTTTCAGGAAACTTCCCATGTGTCCTCCTCAGATTTTGCTGAAATAAAATCCTAAATGTAGGCCTATATGTCCCAACCCACCATGCAAAAGTAAATACATCTTATATGAGGCAATATGTAGAAAAAATATGAAGATCCTAAACTCCTAGCCACGTTCAGGGAATCGAAACGACCCAATTTTAACCCATTGGAGGGAAGGTCGTGTCAACATTTCAAAGGTCTATATTTCCTAAACTATGAGGAATTGAAAGGTAATCTTTGCATTGTGGTAGAAACATATATTGTTACATGTAAAAGAAAATTCAGTAAGTTCTGGACCCTTTAAACATCCAATTACTTACAAAAACAATAATTAGTATTTTTAATAAAAAAAACAACAACATCCTTATCATTATTTTTATATGATTAGAAGCATAATTTAGCCTTATATGGGTCCCTATAATATCACATCAAGTGAATGTACCAATTTAGCCAAATTAACATTTTGGGCCTTATTAAACTTATATGGTTATGTCATTTTAAGTAACAGTCTGATGCCTC
This sequence comes from Neosilurus hyrtlii, assembly GCA_028564935.1. Taxonomy (NCBI): domain Eukaryota; kingdom Metazoa; phylum Chordata; class Actinopteri; order Siluriformes; family Plotosidae; genus Neosilurus; species Neosilurus hyrtlii. The sequence goes on from JAOUQZ010000019.1 coordinate 1,954,033, forward strand.
AGTCCAAAATAATGTATGCAGGTATATAAAACTATAGTGTATATATTTCTTTTATGGTTCCATTTCAGTTTTTGTAAGCTTTTTTAAAAAAAATAAAAAATTACAAAAAATGTGTGCTTGTAAATGAAATTTTCTTTTCATTTGAAACCAGTGGCATTAGATAATTTAATTTGATCAGTAAACATTTCTTATATAAAGCAAAATGTTGAAAAAAATCCCAAACCCCTGGTCCTAAGATCCCAAACCCCTGGTCACATGACCAAATCAGGGAATTAAAATAGTTTTTTGACCCCTTGCAGGGAAGGGCTTGTGCTGAAACTTTTAGCAATCATAAACTTATTGTGTTATACTGGCAAAAATGTTCCTGTCAAAAGATAACAACCTTATAATTATTTTGTTATCAGGAGAAAATTGTCAGTTGGTCTATATTTTCAGAAGGGCTCCTATAATTTCAATTAATTTTAGCTCATTTTGGCCAAAAAGCCATTTTTAGCTTCCCATAGTCTTAAAAAATTCTTCCCCGAGGCTGTCTGATGCCATAAATGAAAAATATGAACATCATTCAGTAAATATATGTAATATCAGCTTTCTGGGTTACTCCATTATAGAATTATAAGCCAATGAAGCTGGAAGAAATTCTATTTGTCACGTGTTGTTTTTATGAACAATTTCAAAGGCCTATATTTTTTTAAACTATGAGGAATTGAAAGCTAATGTTTTAATGGTGGGTAGAAACATATATGGCTATATGTAAAAGAAAAAATCAGTTAATTCTGAGGGGGATTAAAAATCGTCTTATAAAAAGGATTAAAAATGGCTGTAGATGTGAACTGTGTCCAAAGCAGGTACCTTGAAATGCATGCAGTGCTGTTTTTGAGGATGCAGATACCAGACTTGAAGCCGAGCAGAGCATCACTGTGAATATTTTCTGATTAAATCACAGGTTTAAACACTTAAGGAAATTGATTCAAAAGGTTTATGGGAAACCCAAATGTCAGTTTAAGAGATGAGGATTAAAGGATGTTCAAAGCCTGAACCTAGACGAAGACTTGCCTTCTGGCATTTTTAACCTTTCATGCCTTTTGTTTGATTGACAGATGGTATACTCAGTAGGAAGTTGTGATTTATGTCAAACAAACACTGAAATATTATTCTTATTTGTAAAAGCATTTTGCCGTAGGGCTAAAACATGTGTGAGTGGAAGTAAGTATTGGGCCGAATAAATATTGTTGATTCTCATTCATTTTTTGGTTTTTACTCAGATTTTACTGGACAAGGAATTTATGCAATATATCTTTTTTCGACGAGTAGGGGGCCCGGGGGAGCGCCATCTAGCACACCCCCTAGGGACTCCAAAAATGGTGGGTATTTCGAGCTGTTGTTTGGTGCCTAAGCACAAACAACATCCTAATGTGCATGTCTTTAAACTGTGAGAAGAAACTGGTGTAATGAGAGGAAACCATGAAAGCAGAGGCTGAACATGCAAATTCCACACAAAAACACCCTCGCCAGGCACAAGCCTTGAACCCAGGACCTTCTTGCTGTCAGGCAAAAGTGCTAACCACCAAGACACCATGCCGAGTTTTTGGTATTTTTTGAATTTTCCAATTATAATAGATACTATTTTGGTAGTTATTTTGTGACATCAACAGTTTGTGAGTTCTTGCCAAAATGTAAAGGGAACATCCATGAGTGCTCATGTACCTGTCACAACCGATTCATCTTGATCCATGAAAAACTGTGAATAGTAAGTTGCTAACAAACAGACAGCCAGAAATAAATAAATTAATTAATTAAGTAGACTTGCAATAATGAAAATGTATCTTCCTTAGCAGAAGTAACTACCAATCAATATCACCCTTCATAACCTGTGCGGACTGTAAGAACCATATGGATAACTTATGCCAATGAGGAAACTCATTCATACATTAATTTTCTAAGCTTCTTAATCCTAATTAGGGTCACGGAGAGGCTGGCGGCTCTCTCAACCGACTCTGGGCCAGGGCAGGATACACCCAGAACAGCTCACCAGACCATTGCAGGGGCAACACACATACAACCATTTACTCTCACAATCACACCTAGAGATGATCTGGAACAGCCAATTAGCCTACTGTGCATGTTTTTGGTCTGTGGGAGGAAACCAGTGTACCCGGAGGAAACCCATGCAAGCACAGGGAGAACATACAAACTCCGCACAGAAATGCCTGAGCCCAGGAATCTAACCCAGGCCCACTTGCTGTAAGGCGGACATGCCAACAACTGTGCCACCATGCTGCCCATAATGATGAAACTGCTATACGTTAAGAATAAGTGGTAAGATAAAGGGATGGCTTCTTTACAGTGATACCACTGGGACTGTGTTAACCTTGTTGAACCTGGTGCTCATCTCAAAAAAAATGCCCATAAAGATAAGATGTTTCTTGTAAAATGGAATATCGCAGTAGGATCTAAGCTTTTACTTGCTTACAAGCCTGTTCATAATTTAACCAATAATGCAAATGCAAAATAATATATTTTGCAGTCAAACCATGTTGTATACTTATATTAGCACAGCATGTACTTGTGCATTACATTACGGTTGAAGGTAATATTTTATATTCATGTTTTATTCATTATTTTAAATGTCACGCTACAAATTCAAGTTACATTGTGAATGTGTTGTGACTATTAACATGTTCTTTACTGTATATTTGCTCATTTTATGCTTGTATTTGTGAAAGCTTTTTATGACTCTTCATCTCAACTCGCTAAAAATTAAATTTGGGCTTTCAATTATGGTCTGGGGCAGCACAGTGGCATAGTAGTTGGCATATCTGCCTCACAGCAAGAAAGGTAATGGGTTCGGGTCCTGGGCTTAGGCGTTTCTGTGTGGAGCGCAGGAGTGGAGAACCAGGTTCTATGGTTTCCTCCTACAGCAAAAAGACATGCACATAAGGCTAACTGGGTGTTCCAAATTGCATATAGGTGTGCATGTGAGTCGGAATGGCTGGTGTGATGGTCTGGCGAGCTATTCAGGGTGTACCCTGCCTTCCCCCAATGTTGGCTGGGACAGACTCCAGCCTCGCCATGACTGTAGTAGGAGTATGCGGCTCGGCAAGTGAGTGAGTGAAAGAAAGAGAGGGAATTATGGTCTGCACCATAGGTGCAATTACTTGAGTTGTTTAGCACAGTGTGTATATATATATATATATATATACACCGTATGCATATAGTGCTTTCAGCTTGTATTGCTACACCTTTTCCTCATTTTTTTTCTCTCCAGCCCAGCTGCTTTTAAGTATGCATGCTCACCAGAACATAATTAATCATTTTAAATAATTTATTCAGATTTCCAAAAGCACAGGTAAAAGTATAATATAAATGCTAGTTGTATTTTGGTGGGGGGGGGGGGGGGGGGGGGGGGGGTGGGGGGGCTGCAGGATAATGTTATTAAAGGAGCACCATCCAATATCATTCAAATGTCTTTCCATCAGCATTCATTATACTATTATCCATTTACAGATGAACATTCACATCAACCCTGGCAAATGGATAACAGATAAAGGCAAATCCAATATTCGGATAAAAGCGGATTAATGAATACGTCTTCATTTATATTTACCTCCTGGTGCAATTATCAGAATCACAAACAAAAGGCAAACCCAGGATAGTGGATGTAAATGTGAAATCTAACAGGAGAGGCAACACACACCAATTATTTTGCTGTTTGGACGAGAGCAGAGTGGGATGATAATGGTGAGCTTTAAATGCCAAATAACAAATAACGAGCATTAAATGTGTTTGTTAGAGTGAGTGCAGATTTACAGAGCTACAAACAAACATGAGGAAACAAAAGGTCATGCAGACTACTCACACCTCACATCTGCACACACACACACACACACACACACACACACACACACACACACACACACACATATGCAAACTGGCCCACAAATAATCTGGTCACGCTCTTGAAAACACTGTTTCAATATCAGAGGCATCAGTGCCACTCCAATTTCAACTAAGTATACACCGCTCTAAATTCAGACCTATAAGTGTTTATGTGCCCGACTGTATTGTTGGGGTTTATCAAGTTTTTATCAAAAGATGCGGCAGATTCCTGCAGAGGTCGCAAGGTGGCGTAGTGGATAGCACGTCCACCTCACCGCAGGAAGGTCCTGGGTTTGAGTCCTGGACTCATCAGTGTCGTTACTGTGTGGAGTTTGTATGTTTTACCCATGCCTTTTCTGTATTTCTCCCCAGTAACGTTTCTGTGTGGGTTTCATCTGGGTACTTCGGGTTCCTTACACAGTCAAGATACATGCACATTAGGCTGGCTGGCTGTTCCTGAGACCAGCCTCCCAGCAACCCATGAGTACGTGAGAGATGAGGTTCCTATAGATTATGGGGTTTATACTGTTTGCATTCTGTTCACTTTTACTTAAAGTGAGATTCCTTGCTCATGTAAATACATTTTCTATTTATGTGGTGTGGTTAAACCAAAACAGTCAAACTGTCTCTAGAGGAAAAAACAAAGATGGTGCTGTGGTTAGTGGCCAGAGAATTCCAACCACAAGTACTTTAAGTATAACAACTCAGCTGAGAGAGAGAGAGAGAGAGAGAGAGAGAAAGAGAGAGAATAACAGACAACATACACTACAGTCATGTAAAAAAAAAAGTGTATCTCATGGAAATTGTTTGCATTTTTAACAGATCTGACAAAGCATACATTGAATCCTCGTAGATATAGTGCCTACAGATAAAGGTGATAAACTCTACCAAACAGCACATAAATAAAACATACATTTTTTAGTCATTTTATTTCATAATAAATATATAAATGAAACAAATTATTCACATAGATAAACCTTACATATGTTTTATTATAAGGCAGTGACAGTATATGCAATCTGATTGGTTGGCGCTGACAATAGCTAGCTGCACTGTGCGCTATGATCTTTACCAGCTTACACAGGAAGGGAACCTACCTTTGAGAAATACATGTGGACGATGTGGACATGTGCCCGATACGTTGAAGTAGAGCTAAATATATTGTATGTGGGAAAAAATAACAGTACTACAGTTTCATCCTGACAAGCCTGTTTCGTGGTTGCCCACTCATCAGGGGATATATATATATATATATATACTCACACACACACACACACACACACACACACACACACACACACACACACTAGATGAGGAGTTTATTGTAAACTGCCAACCTAAGAAGAAACGAAGCACAGTATGTAGCTGGCTAAGAAAGTATGAAACTTTGAATCTATGAAAAATGAGCATAGAGCAAAGAAAACTCCAAGAACACAGAATATATTTGAAGCCAGAGAACTAGAACACAATTAAGAAAACCAAGGCCTATGCTGTGCCTGCACTGAAGGACGTAATGCCCATTCTTGGAAATACAGTTCACCTACAAATCAGAATTACCACTACCAAAGCCCTCACAGACAAGAAAAAAGATGTACACATTGTTCAGAAATTGGTGCAAAGCAGCACGTGAAGTGAATTAAATAAGGCGGCTAATTTAAAATGCTACATAATAAACTACTTATTTACCTTGTTTGCTCGGTCTGTACAGAGAAATCTCAGCCCTTGGTTTTCTTTGTACAGACCAAGCGATAGACATGGGCTGAGATTTCTCTATACAGACCTCATGCTCAGGTTATATTGATCACGCTTTGAAATCCAAGAGGCAGCATGATGGCGTAGTGGTTTGCACATCCGCCTCCCTACAAGGTTCGACTCCTGGGCTCGGGAGTTTCTGTATGGGGTTTGCATCTTCTTCCCGTGTTTGTGTGGGTTTCATGCGGGTACACAGGTTTCCTCCCATGGTCCAAATTCATGTGCATCAGGCTAATTGGCTGTTCCAAATTGACCCACGGTGTGAATGTAAGTGTGAATGAATGTGTGTGTTGCCCTGTGATGGTCTGGCAGGGTGTTTAGGGTGTACCCTGCCCTTGCCCAGGGTCGGCTGCGATATGCACCAGCCTCCCCGAGACCCTTGTAGGATTAATCGATTCAGCAAGTGAATGATGACTGAGTGAGTTTCGGCAATCCTTTCACTGTTTTCATTTTCAGTGTTTTTCCTGCATCACTTCATCTGAATTCAGAAGCTTCTGTGACTCTTAATAAATCAGCAATGTGTTTCCACATTATTGATTTATTAAGAGCTATAAAGGTTCTGAATTCAGATAAAAAGCTTTCGCATTTTATATCTAATATAACTGAATAGGCTTGTTTACTTTTTAAAATTTTTAGTAGAACCGCTAGAATGTTATGATACAATAGAAAATAACGACAGCAAAATCATCCCCTTTCATTACTTTATTCGGAATAAGTGCACAGTTGGAGGAAAAATATCATCTTAATGGTTTTCTTTTTTTTCCCAGCTATCCACTCTGAATGCTTTTCTTTTCATACAGTCAATTAACCAATCAATCAGCAAGAAAATCAGTATGTTTTCTCTGGAGTCTAGCTGGGTGTGAGAAATGGAAAATCTTTGCTATTAGGTGACACAAAAATACAGAGTGATTAATACGAATTAAAATTGAGAGATGGACCAACAGTTTTATACATTATTAAAAATGATATATAATAAAAATAATAATAATAATAATAATACATCATTTTGTAAACTGTTTATTAAAGCCATGGGACAAATACACCTTTAGATATCAAATTAATTCCAATGATTATCCGTGGCATCTCGGGTACAATCGGTTGGATAAAGTAAAGTAGGCAGTGGTGCATACTTGCACGTACAACTTTTTAATTTTGTCATTAAGAATGTATATTATTGTGGTTGGTGGCATGGTGGTGACGCAGTTAGAAGCAGCAAATAGGTCGTGGATTCAAGTCCTGGGCTCGGCGAGGCTGTTTCTGTGTGGAATTTGCATGTTCGCCTTGTGCTTATGTAAGTTTTCTCTGGGTACTCCAGTTTTCTTCCAAAGGCATGCACATTAGGCTAACTGGCTGCTCTAAGTGGCCTCTAGGTGCAAGTGTGAGCATTGGTAAATCGTAAATTGACAAATAAACAAATAAATAAATAAATGCTCACGCCTTTAACAAAATGCTTTGTGCATCCAGGGATACAACATCTAACTGAAAAGTTACTTATGTTCAAAAGCAAATAAATGTGTTCTGTAATCCACACGTGAACTCAATGCGATGGCTCTTTCTTTCTCTTTTGTCAACCTGAAGAATTCGGTTCACTGGATCAGCTGACCTGTGATGTCACCGGGAAATAGGTCTATAAAATATGTCACTGTTAAATGGAAGACAAAAAAAAACATATTATTTACCAGAGGTGCTAGAGTAAAGAATGTGTTTGAGTCAAAATGCCAAGCTGGGGAAGTAATAAATACCGTAGATATGGAAATGGTATCCTTATTTCTGGTTGAAATTGATTCATAGCTATTTATTCATTCATTTTTTGAACCCACTTAATCCTAATCATGGTCATGGGGAGGCTGGCCCCCCTCTCAGCCGACTCTGGTCGAGGGCAGAGTACACCCTGGACAGCGCCGCCAGGCCATCGCAGGGTAATTCATAATTTTAATCAGGATTGTGTTTTGTCTTTTGCCAGTTACATACGTACTTGAGTATTTCCTTATGTAATATGTTTTATGTTTTATTTGCAAAAAAAAAAGTTGCTTTAGCTTCGCTTACAGCACGTAATCGTCAGGCAGCATACTGTATGAGAGAGCTTGGAAGCAAGGAAATGATTGCAGATCTTCTGTTTATTTACGTATAAATCCAGCACTACTGGCAATTTCCTCAAGGGGCGTTACCTTCATTACTCTATTAGAATTGGGTGGCATGGTAGCATAGTGGTTAGCACTTCTGTCTCACACCAACAAGGTCCTAGGTTCAAGCCCCATGCCCAGCGAGGGTGTTACTATATCACAGTTATTGTGGTTTTGCTCTGGGTGCTGTGGTTTCCTTCCACAGTCCAAAGACATACAAATTAGGCTAATTGGATATTCTTGATTGTGTTAATAGTTGTGTATCTGTGCTGGCCCTGTACTGGTCTGGCGTGCTGTTCAGGGGTCACCTGGGATGGGCTTGAGCCTTCCTGTGACCTTAATAAAGAATAACGCATCTCAGAAAATATGAAATGATTCTGTTAGAATAATTTGCTAAACAAATATCATCTAAACAAGAATGTTTTTTTCACTCATCAGCTAGTTTGTCATGTTAGACGATATCTTCTATGAACAAATCGTTTTCACGCAGGCCCGGCATTTCATCTAGACACTCACATGACTTGTACCTGATTGCGTGGCGCTGATTGGTCCACACTGGTCAAGGATCTGAATATCCAGTTCGCTCACATTCAGTTGCCAGCAACTCAGCAGTTATTTGAAATTACAGACATAGAAGCTTTTGGAGATTGCTGCCAGACAAAACATCCAGGTGCAAGAATCTCCAGTTTCAGAATACTAGAGTCCCCTGTGTGCTCTTTGCACACTCTTTGTACTCTTTTTTATTAATAAAAAACATTATTTTCTTCTATCTTTATAGTAAAATCAAGTTTTGCTGTGGCATCTGGGTCATGGTCAAGAGCTGTGACATGCTTCTTGTGTTTAATCACAGCAAATGTACTGATGTGTACTTTATTTTTCTTTTACTGAGGCTGTGAAACCGAGAGAAACTCGGTATTTGTACTCCGAGCACAAATATAACTTAAATATAAAAGAATATATATAAAAAAGCATGACACTTAGTCAGAAGTCGAAACTCAGAGCTAATTGGTTGAGTCCTCCTTGCCATCCACACATGCCGGGATTCAATATTTTGTTTTTTAGGTCATGTACGGCCAAGAAAAAATGTTTAGACCCATCAGTGAAAAAGGTCCAGGTGCAAGAAACCAAAAAAGTACATTCATTTAGTGTTTGGTTAGGGCAGGAAAATATGTTCAACAGAGGTCAGACTGGAAGCCAGTCCATATACTCTGGGATACAAACTTGCAGGGAAAAGGATGCTATGACACAATAAAGCTCATAAGCCCTGAAATCCAATCAACAATATTTATACTAACAATAAAGTTCCAAACGGTGGACCAGAAAAGGGTTCGACTTAATATGTGGAAATCATTAGTTGACACCATGGCCGCTTTTGGCTGGGAAGTGACTGCAGACCCACAGTTTTCATGCCATTTTCACTCAGCGCACATGCTGACAATTCATTCATTCATTCATTTTCTAAGCCTCTTAATCCTAATTAGGGTTTGTGGTGAGGCTGGTGCCCATCCCAGCCGACTCTGGGCAAGAGTAGGATACACCCTGGACTTCTTGCTGTGAGGTGGATGTGCTAACCGCTATGTCACTTTGCTGCCCTGAAAATAACTATTTTATCCCAAATCCTTGCAGTTCTCTTCCCTATAAAATCCTATGATAAATCCTTTTGTGCTGTATATTATTCGTTTTATTTTAGTTTTCGTTTTCGTTTTATATAGATCTTTTTTTTTAGAAAACACCGAGTTAGTTTCAAAACACTACAGAATTTCTTCCAGTTTATTTGCCCTCTCGCTATGAACAGCTTAATACATATTAAAAGCAGTTAGCTATCTTTTAATAGACATTATTTACATTTTTACGGTGCCTAAGGCTTGAAGAGTATGACTTCAAAAAATAAATAAAATAGTTGCAACTACACACAAATAATTGCTAGTAAAATAGTTGCAGCTACACACACTATACACACATGCACACAATTATATCACACCATAACTGTCAGAAAAAAATGTTTGTTATAATAAATACATTTGCCATCCATCCATTTGCTGAACCACTTAACACTTTATCAGGGTCACGGGGAGGCTGTAGCCTATCTCAGCCAACTCTGGGTGAAGTCAGGGTACACCATTAACAGCTCAGCAGCCCACCCCAGGGTAATATATACACATCTATTCACACTCACACCTAAGGGCAATTTCTAACAGCCTAATGTGTATGGTGTACATAACATTGCGAGTTTATTTCCAGGTATCCATGAGATGCATGAAGTGATTCTTTTAAGTACCTTCATGGAAGGAAACCCACTCCTCATGCCTATTCGCCTTCCCATGCTAATGCACCTGGGAACCCGTGCACTCGTGCATCTATGATGCATCAACAGTTGGCAAGAAGATTGCTGCTCTGGATTGGACGGTTCGAGTCTGAAATGCCAGAGTGGCTAATCAGTTAAACTGTCAAAATTCCCAGTGAGTGACACAATAAATTTGATGTCAGTGTAATAATTTTAAATGACTTGTTACACTTTACATGAGATCAGATCGCCATGCAGCTTGAGACAACGAGATTGGCCCTCTGAGACCCCAAGCTGGTCACATGACAAATCCACAGGATTAAAAGAAAGCTGTCTTATTAATTGATATAGGTAGAAAAAAGAAAAGGGCAGATTAAAGGGGTGGAATGTGTACAGAAAGGCACAAGTAAATGCACCTAACAGCAACAAGCCTATATGATATAGACACAGCTGCTGAGAGAGGTACCTGTGTAGCACCCAGTGTAGCACTGCACAGTCAGCATTATTCCAGCAATGACCGCTGTGCTACTATTTCACTGCAATTAAAAGACCTATATTTTCTTGGCACTTTATCTTTGAACTACTTTCAGTTTACTGTTAGTGCCATGGGAATTTTCCAATTATTGTATTTGGCATAGGGCATCATGGTGGTGTAGTAGTAGAATGTCCACCTCACAACTGTAAGGTCCTGGATTTGAGTCTGGGACTCGGCAAGGGTTTCCCTTTATGGGTTTGCATGTTCTCCCTGTGCTTGTGTGGGTTTCTTTTGGGTACTCCGGCTTCCTCCCACTAATTGGCTAATTGGCTGTTCCGGATTGCCGTTAGGTGTGGATGTGAGTATTTTTTCTTAATTTAGTTTCTGCATTTCTTCTCTTGAATATTTATATTTGCTGCCTGCTATTTCGAGCTTTTTATTGTCCAAAAAAAAAAAATGATAATTTGTCGTTAGTTTTTGAGGCAACCACTGAATTACTCAGAGCTAAGAATAGCAAAAGTTTACCTTTCCATCACAGTCAGTTCTCTTATATTGAAACGATGGTTGGTGGTTGTTGCTTTTTTCCTCCTTATCTGCAAGAATATCAGTCTCCAACAGCAGCCACCACTTCACAGCTTTTGTGAAGTTATCAACAATCAGCAGCTGGTGGTGTTGTAGTTGGCATGTCCGCCTTACAGCAAGAGGGCCCTGGGTTCTCCCCATGCTTGCATGGGTTTCCTTCGGGTACTCCTTCGGGTACCAAAAACATGAATATATGGCTTATCGGCTGTTCCAAATTGATTGTAGATGTGAATTGTAGGTGTGTGTGTGTGTGTGTGTGTGTGTGTGTGTGTGTGTGTGTGTGTGTGTGTGTGTGTGTGTGTGAGTGTTGGCCCTTTAATGGTCTGGTGAGCTAATCAGGGTGTACCCACCTTCACCCAGTCTTGGCTGAGCTAGGCTTCAGCCTCTAGCTTCAACCCTAGCAGGATTAAGAGATTCAGCAAGTGAGTGAATGAGACTTTTACAGTAAAGAGAATGTGTGTAATATCAGAAATGACAGTAAGCTACTGTGATGCGTAGCTTGTGTTTTGTTAAAAGGTTGAGAGTTTTGGAAGCCCAGTCTTAGCAGTGCGATATTTCAGTTTGGTCAGGTAATTAATATTGATAACCAAAGATGGACAAAACAGTTGACCTGCATTATGTTGCTAATGATGCAGAAACAATTCATATAAATCTTTTTTTCAGAGCCAAAAAGACCAGAGGTCATTTCAAATTTCAAATATAATGGATCAGTGGAATGCGGCATGACCTAACATTTGTCCTCGAACAGATTCCCACCCCATAAAGTCAATGAAGGACCGTAGATTCTGTCTCATACACAACTCCTCATATATACGTCTCATATAAGCACTTTTCATGGGCCATTTGCTTTGCCTTGAACTTGTGCACTCATGATGAGGATGATGATCTTGGCTCAGTCACATTACAATAATTTCACTGTCCACTCATCGCTAGCAATGGAGTGTGTCAGGGAGGAGAAAGAGTGCTTCATGTCGGTGGCCACATATACTCCCTTCACTTACCACAGATAAAAATGAAAATAGTTTTCCTGCAGCTCTTGACTTTTTGCTGCCTGTGCACATTACTACATTACTATTGACCTTCAGAGTAATTCAGTCCTCATCCAAACGAAGATGCTTTCGATCATTCTACTTGTTCTATTTAGGCATAGCATATAAACACACACACACACACACACACACACACACACACACACACACCAACCATCATGTATGGCTCATTTTTCCATCAGCACATTAGCATCAACTTTTGCCTCAGCTCAGCTCACTTCACACAACTTCACTGTGACAACCTACACATCCCTCACCACACATCAAGCTGACTTTGTGCTGTCAGCAACTTCTTGTTGGCTCTATATTTCCTTTGTTTTCTGTTCCGACTCTTCCATTTATCACACACATTTCCCTGACAAAGCATAATAGCCAGAGCTTGTGCGTCTTCACTGTCCGACCCCCAAAAGAACAACAACAAGAACAAAAACTGTTCCACTCTATCACTCTAATATTTTGCTGGAACACCTTCGGCCTTGATTACAGCACATAACCGACATGGAATTGTCCATTCCATTGACAAACTTAAGCAACATCACAACATTTATTTCCATTCAGACATGGGGTCAGTTTTCACCAGCATCTTGAATTGACGATGGGAAAGTCAAACCACTCCATAAAGTCTTATCCAGTACCTCCCACTGACTTTCAATAGCGTTAAGGTCACGACTGTGGGGCCGCTGGTGTAGTGATTAGGGTGCTGGGCTCATGATTGAGAAGTCATGGGTTCGAATCCCTGTTAGACCCCCATCATGGTAAGATCTGTCCACAAAGCAGCATAAACAGGTACCAGTAAAAAGTTCTGGGAAGGTAACCTGCAGTGGGCTAGCTCCGGCCTGATGAGCCAGTAGGCTCGCGTGTAAACGCCCAACAGACTTTAGCTTATCTTTACCTCAGGACTCAGGACTCTGTGAAGCCAATACACATGTGAAAATAATTCCTTATGCTTCGTCTTTCACTAGTTGAGCTCCAATTGTATATCTGTTCCATCGGGGGAAAAAGTCTATTAATGGGATAACCTGGTCATTCAGTACATTCAGGTCTTCAGTTGACTTCATTTTATTGCCACATAATGTTGCTGAGCCTCGACCAGACCAACTGAAGCAACAATTCCATGGCAAAAGGTGGTCAAGCTAGAAGTTCTCATAGAGAAGTGGAGTGCTGTGAGGGGCAGTTCATCCAAGTCTATATAGTCCGTTTGTACGCATTTTGTTTATCTCTACAGGCCTGTTTATTCCTGCATGGAAAGTGGTGGCGACCACAGACCATTTATAAGTCTGTGATGGTGACGATTGCGAGAACTCTAAAAACTGCTGCGCATGATTTGCCGCATAAACCGAGTCGCCCATGGAATTTTGGGAGGGCCACCGAGCCCAATGAAAGTCAGCCCAACCTTCTGTGCCACACATGCACCAGCACCGAGCCCAACCAAAGTGAGCTCAGCCTTCTTATAATCGTGCCGCGCATGCGCAAACACATAATTCGAGCGAGGCAAGCACAATTAGTGTTGGTGTTTTGGAATCTAATTTTTTTAGGCTGGGTAGTGTGTGTATATAAACACAATGTTTGGTTGCCAACCCCTCAAAAAACACACACTAATATCAAGGAAATAATTCAGTATATTCAGGTAGTCAGCTGACTTCATTTTACTGCGAAACACATTAACACTGGGGAGCCGTGACCTGACCAGCTGGAAAAAGCCTACACCATGCATACCCTGATATACTCATCACTCTGTAATAGGGTACATTTGGACTCATCAGTCCACACGACATTTTCTCATTGTTTTAGAGTCAAATCTTTATGCTTGCTAGCGAACCAAAACCTTTTAATTTGATTCCCAATACTGTCACTATTAAAGCTGTAGGTTTTTTGACTTTGACTTAACCAAGTGCTTAAATAATATCTGATTACAGTCGCTCAATATTTTTTCCTTTATTGCTGTTTCAGTTATTTCTCTAATTTCTTTAGTTGTTTTTTTGCTGAATGCAGGCCAATAAATTGACTCTTCCCACGGATAGTCCAAGGGATGCCAAAGTCATTAAACTGAAAAACGACAACACTTAATAGCTGATGCCAGATTTAAAGAGTGTAATCCAGACAATGTGTTGAATATACTGTAAAAGGTACGGTAAAGTCTGCTGGGTTTTTACACATGAGCTTATTGGCTCATCAGAGCCGGAGCTAATCCTGGTTTCCTAGCATGAAGTGACTAGGAGTTCAACTCCTGGAAGAGATGCGAGTCCATCGCAGATTACCTTCCCAGTATTTTTATTGGTACCCATGTACACTGATGGGTGGACAGAGGCACACTTGTGGTTGAGACCTTGCTCAAGGGTCTCAAGAGAGCATGGTTGGGGTCTAACAAACACACGGACTCTCGATCATGAACCCAGCACCATAAGCACTACACCACCGACCGTATTCTGTATTTAAATATAAACAAAAATATATAAATAACAAATTAATGGTATCGTGACAATTCTGTGAGTATTAAAATGATTGTGAAGGTGTAAGGTTTCATCCAGTTTCTGGTACTTTGCAATGTAAATAAATGTATTTATTAATTTATGCAGTGATGTTTTACATCAGGCAAAAAGAGTTTGAAATGCAATGATTGAGTTATGATGTCATTCATTCATTCATTCACCAAACTGCTTGAGCTTACTAGGGTCACAAGGAGGCTGTCTCTTGCTCGTCAATCACCTTTCCCTCTCAGGTCCAGGAAAAAACAGCGGGCATAATCACAAGTGTTTCCTATTTATTCCAAAGGAAAGAGGGGTTTTATACAGTCATATCCATAGCGTGGTAAAGGACAAAAAAATGAACAGTCGGGTTAAACCAAGCAGTACGTGCAGTTAATAAGAAGTTGTATTTTCCTTCATTTGTTCATTTGTCGAACCATTTAATCCTGTCAGGGTGTTGCGGAGGCTGGAGCCTATGTCAGTAGACTCAGGCAAAGTGCGAAATTCATCTTAAACTGCTCGCCAACCCCTCCCAGGACCTACATATACACAAACAACCATCCCCACTCACACCATGGGACGACTTGGAACAGCCAGTTAGCCTAATGTGCATGTCTTTGGACTGTGAGTGGAAACCAGTGCAGACATGGAGAGAGCATGGAAACTCCACACAGAAAAGGCCTTGCCAAGCCCAGGACTTGAACCCAGAACCTCCATGCTCTGAGCCGGTTGTGCTAACCACTACACCACTGTGCTGCTCAGTGATGCCATATAAATAAAAAAAATGTTTAAAATGTGTTTAGATGCTTACTTCGATGATACAAAACCTTGCACACACACAAAAAACAATCCTCGTCGTTACCTACTAACCACGTTGTGTTGGGCTGGTAACAAACCCACAACCCACAAATCTCATGGTCAGGAAAGGAAATCCTAACCCGATTGCGTTGATGTCATAACAAATGTATTTTCACCCTGCTATCACTTCAGCAAGGCTAAGGCATGGCTCCTCGCATATCCTATGATTGTGCTATTGATTTACTGTCTAGTACTATGCCCTCTAGGTCACACATTTATCCTTTGTCCCCTTCTGAGTAAAAGTCCAGTACAGAGTATATACTGAAGGTTCTTAAAAAAAAAAGCCATATTACCACTTCCATATTGCCAGCCTCAGCAAGATTTATCTTTGTTCAGGTCTTTAGCCTTGTATTGACTCTCACCGCTTCAGTTCTATTATAGTCAAACATTGTTACCCATTGCCCCTTGTTTACTCTGCTCCTGAGCAATTGGAGTCAGCTGCTACACTCACAAAATCAAACCATTAAAGTGCAGATATATTGATTCAGATTTAAAAGGGGGATATATGGAAACTGTTGGAGCACCATGTGCATTCACTGTGAATGTTTAGTAATGCCACTGAGTCTTCAGATATGCAGAATGGGTGTATATATATATATGGTGCAATGGTTAGTACGTCTGCCTCACAGCAAGAAGGTCCTGGTTTGACTCCCGGGCTTGGGCGATGGGTGTGTCCCTGTGCTTGTGTGGGTTTCTTCCGGGTACTCCAGTTTCCTCCTACAGTGGTAGGACTCCTACCAAAGATGTGCACATAGGCTGAGTGTCTCTTCCAAATTGCCCCTAGGCATGACTGTGAATGGATGTGTATGTATGGCTCTGCTATGGTCTGGGGAGTTGTTCAGGGTGTACCCTGTCTTTGTCCAGTGTCAGCTGAGATAGGCACCAGCCTCCCTGTGACCTTTGTAGGATTAAGCGGTTTAGTTGAGCTACTTCTTAAAGGGAAAAGAAATCGCATGGTTTAGCACTCACTGAAAGAAAGGTCACTACTTCCGCTTCCCAAACCAAAATAAATAAATAGATAAAATAAAATTTGCAATTCCATTTTTTATACCCACTTTACAAATGACAGAATAGCAGTATTGCTGATCCTTCGCACTGCCACCATGTTTAGCATTTTCCACTAGCTGTGTCACGTCATCAGGCAAAGTATCTCTTCTGTGTGGAAGGCAGATTTTATATGGTTTTGATATGTTATTTTGGCCTTTATATATTTATACCCATAAAGTAGATGAATATAAACCAATATAAGCCAGTAAGAATGGCCTTCATGTTAGACTACAACTCCAACAGAAGTCCTCCAAACCCACCATCAAGGCACTGACCAAGCATATACATCTATGTGTAATTTGTAAAAGTAATTATACGTATACTGTTTTTCCATTTCTTCTTGGTGTCCTCACTTCTGCATAAATGTTCAAAGGCACATCTCTGGTGCCTATCGGTGAACAAATTCAATCAGTATGGCGTTTTTATTCAAGTTCTCACGGTATTCACTTGGTGACTTTATTCACTTGGAAACAGCTGGGCAAGAAATGCACCCGAACTCTCTGGGGGTTTGACGTTTTGACAACTGTGGTTACGTTGTTTCAGCGGGGCTAGCCTTTTCGTTCGAAATGTGTGAAGGGCAATATCCTTTGGTTGGTCCAGGTTACCCATCCTGTTCGAACAGTCAACAATGATGCACTACAGCATTGCGGCTGATTACTTTCTCTGGTGTAAACAAAGCTTTAACACAAAGCACAGAAATTTAGAAGTCAATGCTGTTACAACCCGACGATGTAAAAAGGACACAACGGCATGTTCCACATACACTCCTGGGCTAAAGAAATTGGCCAAACCCCAAAACATTCATTTCTGGAACAGATTTTCTCACTTGTTTACCTTGGGACTTACACAACTCCCTTACTCATTTGCCAAACTGATTAATTCTACTATTAGGGTCACGTGGAGGCTGAAGCCTCTCTCAGCTGACACTGGGGACACACTGAACAGTTTGCCAGACCATCACAGGGCAATACACAAACACACATACACCTGTGTCAAATTGGAACAGCCAATTAGCCTAATGTGCAGGTTTTTGGACTGGGGGAGGAAACTAGAGTACCCAGAGGAAACCACACAAGCACAGGCTGAACATGCAATCTCTACACAGAAACGGCCAAGACTGGGACTCAAACTAAGGACCTTCTTACTGTGAGTTGGACGTGCTAACCACTACGATACAAGCCGACCCAACTTGCCCGAATGCATACTGTATTGTGTCTGTCACTTGTGGTTCTGTTTAGAAGCTTGTTATTAGGTTTGTGATGAGCTTCATCAGATGTGGCTGGCACAGTGGCATAGTGGTTAGCATGCCTGCCTTGCAACAAAAAGGTCCTGCGTTTGAGTCCCGGTCCCAGTGAGGGCATTTCTGTATGGAGTTTGCATGTTCTCTCCGTGCTTGTGTGGGTTTCCTCTGGGTATTTCAGTCTTCCCCCACTGTGTCACCTCCCTGGAAGTACATGCTTTGTAAAAAATGACAAATGTTGATCATTATGATGTGTGGCCACAGTCAGTGTAATGATAAAACTTGGGTATAACGTCTTTAGCCAATCAGTCTTGCCATTCTGATAGCTGCCCCCTGTCTCTGAGCAAGGGCCCTGCGGACAGGTTGGCTGGTTCAGGCCATTCATGAACCACCACCATTCATGAACATTCATGAGTCAACATTCATGCCTGTTCTTAGGCCATTGTTACTCCACCTCTTGACTCTGCTGAGGACACTAACAGACCCTCTTCATAACCCAATTTATTGTTTTGTACTACATGTAAGTGTGACCTTGCCCACTAACATTGTTTGTGTATGTGAATGCGACCTTGACCACCCTGGTGTGCTCAGGAATCTGAATCATTTTTTAACTATTGCTAATAAAAATGAGAGGCATTATCATGGATGAACATCATTATCCATGACCTTATTTACTCTGTGCCAAGTAGTGAGTGGCCATTAAGTATGCCAGAGATGCTTAAAAAACAATCAGCAACATGTGGCGATGTCACATCAACACCTGCTTGAACTATGGACTCCAGGTGCCTGTATTGCCAGTAGATTTCAAACTTTTATTAAAAGTATAATTTTTTTTTGGCTGTGACCTGAAAGTTACCATGACATCATGGACTGAACAAAAGAAGGTGTTTGGATTGTATATGAAGATATCTGGGATGACGATCCAACACCCAGAAAACATTCAGTACATTCTGGACCTGTAAGTAGCAGATTTCCCACCTTAAAATTCATAAAGTGAAATGAAAGGCAAGGCTTCAAAACTCTCCTGTTACACACCAACTTATGCATATTTTAATTATCTGGTGGTTTATACTTAAGGTTTCAAGTTGCGCCCTGATGGTTTACATTAGCCTGTCACGAGAATAGGACATGAATCCCTCAGTTCATACGAGGCAAGTTGATGGCAATAATAACAGTATACAACTATTAAACTAACAAATCAGAAACTAGTGAATTTCTGAATAAAATAAAACCATTACCGAATACCAAATATTTGCTTCTATTCACATACATTAAACAAGAGTCCCGTCGTACATATGAAAGAAAAGAATACTGCACCATTTGCTGTGTTCATATGCAAATCAGTTCCGTATTACATAGAAAAACACGAGGTGATCACATGACTTTTCGCTACTTTTCACATTACATGGTGCACCTTTGCAATTATGTGCAGAGTAATTGTTTGTTTTTTTTTTCTTTTCATAAAAAAGTTTATTAAACAGCACAATGTAATAAAAACTGGCATAAACTATGCATGCCAGCTTTTATTAATTAAAATATAAACATTCATATTTTTTGGGTTTAATTTTCCTTTAAACACTGTAGAGAGTCAGTCTTTAGTGTAACGACAGTGGCCGAATGAGAAAAGCTCAAAAATATCAAATCCCACTTAGAGACCACCTCCTACCATTCCAGAAAATAGTCAGTACCAGGTGGCAAGCTGAATAGTCAGACAGAATAATCATGTTTTCTGTCCTGCCCGGGCACACTGACCTCACAGAACATCATATCTGTTCATGAGAAATTGGGAAAAATGCTAGAGATAGGAGTAATAGGGAAGCCATGCAGTGATTGCCCCACTGTACTTGTGCCCACAGTGGTCCATTTCTTTGTGAACTTTCATAGTTGAATGGAGTTTCGAACCCTGGTGCCAAGCCAGTGCTTCATATTTTTTCTTTTTTTATTTAACTCTAGATTTGACCAAAAGCTACTTGTAAATTCCCTTATTGACAACGTCCAAGAAAAATGTCTCCTCCAACCAATTTACACAAATTTGTCACTGCATGCTTCCATTGAGATGTTTTATACTTTTGATTATGCTTTAATATGTAATAAAATATATGGTACAGGCTCACAGCATATAACACCGGAGGCGGCACATACGTTCTTTTTGCACTGTACGTAATATTCATATAATACTTGTTTTTTTTTATTGTGCACTGACATAATTTTTGCACAAGAGCTAAATTTGTCATGAGCAAGTCATTATATTATAAATACCAATCAGCCATAACATTAACACCACCTGATTGGACTATGTCTAGGCTCATGAAACAAGCTGAAATACACTGTGTGTACTGACACCTGATTGGTGTGTCTGTACATGTTTTTTGTATTATGTAAAATAATATTTATTATTAAAACAATATATATGTGTACATATATACTGATCAGCCATAACATTAAAAACATTATAACCACGGAAAGATGAAATGTGTATTACTGATTAGTATATACTACAAACACATGCCAGGGTCTGATTTGTCTTCTATGTCAGAATTAGAAAACACTATTTCGATCGAATAAGGCATAAATCAAAACAATGGACACCCCCAGCTGGTCCCAAGCATGAGAGCAGGGAGTGTCACCATTATCACACTTTAAAATGAATAAATAAACTATAAAGTCTCATTTTAGTTAAGTTTAATTTTGTTTTTAGTGTAGTATTATTTATTTTATTTTCAATTTCTAAAAATATTAAAAAAAATTTTCATATGAATATTTTGACTTTAACTATTAAGTTCCTTAAATAGTGATAATTATATTATTTTTCTTTGTCTTCTTGATATTGATAGTTTTTTTTATTCTTTAATTTTTAGGACAGTCGTAACAACCATTTCACTACATATTGTACTGTGTATGATTTTGTATGTGACAAATAAAATTTAATTTGATTTGAATTTGAAATTTGATTTGAGTATATACCAAAATTCTACCTTAGTTTGCAAACACACCTTTACAGAGTCGATTTCATGTAGTATGTAAGCTTACTAACTTAATAAAGGTTAAAAATACTCTGTTAGCTCGGCAGAACTATTTGCTCGGCTCAAAGCTCACAGTTCACCTGATTAGTCATAAAATATACAAATAAAATGTATAGAAATCATTTTAGATCATTTTTTCCCCTTCTTTTTATGTGTAGTATGTGCTAAAATTATGAATTAGCATACCAACACTCCTTCAAGGTGCCGGTTCTCTTATGCGTCTGTGTACCATGTACTAAGCTCAGAATGATTACATTCCAAACGCTCCATTCCGCAGCGCTGTTAGCTAGGCTCAAAGCTAACAGCTCACCTAACTAGTCACTTTCATGGTTAAAATATGTAAATATATATGATAATGAAAATCTCGTTTTGGTTTGCTTTTTATTATGTTTCTGCATAGTACTACTAAAGCTCTGTAAAGGGTTTAAAGAAACGCCGCTACACGGCTCTTCACCTACCTGCCCTGTGCACTGGTAAAATGAGCAAAAGTAAAGACTGAGATTTTAACAAGAGCCACAGTGTGATGAATAAATGACTTTCTGTCATTATTGCAAGGTGCTCCTGGTATGCAGTGGTAAGTACCTACTACCTACCAAAGATTGTCCAAGGAAGGACAGCCCATAAACATAAAATTATCATGGGTGTCCAAGTCTCAAATTTTATTTACTTTAGCCTTCAGCAGCTTATTATTTTTTTTATTTTGTTTCTTTAAAAATGAGGCCATCTTGCTTAAAAATGGTTGCTGCATATGATATACAACACATGTAAACATGACATTGCCTATGTGCTGTATATGATGTTTCATATACAGTATTGAATAGCGTATGCTATAACTGGTACTGATAATATCACCATGGGGTTAAGGTGCTGGCTTATTTATCCGAAGGTCGGGGGTTCATGCCCCACTATCACACACAAGTTGTCATTGCTGTCCCCCAGTGCAGCTAACTGGGTTGTCAAAGGCCAGCCATGTCTCTCAGTGTCTGTGATGAGAAGCCAGTAAAAGAACCATTGCTTGTTCGAAAACAGTAGGGATATTGGATTACTGTCAGCGTGTTTCTGCCCTGCGATGGCCTGGGTGTACCCCACCCTCGCCCAGTGTCAGCTGAGATAGGTGCCAGCCTCCCGGCGACCCTAATTAGGATTAAGCGGTCCAGAAAATGAATGAATGAATATATATCACCATGTATGCAGTAATTAAAGCTTTCTTCAATGTGGTTGCATGCATTTTTTCTTACAATCTGATAAAGTGTTATTAGATTGAAATATACTGATAGAAAAATAATTTTCATGAATATTAAGGAGAGTGAAAACAGACAGAAGCAAGACTAAGAGAGAAGGATAAAATAAAGGTGCAAAGGTGCAAGGAATGAAATAAGAGAGAGTATTATCACTGTTACTACAGTCATCGCTGAGTGTAGTCCCACCATAGTAGATATTATAAACCATTGTGCTACTGGAAAGGTCATTCGTGTTAAGAACAATTTATTTGGATAATTTCAACTGTGTGATTTAGGGAAATGGTAGAGCAGTCATATTGGATTTCAGTTACTGTAGTTTTATGAGGGAGAGGGAGGCTGCTTTATGCTCTTTCACCCCGTCTCACTTTCCTAATGATTCACAACTGGTACAACCATTAATAAAGCACGAGCATGTGCACAGACTGCACGCACACATGTCTATTTTATTTCAGATGAGTCTGAGGTCAAATTAGAGAAGGTCTGCATGGAAGATTGGAAATAGGACATGAGATAACGGAAGCAGCTGTTGCTGTAGCTGAGGCTAACGTAGTTAAAAAGGCTGCACAGCTTATGATTGAAGAATACAGCTCATACGCTTGCCAGTCTGTAGCTCCTGCCGAATGCACAAGTGATAATGATGTGCATCATTCAAAGCAACAGAATCCGATCATATTACTGCTAAAAATGAAGCCTCTAATGATTCAGACGATTCCTATATTTCAATCAAACTCATTACGCGTCTGATTGGTGCATTCCTCCTGCTTCTCTCAGACATCAGAGACGTGTTAATGACTCAAAATAAACATCTTTGCTAAATAGAATTCAGCCATCTGGCCACACAGACAAAATCTGATAATAAATGGATTTCACAATCAGATCTTACATACCTCATGGACTTTAAATGGTTCAGGTTACCGTCTAGAGAGGTTGAGTTTGATTTCCAACGATTCCACAGCTAGGGACAGACAATATGTAATGAAGGACTTTCCCCAGATCATGTGAGGAAGAGGGGTGAAGTAAGTGAACAAGATATTGTACAGCCCTATGACTTCATTTGTGGGTGGCACGGTGGCGTAGTTAACACATCTGCCTCACAGAAAGGAGGTCCTGGATTTGAGTCCCTGTGCTTGTGTAGGTTTCCTCTGGGTATTGCAGTTTTCTCCCACAGTCCAAAGACATGCACTTTAGGCTAACTGGCTGTCCCAAATTGGCCATAAGTGTGAATGCAACAGTAAATGGTTGTGTGTGTTGGCCCTG
Organism: Neosilurus hyrtlii; assembly: GCA_028564935.1. NCBI lineage: Eukaryota > Metazoa > Chordata > Actinopteri > Siluriformes > Plotosidae > Neosilurus > Neosilurus hyrtlii. The sequence goes on from JAOUQZ010000019.1 coordinate 1,977,305, forward strand.
CGATGGTCTAGCAAGCTGTTCAGTTTGTACACCTCCTTCGCCTTGTGTCGGCTAAGGTAGGCTCCAGTCTCCCCACGACCCTAGAAGGATTAGGCAGCTTGGCAAATGAGTGAATAAGTGACTTCATTTGTAAGTGGAAACGATCTACTATGTCTTCCAGTGCAAGCTGAAGGTCAAATGTTTTCATCCTTGATTCAGGATATTTCCATCATCAGCAACAGAGTCTCCAGTTTCAGGCAGGTCGAATCTGCCAAGCGCTCTGGGCTTAACTACACCATTTTAGCTACTTGTCATTTATTCAACAGTTTCCATCATAAAAATCTTTCTTATTATCACCTATATTATCCCAGTCACATGCTCCTACAATCTCAGCATCCATAGAAGTGGTTGTAAACAGTGTCATGGCTGCGTCATATAAGACACTTTAAACGTTAGTTATCTAATTTTTGCAAAGAGGTGTACATTAATTATTTAATTTGCATAAAATAAAGGTGAGAAACAAAGGTGAATAAGTGAAAGACACACTCACAGTATTGTGATAAATCTCTGTGATAAGGGCTTTTGATAAGTAAGTATAGCACCAAAAGTCATCTATTCATGAAAGATGCAGGATTCTGGATGTTAGAGCCTTAACAGTGTCAACTGCATCTGCCAAGCTGGAGCTGCAGGGAAGAAGCAAAGGAATAAACTTTTCCATGATTGCCTCACGATAGCCCAAACCCAATCGTCACTTACAGTATATTGGCTTAGATTCCTTTGGAGCATGGATGGTCAGTTCCCGCCACACATGAGATTAACTGGCAAACAAAATGCAATGGGCTGTGATATTAACCTCTATAAGCATTCAAGCAATGCATTCTGAGATAATTGAGTCTCCTGGCACATCTCGCTTTACTAACGCTTTGTGCCACTGCTTTGCCTTAAGAGGTCCTGGGCAGCAGGTTGGATTTCAACACAAAGTTCAAATGAACCAAACTCCCTGAGAGATCAATACTTGTTTTTAACCCCCAAAATGCATCTTGATCTAACTAATTTGAGTGCTATGAAGGACATGATACTACATGCGTATTCAGACAAGCCATAAGACATGTAAAATATTTTGTGATGAATGTAGAAGAAAAAACTATTTAGGAAATTTTAAGGTTTTGAAAGAGATCTTTAATAAATACCAGATAGAGAGTGTGCAATCATGTGATCCAGTGGATATTGGGCTGCAGAGTAGAGCAATGATTATCACTGGCATCTCACAGCAACACTGGGTTCCAACCTCACAGTCAACCTGGGCCTGCATGGGTTTCCTCCTGGTTGTCTAGTTTCCTCCCAGAGTGCAAAGACATGTGAATTAGGTCAGCTGCCAACAGGTGTGAATGTGAGTGTTATAGGCAAACTGATCAAGGTGTACCTTACTTAAAATAAATGTTCATTAGTCACGTGATGTAGTACATATCAGTCATATTGGACTTTAGTTACTGTAGGTTTATGAGGTAGATTGTAAAGTTTGTAATCCCTAGTCCAATTTATTGTCCGTATTGAAATTCATGATTTTGATTTAAAAAAAATTATAAAATAAGGTAGTCTGTTGAGCCTTTTGTATTCGAACCTAGTGGCCCATCAGGGACAGAGCTTATCCTGGTTTCTGTAACATGAAGTGCCCTTGATGGGCAGCTAGTCCATTGCAGGTTACCTTTTTAGTATTTTTACTGGTACCCATTGATACTGCAAAGTGGACAGAGGGATACTTGCGGTTTCACTCTACATGCTCACCCAGGTCCGTTGACAGTGGAATGACTGATTGCCCAACGTGACAGGGGGCCCTCATGTCTGCCTTTCTTCTGGTTTCTTTCTTTTTAGTTATGCTGCCATAGTTAGTCATGCCGGAGTCCCTGCTTGCACCCAGCACTAATAA
>JAOUQZ010000019.1:1979310-2001393 GCA_028564935.1 Neosilurus hyrtlii
TGTGTGTGTGTGTGTGTGTGTGTGTGTGTGTGTGTGTGTGTGTGTGTTTGGATAGGCCGAAGAGACAAACTTCAATTATTGTTCATTTAACTGAAGGAAATTGTTCATCATGCACTTCCTAATTTACTCAATGCTCTTGTCAGATTGTTTAGTTTTAAAGAAAGCGTGTCATTTAAACCAACAACCACTTAATCACTAGAAGAGAACTGCTGAGCTAAATGGATTGTGGCGGGCTTATCATGATCTAGCTCTCTCACACAGTGAGCATTTAAAACGTGCAAATAAACATGTAAATCCAACACTGCAATTTTATAAGCTCAAAATATTCAGCTTACCTATGTGGTGATGGTCATAGGAGCCAAAGTGGATCACAGGAAAAGAGAGAGAGAGGGAGAGAGAGAGAGAGAGAGACAGAGAGAGAGAGAGAGAGAGTTACAATAAAGAAAAATATTTTATTTACAAATTTTTCATTATATATTTATAAAATTTGCTGTATATAAATCTCTGATACAAAATTTTTATATGATCACTTCACTGATATGCTTTGCTGTGTCTACTTCTGTGTCTGGTAATCTACCCCTGTTTGATATGAAACTATGAGATTCTCTGTAAAACCATGCAACAGTGTTTCCTATCTGAAGGCTGTTTAAAAAAGAATCTGGTTAAGAAATATATTGGAATTCAAATATAATGCAAAAAATATGCATGTTGGGTTATTTTTTCATTATGATAAACGTGATATGACAATTATATTACTCATGTGGTATGATATTCGAAGTGTATATACACACACACACACACAGAAAGAGAGAGAGAGAGAGAGAGAGAAAGAGAGAGAGAGAGAGAGAACTCTATGAAAAATCAGTTATTATAATAAAATGCACATTCAGCAGCCCCGTTATCAGTTATATCAATATTATTGACCTCAACAAGAAGGCTGCATCCATGAAGATATTTTGGATTTAGATAGCTGTCAGCAAATGCATTTATTTGTGTTGCTTGTATGCATTAGGCATGTTTTTAGGTAAAGATGAATGCTTATTGATCTATTAACTTTATATATATATATATATATATATATATATATCTTTATATATATATATATATATATATATATATATATATATATAAAGTTATAAATATATATATATATATATATATATATATATTTATATATATGTCTGACCCTAAATAATGTATACAAACTAAGCCATACATCCACCCATCCATCCATGCATCCAATATCTATACTGCTTATCTGTCAAGGAAAGCTGGAGCCGATCCTATCTGACTTTGACTGAGACAAGGATTACACTTTCAGCAGATTGCCAGTCTATTCCAGGGCTAACAAAGACACAAACAAGTGTTCACACTTACATTCACACATATGGAGAGTTTAGAGTTGCCATGTCTTTAGACTGTAGGTAAAAAACATTGAAGCTCTACAGGAAAAGGCGCTTGTCAATTCAATTCAAACCTGGAACATTTACAAATATTGCATTCTCAAGTTTTAGTTTAGTGATACTTGTTGGTTTAGTAACACTTGCTAGTTAGCTGTGCATGATGGTAGACAGTAAAAAAGACTCCGAATTAAACAGCAGGCAGATCAATGCCAGAGATTGACTGCATTCAGGGAAAATATTTAGGTTTTTTTACTCTCCTGGTGTGACAAGAATGGAAGTGCTGTGATAAAGGGAATGTACCGCTGTCGTTTCAATGAAACTCTATCAGGGTGTTTGGTCAAAATTAGATTTATCATAACTTGAATTTGGCAAGAATTAACATATAAATATATGATGCAAAAATTGAGAAATTCCCCTGTTTGACAAGCCACCAGCTGACACAGGATGCAAGGCACACAATTTTGGGCTAAGGTGAAAGAAATACTGCAATATCCTAGTGGTCCGAGATTGCACTGTGGGAGAGATTTAAAAAGTGTCAGGATTGAATAAGCCATTGTCATGGTCTTGTGGCCAAAGACAGACAAAATTCTGTAGGTGCCAGAAATTGAGGAGGACCATTTAAGAATATTCTATGACCACGCCTCCCACATAAACTCTTAATCTGGGGATTGCAGGTTCGAATCCAGGGTTATCGAGCCATCTGTAACTGGGAGTCAATGGAAGCTAATTAGCCAAGCTCTCATGGGAGGGAGGGGTGGCATACGCTTACCTCAACTTTCACTCACAGTGAACACCAGCCACTCATAGGCATCATAAGCTCATTCATACAAAGGGGTGAATGGTGCTTTTATTCTGCCCACAAATGCACAAATGTGCAGCAGTATGTAAAAGATGCAGGTGGCACAGAGGGGGCATGTGAACAGCTTAATTGCTCCATGCTGTGTAGTGGCTTGGGATATGTATAGTTTTGTTTGACGTTTGAACCAGGAAGCACAGAGAATACAGCTCGAGCAGTGCTGAACATAGATGAAGATGAAGGGGAAAATGTGACAGGGAGCTATCATTGTTCATTTTACAAACATCAAACTTGATGCTCAAGCCAAGTTTATCAAATTCTTATCACACAGTGTGACTTGCAATAAATGTATAACATTTCTGAAATCTCACAGTCCTAATCCACGCCGAGAATTACCCCTGTATCCCAGCATAGGATTGCCAATAGATATAAATGTCCACTTCCTTTACACATGTACCTCATTTACGGACACTATTAAAGAACTGATGCCTGTTTAAAAATCTTTCCAAATAGCTCCTGAGCTATGTTTGAGCTCCCCATTTTGGTAATTTTATTCATACCAAATCTTTCTTGCCATTGCTTACCTTTGTTATTTGAATATCCCTTTTGTTCTTGTTTACAGTGCGGAGAATGATTATTGACCTTAACCTGTTTAATGACTTTGTTGTTTGGAATGCGAGTTGAATTTGTTCACCTGCTTTGTAAATAGACATAAAATATATACCCACAACACACAGAGTCAGTTTAAAAAGCAGTGTTTTATTACAACACTCAAATTTGTGACCCGTTCCAGCATAATAAGGATGAAGTATGGAATTTGACATACTGAAATATTCATATATTTGGAAAGAGGAATTAATATGTTTCAAAATGGGGTACAGTACATGATTATAGCATGCAAACGGACTGAGTTACACCACTTTGTATGTCGCTAATATTTTAGGGAAAATAGCAATTACAGAAACAGAACCAGTTATTGAATGTCCGCATTTGAAACTCCCTAACATCCATAAACTAAATGAATTCGACCAATCAGTGCGATCATACTAGCTTCTTCCTAGCAATAGATGAGTTCTATTTACACCGAGTCATGTCTGCTTTGAGGATTCTCATTGGTTTACCGTTATATGATTAGGGGAATCCTTCCGGGAATCTGAAAGTAGGTAGAGTATCTCGACCTGAGCAACTGAACCAACAATGGCATGAAAATTACGCACTACAATCAAGGTTTCAGTCGGTCCAACAAAGTATTAAAGCGCAGAACGTTCTGTTGGCTGAGCAGTGTATCTTCAAGGGTTATTAAACAGTTGCTTATAGGTGAATGTGAATGCAATACTTTGTTACAGCTGGTGGCTTGTTTTAGCTCCTTACTGTATTTATCGAACAGTTTGCAGTAGATATATAGGAGAGATTTAATGAAATCAGAACTGGTGGCAAATATGCTTATACCATTTATAGTGTAATGCTGAGTTGTTATACAGTAGTTTATAATTAAATATGCAGTAATAATAGCTAATAGATCATAATTTTATAGGACCGGTGTTGCGTGATTATATACTGTTTGATGAAATTTTCACAAATAGTTTATATGGCACATTATAGCTTATTGAGGTCAGTTTCGGATGTGCAGTGGCTTTGAAACACACCCTGTTGATGTCTGTGCATCTCTTCTCCATCTGGCCACCACCTTTTAGCTGTCCTCCTTAATTAGCCCTCTGGAGAGCACACACATATTCGGACAGTGTGTGTGTGTGTGTGTGTGTGTGTGTGTGTGTGTGTGTGTGTGTGTGTGTGTGTGTGTGTGTGTACAAGAGAGCCGAATAAATCCAGTTAAGAGAGAATGATGTTGCAGCGACAGAGTCTTGCCTCATTGTCTCTTCATGAATATAATTAAAGCTCTCTTCTGTTTCTCTTGTATGTAAGTGGTGTTTTTGTTGGCAGAGAAATGAGCCCTTGCTAAATTAATAACATAAATGCTCAAGCCGCGATGATCAAGTGTCCTATTAGAGTCGGGCTGTGTTTCTCCTCCTGATTCATATTTAATGAGTAATTTTCTCATTTCTTCATCCTCGATTGAAAGGCTCAGTGCAATAATTCACACAGTATAGCATTTTTTTTTCACAACAAAAAACAGGATTGCTTATTTTATCACTGTTATAATGCTATTATCATTATGCAGGGGAATGACTGTGGAGGGAATATTGTAAGTGACTACCCAGGCTCCTGGATGGATGAGCCTCACAAAGAGAAATCAAATGTTGGTATTTACTAAGATATGCCGGATATACCAGAAGCATAGATGCCTCATTTAAAGCAGGGAGGTGTAGCGATGTACTGTACCCATTTGTATTTAACCATAATCTGAGCTTATTATACTGCTCTGCCCCTCCAGTATATCTAGCAAACTTTATTTATGTACATTAGAAAAATGTGGACACTGTTACAACTGTTGCAAAATCAGAATATTTTCTCATTAAAGGGAAATTAAACCCAAACTTAATAAACAATTGCATATATCATCATAACAAAACAACAAGTAATAAATCCGCACACACTGCGAAAGGTTGCAAGTGATTTGTATGTATCAGTCATTCTTACAGAAATGCATATTTTGTGTCCCATTCTTTATATACCCATTAAAAAAAAAAAAAAGATGTTAAACTGGATTTGCCCAGACCAGTTCTGATATAAAAGTACCATCATGTGTTGACAATTTAAGCTGTATATGTACAAAGACAGAAAATTCATAAATTTTGGCATTTCGAGCATATGAAGTTATGTCCCCAAGAACCTTGTCAACTCTGTCACACAAGTATATTCGCTGTAATGTAATTCAGGTTTTTAATTTTACATGCAGTTGGCACTAGAGGGTAGTGTAGACCGTCAGAGCGTGAAATCCAGCATGGACGTTTGAGCCTGTCAGACCGTAAGTGAATTTCTTGTTTAAAAATCATTGCAACTGCAAGTGTAGTTTTTGGACATTAACTCTGTTGCTCTGTTATACGTACTCTCAAGTGCATGACAGAGTAAAAACACGGGAAAGTTAGAAAATTTAATCAATGACTACAGCCTGCTCTCATTGACGTTTTTCAGCAAAAATGAGTGTGCTTTCATTATTAAGTCAGATTTTGTCAACTTAAGGAGTGGGACATTAAATATGTATTTCTATTAGAATGACCCAAAAATGAAAGTAATTTGCATATGAATATTTGTGGGTTATACCATTCTTTCTTATAAAAGAACCATAGTTTGTCTGATGTACAGTATGTGAATGTGAATATTAAGTGTAGATGTACCTAGTTTTATTTTATTCAGACGTTTACTAGTTTATATTTGATTTGTAAGTTTAATATATGTATACTGTAATTTTTACTGGTATCTTGCCTTAAATACCTTACAGATTTATGTCCTAGTCGTGAGGGTAGACAGCAGTCTTTTTAAACAGCTAATGCTTTCAAATGGATTTTAGCAGATTGTGGTAATGCAAGTAAAAACTACCTGATAATGAAAATATGCATATGTTTATGCATTACAGAAGAGTTTGGAAGGCTTGCCTTTCATTTTATTTAAAATAGAACATGTTTCATTAGAAGTCACTTTTTAAAATAAAACTTTATTTCTATGTAGGTATATAGCCTAAAGCTTCATTAAACACCTGGAACAAATCTCTCTGTCTCTCCCTTTTTCTTTTTTGTTATCTACGACTGATTTCTCTCAGCCAATCACTGCTTAAAAGTCCTGAAGCTGCCATCATTGTCCCAGACAGAAATTGTGGCTCTGATTGACCACTAGACCTGGACACTTTACAAAAGCGCCTGATTTTCTATTCATTCACTCTCTTGCCCCTTTTGAAATCACCTGCCCCTTCTGTTGCTCAATGATTCTGGTCTTCTACCATTATCACATGGCCAAAACAACAAACCTTGCTCTCCATATGAGCCAATAACACCACCATTATTGTATTCTTGGCATCAGTATGCCATGTATGTACCATTAAATCAAGCATCTATTTACTGGAATATGGTATATAATGATGCACAGTATGTATAAACTGACTTCTTATCCTCCCTCATCATTTACACTAATATGTTGCCATGCATCATAGACTGAAGAGTTAATACACCATGCATTATGTACAGAATAAGATTTGTCTTGTATACAGCATATGTGTCTTGCATGCTTTTTTATCTTTCCTTCTTTTTTTTTTGTAAAGTTTAACTGCAGTTCAAACACAGAACCAATAATTCAGTCTTTGCTGTTGTCAGTCTTTCTTCTAAAATGTGCACCATACACACAGATTTTCTCTTTGCTTGGCCATCATGGCAAATTATATCAAATCAAATTAGACTAATTTAGAGAGAGAGAAAATACTGAAGAATTGCTAAAGAACAGTAGATTAAATAAATAATACATAGATTTAGGCATGGCCTTAAAGCCGAGCTTCCGAAAGATATCTCTATTCATAGGAAATCCGAGGCTGGTGTATAAGAGCAGAGCATCTCCTTTAACTTCAGCCCCGGAAAAAATAAATATATAAATCATCTCTATGTTTTCTAACTACGGTCTGAAGCGAAAGAAGGAAAGGCTAACATTGGGTTTTCTTTGCACCACCTTTAGCTGATTTACGCATTAGATGTGATTTAGCATCACCTGTCTTGATCCGTGTTGTTTTACTTAACAAAAGTGTGTTTGCCTACCTGAGTTAAATTGTATGTTTTTTACTCTGTGCAAGTCTGAGTGGTGGTGTATAAACCTTTATTTTTTGGGTTTCAGTTAAAATATTGCTAACAATAATAATAATAGTAATAATAATAAATCTGTTATTTTTATTGCCGCTCGTCACAATGCAAGACTCATATAAACACTGTGGTTGTTAACACTGGGGATTTTACTGTGCAGCATTATTGGGGTTACTGGGGTGGTCACACACGGACATGGGACAACTATATAAATTAAATTTCATACCTATGGTGCTGTATCATCTGACCATGTCCTATAGCACAGTGGTAAATTTGATCCTTTTCCCATTTTGAAATATTTTTACTGGCCCAAATTCTACACTTGTCCATCAAGCTGGTGCCTATATATGTTTTCATTTTTAATCTGATGTGCATAGGTCTACTTTTGGTATCACGTTTTTTTCACACATCTAGCTGTCAGCTGAGTTACTGGGGATATGTAAAAATTAACATATGACGGTCCATGCTGTAAAGAAAATGGTTATATAAATTATAGTAATAGTATGATTCACCTTGATACAATGTGGAAGGCAGTTATCACCTTCAATGGACATCACATCCTGAGGTGAAAAACATCCTTCCTCTATGCCAGCTCTGTAGATCATCAATAAAAAATTTTGTGTTTGATATGAACAAATTAAGCTTTTGTACTTATATATTAGTACAAAAAATAAATATATGAGTAACTTTTTTCCATAAATAAACATTGTCACCATTCATTGTTTTATTTAGCTTGTATATGGCCTTTTTTTTGTTTTTTTTTGTTTTTGGTTTGGGTTTTCTTGGTTATTAGCAATATACCATACATGCACCTATGAAAGTGCTGTTACCATAGGGATAATACCATGCCTGTGAGTGTATTCACACTATAAACCTATATTTATCTTATAGGCTACATGTTATGCTACCATTAAAACTCTGCTCTTATGGGAAATTAAACCTCGTCATCTGATTCATGCATTCAAAAGTGCTGTGGTACAAAATGAATTGTTTTATATTTAATGCAAGTGTATCTAAGGGGGACATGGTGGTGCAGTGAGTCGTGTTATTGCTTCATAGCCCAGGGGGCTTTTTTATAGGCTTCACACATGAGGTCACAGTCCTGGTCATGAGGTTACAGTCCTGGTCATGAGGTTACAAATTTAGTGGTGTTTTTTTTTTTGTTTGTTTTTGTTTTAAGATAATAAATAAAGAAATAAGCACATTTGTAAAGGAATTAGTTCCTTACATGGATGTACAATGATAACGAACTTCCAATTCGAGAAGTGAATTAAGCACACAAGCTTTTGTTATGAAATAATAAATCATGACTTAATAGGAGATATGAAGATGTTTGACCTTTCTGGTTATGGCTTTGTTTATGGAGTGTTTTTTTTTTTTTTTGGAATAGAAATGAATGTCTTTTGTAATAAAGTTCTCTGCGTTCATATCAGTTAAGTCTTTTTATTCAAAATACTGACTTTTAAATGACACAATTCTTCGGGTACAGGGGCTTAATGAGTTTCTGTCATCTACTTGATCTACATCAGTCGATTAATGGACCAATGGGAGTACATTCCTCACTTAAACTATTATTGACCTTCTTTCAGTGTGTGATAAGTCAAGGATACAATAAGTGATGTTATACATTTCAGGATGAGTGACTACATAATTGTTTTCTGCAGAAGAAATATTATGAATAATGCCCTTAATCACCACAGCATTAGTGAGTTATTTGAGAAATATCGAATAATCACACGTGTTGTAAATCTTTCAGATGTCAGAATCGGGAAGCCGTGAAAAAAATGCCAACAGCTACGCTGGAAAAGGGAATTTAGAAGGGAATTTATTAAGTGCATACAAAAGGTGGAATAGAGGAATAAAAGTGACTGAGGAATAGAAGTGACATGCTATAATGGTGTAGATGGGCAAAAAAACTCAAGTCAGTTATGCACTGCAATTCTTTTGGTTTAATTCATTCATTCATTCATTTTCTAAGCCGCTTAATCCTAATTTAATTTAATAGCACATAAGGCTTAACTGTCTGTTTCAAATTGCCCCTAGGTTTGAGTGTGAATGGTTGCGTGTGTTTTGGCCCTGTGATGGACTGGTGAGCTGTTCAGTGTGTACTACTATCAGTGTGCCTACTTCAGTACTACAGTCCTACCTTTGCCCAGGGGCAGCTGGAATAGGCTCCAGCCTCCCTGTGACCCTGATAAGATTAAATTAAATGAATGAAGAGTCATTTATGGTTGATATGGCTGGTATTGCATTTGATCTCATTTAGGCAGGTCTGGCTTGAGGCGTCTTTCAAGAACAAATCTACAGTACGACTGGCCAAATAAGATAACTGAGCGTCTTTACACAACAACGCAGTGATCATATTCTCAGAGAAATTCCATGATGTGAAGGCTGAGTCCCGATCACTCTGTTGGGGTTTATTTCATAATGACTGTCCCACTCTACATTATCCCTTATTTCATGTTGATGAGTTATGGGTCATGAATTGGAGCTGATGAGTTCCGATTGAATTACTGAAGGAATTGTAAAAAAACAAACAAACAAATAAATAAATAATTTGCAGATACAGCATGCAGTATGGGGCAGTGGCAGTGTTGGCGCAGTGGTTAATGCAGTGGGTTACTGATCTGAAGGTTGGGGGTTCAATCCCAAGTACCACCACTTGCCCACTTTCCCCCCACAGTCCAAAACATGCACAGTAAGCTAACTGGCTGTTCCAAATCGCCCCAAGATGTGAGTGTGAGTGCGAATGTTTGCCCTGTGATGGCCTGGCGAGCAGTCCAGGGTATACCCTGCCCTGGCAGAGAGTTGGCTGTGATGGGCGCCAGCTTCCCTGCCACCCTAATTAGGGTGAAGCGGCTTAAAAAATGAATGAATGAATGAATACTAGCCCAACTCATCGCAAGTAGCTGTATCTTTAAGAATAATCTTATTTATGATTAACACACACCACGCAGTCCTTCACTGATTTTCTTAAGCTTTAGTGCTGTTTACATTGTTTAAAATACCAAACTTCACATGAACCCCCCAACGAGACCCTGATCTTAAGTCCTCAGATTTTCAAACATTGCTCCCAAAAATAATAACTCTTTTTAATGAAGGAATTTTCTCTAGCATTATCCTCTAACACCCTCTACGCTAGAGGGAATCTGAAGGTCATCAAGAAAATTTGGAGAATAGCACTGCAGAAGAAAAAAAAAATAAGAAACAGTTGACGTTCACATTTGGCCAGAATAGCAATATATCTATAGAATGTATCAATTGCTAATAATTCTGACATAGTTCTTAATAGTTATGTCAAGTTCACTTCAAATAAGTCTGCACAAAATGTATGAGGGGCGGCGTGGTAGCATAGTGGTTAGCTTGTCTGCCTCACAACAAGAAGGTTTGATTCACGGACTGGTTTCTGTATGGCGTTTCTAACTGTTCTTGCGTGAGTTTCCTGGGTACTCTGGTTTCCTCCCACAGTACAAATACATGTACGTTAGAATAAAAGGCTGTTCCAAATTGCCCCTAGGTGTAAGTGTAAATGGTTGTGTGTGCGTGCCCTTCAATAGTCTGGTGAGCTGTTCAGGGTGTACGCCACCTTCACCCAGTGTTGGCTGAGGTAGTGACCCTAGTAGGATGTCACTACCTGAGTAGGTTTGGCAAATGAATGAGTGAGGATGTATGAAGATTTAAGGAGGAGCACTGTTACACAATGCAGAAATGTCCCAAAACTTTCCAGTTGAATTAGAGCTCCGTATTAATCTTGGTAGCAGCTGCTCATCCGTGTTACTCACAGAAATGCTATAAGCAGTTAAGCTACTTTGGAACTTCCCAAGCAAACAGTGTACTAATTATTGGTAAGTCAACTGTGGGTACTTTTTTTTTTTTAAGAGGAAGCTGCAACCCGGGATACGCCTTGCCCACCAATTAAATTGTACGGTCATTAAAAAGCAATTTTGAGAAAAAAAAAATATTGCTCAAGCCTGATTAATTTTTGAATGATAGGCTTATGGCATGTCATGTTTTTATTGCATTTTAGATTGACCTGTTTTCACACACACACACACACACACACACACACACACACACACACACACACACACACACCTAACAGCAATAATATTAACACTACCTGATTGGTCTGTGCCTAGGCCACCCCATACTCAGCAAGCGTCGATGCACTGTGTGTTCTGACTCCTTTCCGTCTTAACCAGTTACATTAGTTTCACAGTTCACAGTAGCTCTTCTGTGGAAACATGCCAGATATACATGCCTTCGCTCCTCATGCTCCACATACCAATTCACTGTCCATCCTTTCTTAGACCACCTTTGGTAGGTACATACTACTGCATGTCATAAGTATCAATTACACTGTTGTCATAGTCACTCAAATGCATGTTTGTTTATTTTTCCTGCTTCCAACATAAGAACCGAATGTTCACCTTCTGTCTAATGCATCCCACTCCTTGGCAGGTGCCACTGTAAAGAGATATTTAATACATTTTCGCAGAAGGTGGGGTGGATGTCACTGAATAATAACTGAAATGGAATGTTAAGGCGACTATTCAATTCAGCGGCATCCACCAAGCCTCCCCACTTTTGCTGCCCTAATTTTAGTCATATCCAGTTCTCACCCATCAGGTGTTGCTAATGCTACCACCAATCAGGGAGGGGTGTAAACATGCCCTCCGTGACATGCAATCCTGCCTCTTTACGAACTGCATTCACATTTTGGAGGAGGCCTTTCACACGCGGGGGGAAAGCACTATCCGTCCCTTTTGTACGAATGAACACACATCGCCCATGGATTGGCTGGTGATCGCCGTGAGTGACAGGGGAGCATATGCCACCCCTCCCTCCCATGAGAGCTTAGCCAATTAGTTCCCATGGACTCCCGGATGCAGATCATCCTGGATTCGAACTTGTGATCTCCAGGTTGACAGTCACGCATCTTGCCGATGAGCCACTAGGGAGCCCAACCAAAACAGACATAGAACTCAATAAGACATGATGTGATTAAAACAAATAATCAATAGCTCATTACAATATACATGCAAGGACCAGCATTTATTTTTTCTATTTCAGCTACCCAGAGACTGACCTTTATTTTTCACATGCATGCTACTGTAATAAACTCATCCATCACACAGACCTATTTTTTTATAGCACATGCAACATATATGTCACACTGTACCGCCCACTGAACACAATATAAAATATTCAACATTTTATACTCTAGTTTTTTACTAATAGCACCGACAAAATAAGTAACAAGTGCTTAAACCATTATCCTTTATTTCTCTCCCATCAATAATCTTTATTTCACAGGTTACAGACTGACAGCAACAGCCTATTAACTTAGTAGATTAATTATTACTGTAAAATGTGCAAAATTCATCTTAATATTTTAATCAGTGTTGGACACCTATGACAGGATTCAATTTCATGCTGACTCAGGTAAGGTCAAACCGATTAAAATCCTAGTTTTTACTGCTGAAGAAAGACAGATCGTAAGAAGGAAAGAATTTATAGTGAGAGCTCTACATGGGCGAAAAATCTTTTAAAGGTCTCTTACTTATGAAATAACCTTTGTAAGCTTCAGCATTTTATAGTTCACATTAGGAGTTCACAACCAATAAATAGTTTATTTTTCATTTTATTTTGAAAAAGTAATGCTTTACCCACCCATCGGATAAAATGAAATAAGATATAATTTAACAAAGTCACAAAGTAAGGGTGAGATGGAAGTAAGGGTGTTGAAAATATGAAAAAATCTAGTTTTCAATAAATAATTATATATTTGTATTATTAATTTTCAAAATGCAGTGGTTAGTATGTCCACCTCACATCAAGAAGGCCTAGGTTTGATTTTCAGGTTCGGGTGTTTCTGTGTGGAGTTTGCATGTTCCCTCTGTGCTTCCGTGGGTTTTCTCAGGGTACTCCGGTTTCCTCCCCCAGTCCAAAAACATGCTCAGTAAGCTACTTGGTTGTTACAAATCGCCCTTAGGTGTGAATGTAAGTGTGAATAGTTGTGTGTGTATTGGCCTTGTGATGGCCTGGCTTCTTCAGGGTGTACCCCACCTTTGTGCAAAGTCGGCTGAGATGCGCGCCAGCCTCCTCATGACCATAATTAGGATTAAGAAATTTATTAGATTTATATAATTAAATTCATTAGAAAATGAATGAATAAATGTTCAAAATGACTATACTTTATCACACACTGTGTTGTCTTTTACCAATTCTTGCTAGTGCTGTAGTCAAGACTACTCGAGACCAAGGCTGTTTCTCAATACCAAGTTAACGAAGGGACGTAAGGTAAGTGAGCCTACTGTCTTATCAGGCTGGAGCTTATCCCCAGTTTCCGTAGCATAAAGCGATTAGGAGTTCAACTCCTACTGGATGGGACGCTTGTCCATCACGGCTTACCTTCCCAGTATTTCTACTGGCACCCATGTATACTGCTGGGAGGACAGAGGCATACTTGTGGTTAGACAAGGAACTTAGCAAGGTGAAGGTCTAATGGGGATTTGAACCCATGACCCGTGTACCCGACAGGTCCGAACTGGGACTTAAATCTCTGAGGACAGGAGGGTGATTAACAGTCATTGGGCAACTGGAAGAACAATGTACTTAATGCTGTCTCCATTCCCGTTTGCCTTCCAGTTACATTCACAGTAAAGTATATTTACAAGTAAATAACATGATAGGGCTGCACAGTGGCGTAGTGGTTAGCACATCCACCTCACGGCAAGAAGGTCATGGGTTCAAGAACCAGGCTTGGGTGTTTCTGTGTGGAGTTTGCATGTTCCCCCTGTGCTTGCATGGATTTCCTTCAGGAACTCCAGTTTCCTTCCACAGTTCAAAGACATGCATGTTAGCACATTAGTCCCAAAGCACCCTACCTCTAACCTTAACCCTAACCCTAACCCTAATTGTACTTAGGACCTTCTAATTGACATGAACGTGCTAACCACTATGCCAACGCGCTGCATGGCTTTAATACAGAATTTACTTAATATGCAATTACATGTGGGCATATGGAGAATATTTACTTAACTTCAAAGATTCTTCAGCTACTCAGAAGCATGACTTTTATGAATTTATGACTTTTTTGGAGCCAAAAGTAACAGCCCCACCTACACACGTAAGCAAAAATACACATGGTATGTATTTCTGTCGAAATAAGACAGAACATTGATGCAGTTGATCATAGAGAGACACTTAAGGAGAATGTAACACCAGTTCGGTATGCACACTAGGGACTAGCTGTTCTTCATTAGCATAAGATCTGGGCACGAACAAATGCACATAAGCCTATTTCAAATCTATCAGCTATCAGGAGCATGGACAAACATTCTGTAACATTACTCAGAACTTTAGAAAATGGGTTATGCCTGTGCCTGATGCTATCATAAATGAAGAATTTGTGCTTTGACGAGACAAAAAAAAAGCAATCTCACCCCTCCCTTTACCAGAACTCAAGTGAGAGTAAATGGATAGCCCAATGCCTTGTCATTCGCATACAAGTAGCTCTTTCCACGTAATCTCTGCCATGTATCAGACACCTCATTCTCCATCTATATGCACTTTTCCCTGTTTTTCTAAGCTTTTCTGATTTTAATGGTGTGATCCAGTGAAAGAATTGTCCTTCCAAGAATAGACTGGCTACACATGCCGTCCTTGAACCCATATTTACAAACGTCTTGATTCAAGGCAATCAAAGTTACCTATTCTTTTCCTGGCAAGAATAATGCTAAGATTGACTCGGATTGGCAGACTCACCTCTGGAATTGTGGATGTTTAACTTTTCTGTGGTCCTCGCAACAGTTAATGTTTGTGACCGAACTGCGTATGCATGACTGACGAGCTACAGTGTTGATCACTCTAGAGTTGTGATAGAAAATCGACTGAGACAATTGGATTTTTTAGCGAATTTTTTTTTTTGCAAATTTTGAGATTCATGTCAAGATGTTTTGCAACCCCACATGCATGCGAATATTTGGCAGTTTAAATACATCTATCGCGTGAAAGTCAAGAGAGGGTCGCATGACAATTTTTGCGACTGATTTTCAAGTAATTTAAAATTGGTTTGCGGATGTCTGGCAAAAAAAAAAAGTGAATCCTCTGTCGATAATCAGTTGCATTTTTTTTGTTTTTTGCTCTCAAGCCATTCGCTTTTTATTCGCGTGTTATTAGCATGAACAAAATGCGAATGAAATACAAATGATGACAAAATATACCAAATATGGCGGATGCCAGCAAATCTCAGACTTTCCACGTGGAAGCCTCCACCTCTTTCCTGTTTTTTTGTGAACAAAAAACAAAGACTTTGCAACCTTCTCGCGACATGTGCGGACTGCTTGAGAAGAGTTCAAGACTGTTCCGCATCAGTGTCTCATTTTGTGACAAGCGGTTGAAACTCTTTGTCATAGGTTCACGAACGAGGCGACCAAAATGCAGTGCCACGATTGTTGCACGACAAATTTGATAATGAACAGCGACATTCACGTCAGTCGCCTTTCTATCGCACCTCTAGTGGGATCACCCCATAACTCCTTTAGGTAAAAACACATGGTGAAGTGTAAAAAAAAGATTTTGTTTGTATTGTGCCCAATATATTTGTGCCTAGTTCTCTGACACATTTGTAACACATCAGCAGCAGTGATTTAAAAGATACCACTTATTAAAACAGCAACAGGTTTTGGTTTGAAGAAATGAGCAGGACATGACCCACGGTCAGGACCATACTGTACATTAATGACTTTATAATAGCAGGATCAGGTTTGTTACAGACTCAGCACTCTTTCACTGGTATTCTTACACCATGTATGTGGATCTGATATGATTTGGAGTAGCAGTGTCGAGTTCCTTTTGACAATGAACTTGCTGAGCAATGTAAATATCTGCAGATTCAGTAGTTTCACTGTACAGCGGAGTGCACTGTTCGTGATCGGTTGCATGCAACACATCAAGGAGAAAAAGCCTGTATGTTCTGTCTCGTCATGTCTTTGACCCAATTTGACTTGAAAGGAGGATGACATGCATACAGTAAACAATGTTCGGTCAAAAAATAACTTGTGCACTCTGCTATTTTGTTTGAAGCGCTATTAGCCTTGATTTGCAGAGCATAATCACCATGGTTTGGTTTCGACAAGCTTAAGCAGGATCACAACATTGCTACTCATCCAGAGTTGGGTTTATTTCTCATCAATATCTTGTTCTGATGAGGGCAAAATCGAAGTGCTCCATAAAGTCTTCTCCAGCTCCTCCCAATACCTTTCAATAGGGTTAAGGTCGGGACTCTGGGGTGACAATACTTAAGTGAAAATGATTCCTCATGCTCCCTGAACCTCTCTTTCATTATTAGCCCCGGTTTTATATATGTGCCATCAGGGAAAAATAATTCTATTGATAACCTGGTCATTCGGTACATTGACAAGGTCGTCAGCTGACTTCACTTTATTGCTACATAATGTTGCAGAGCCTCGACCTGACCAACTGAAGCAGCAATGCCACCGGAATAACGCTGTAGAGTATAGAACATTCATTGGCTGTGCAATGTATAGGCTGACTTTAACTAGATGATTATCACTCATTTGCCGAACTGCTTAATACTATTACGGTCTTCACATAGGAAACCCACAAAACATGGGGAGAACATGCAACGTCATACAGAAACGACTGAGCCCGGGACTCAAACCCAGCAGCTTCTTGCTAACCACAACACCACCATGCCACTCATTTTAAAATATGGTTTGGTTAATTCATTATGAACTAAAATCAAATAAAATTGATGTACTTCTTTCCTTTCTTATACAGTTGAGTGAACAATTTCACAGAGCACTCATTCAAAATGAGGCAACCAGGGAGACAGCCAGAATTCTTCTTCAAATTTAGTGTGCTAGTATAAATGTGCCGTTGATGCACTTGAGTGTAATGCATTACCACTATCTGTGTATTCTGTATCCTGTAACATTTCGATCTGTAGTAGGGGTTAAATTCAAGATGGCGTGCTGTAATCAGCATAGTTGTGACAGAATCTCTGACAATATCACTCAAGTTTCCTATTTTTGTTGTTGTTGTTTTGTTTTCAATCCTGCTTATGCAGTAATTATATCAGTTCTTACCTTTCATTCATTCGTTCATTTTCTAAGCCACTTCATCATCCTAATTAGGGGAGGCTGGCGCCCATCTCAGCCGACACTGGGTGAGGGTGGGGTACACCCTGAACAGCTTGCCAGTCCATGGCAGGGCCAACACAGACACAACCATTCACACTCACTCCTAGGGGCAATTTAGAACAACCAATAAGCCTACTGTGCATGTTTTTGGACTGACGGAGGAAACCAGAGTACCCGGAGGAAACCCTTGCAAGCACATGGAGAACATGTAAACTTCACACAGAAATACCCCGAGCCCGGGAATCAAACCCAGGCCTATTTTCTGTGAGGTGGACGAGCTAACCACTGTACGACCCTCTGTTGTTACATTTCTGTAATATTTTCTAATGAATAAAGTATAAATAAGGAAGCATAATTTTAACCTCCATGGCTTTGACCAAGCATTTACTAAGGACTCTTCTGTTTCCCAACAAGCTTCATATCTAACTGTTTTCTTGCTCTCGCATGAAAATAAAAGCCTCCCATTTGCATGACTCCCATTAACGAATTTTAATTCATCTCTGTACAGAACCACCTAAAAAGTAAATAGACATCATGATTTTATACATAGATATATATGTTCGCTCACAGCAGTACTCCGACTCAAGTTTCTCTGCAACATCAGTTGCCTTACAACGGGGATTATTTTCAAGAGTTTGCTTGTCAATCCGAAGACATAGAGAGCCCAGGTCGACCTGAGTGGGATGCTGTTCATTTCTTGCCTTTGCTAGTGAATTGTACAGTCATTCTGTTGACTGTGGCAAGACAAAACCTCTGGCTAAATCCACCCTCAGATTGACCTACAATACGCCTTCTTTGAAAATCAGACAACTCTTTTGCTCCTAGTGTTTACAGCATAGCTATTTCCTGTGAGCAATGTATATACAGTAATTTAAAATGAAAAATAAAAATTATAATAATATATTAAGATGTTTTTTCAAATGAGTTTTACAGATGAAACTCTATAATGAGGGGTTTCTATTTATTTTTGATATCTCACTGTATTTATCCTAGGTGGGGGGGTTGAGGGTGGGTCATGTTTTTATTTTACTTATTTTGTACTGTATTAATTCTGCAATGGAAACTTTGACTTCTGCATTTAACCCATCCAGAGTGAGCACACACACACACACACACACACACACACACACACACTTGGAGCAGTGGGCTGCCACATATTGCGGTGCCCAGTGAGCAGTTGGGGGTTAGGTGCCTTGCTCACGGGCACTTCAGCCATAAATGTGGAGGAAGGGAAGGTGCAGCTCACTCACCGCCACCACACATTTTTCCTGCTGGTTCGGAAATTAAACCAGCGACCTTTAGGTCCAAAAACCACTTCTCGAACCATTAGGCCACAGCTATCCCTATGCCCCAGCCAATATTTAACAGTGGTACTTGTCCCCACCAATCTTTGTTAGGGGTCACCACAGTGGATCATCATAGAAGATTAAACCTGCATGTGCCATTCCTGAGGCAACCCTCCCCATACACCCGGGTTCAGGACCGGCATTATGAGCACACTGACTTGTGCGACCCGATGGCTGGATTAATAGTAAGCTAAATAGGCTGAATTTTGCCTGAAAAATAGAATTAATTGGTGGTCCAATTCAATTCTGTTCTGACCAAGGATGGGACTGTGTGTGTGTGTGTGTGTGTGTTTACTTTTATCTGATGAAATTAAGTTGCATATAATAGAATATGCATAAACATCTCTGGTTTTATAGAATAAATTCTGATAAATAAGTTTATCAGAGCTATTGTTGTTGAAAGGGATTGTGGGAATAGCTGCATGTTTCCGTTTGCAGGATTTACATTTAAAAGATGCTTTAGGCTATTGCCATGGATAAAATGAAGGGGAAAAGGGAAATACAAAAGAGGATGAGAAGAAACTCGTATGCATGAAAAATATAAATGTCGTAGAAGTTTTATGAATACACCATTCCCTGAACATGTTTTATTCCTTCTGTGGGTGGTTCTTCAATCACAGGCTGGTGCACAGTAGGCTAATAATCCTCTTGACACGTTTGGCTAAACTAGCGAGTCATTTAAATGTTTTTTAAATCAATGGGAAACAAGTACTAAATTCCAGAGTCATAGTGCCCAATCCACTTAATATACTGTAAAGGGCAGCTGGTTAAAACAACTCTGCAGCCCAATGCTGCCCAGCACCGCGCACCAGCAGTGGTGCTGGGCAGAGAACCACTAACTGTTGAGTTATAATCAACCCATATGAATATTCATTCATTCATTTTCTAAGCCGTTTAATCCTAATTATGGTTGAGGGGAGGCTGGCGCCCATCTCAGCCAACTCTGAGCAAAGGCGGGGTACACCCTGAACAGCTCGCCAGGCCATTGCAGGGCCAACAAACATGCAGTCATTCACACTCATTCTCACACGTAGGGGAACTACTGGAAGACGCCCACACAAGCACAGCAAGTACATGCAAACTCCACGCACTCAGAACTCGGGACCTTCTTGCTGTGAGCTGAACGTGCTAACCAGTGCGCCACTGTGCCGTCCCTGTAAATATATTTCCAAAAAATAATAATAAAAAAATCTACTGTCTGTCTGTACCCTCTAGCCTACCTCCTTTTAAGTTATTCGACATATGCTGATATGCTAAATTATTGTCATATTTACTTACTGATGGTGTATTTATAGTCCTGAACTCAGACAGAGCGAACTAAAATAGGTGGGGGGCAGACAAAGCAGACACAGACAGGTCAGCACAACTACTGAGTCATGCTGCAATGTGCCACCTTTACAAGGATCACATGGACAATTTACAAAATCTGCCAGCAAAGGGTTGACAAGCCTGGTATCAGTAAATCTTTAGCATTTTTTTGTTGGTAAAAATACTACATACGAAGGTACCCTGTATATCACAAATTATGTTTGAAGAAAAAACACTGCAAGCAAGTTGTGTTATGTCTTTAAGTGCTCATCAGTGTTTATCACTCCATGTAATTAAAGTTAGCCCATTTATTGCATGCAACTAAATGTAATTTGAAAATACAATCTAACTACAACAAAGAGCCTCTCGGAGTGGATAATTACAAATTTCTGCATGAAACTCAAATTAATACTCGAAAATAAGTGCATTTAGCACATATGCATATTTGCCCTTCATGCATGTCCTTCATGTAACAAGCTTTAAATCACAGATACTTTATATTTACATACGATAAAATTAAAAGCATAGTAAACATTAATAAATGGAACTCAGACAGTAGTTGGCGCGCTGATGGTTTGCTTTAAAGATAATACTAGTCTCAGGTATAGTTTGTGTTATTTTCAAGGTAATGAGCTGCACGTTTTACTGAGCATCTTGCAGAAAAAGCCACATTTCTCCCAGCGATTTCGACTGTCACACCTGCTTCTTTATTTGCACAAAAAGTCAGGAGCCTTCATAGATTTTTGTCTCATTTGGTTAATTTAATGTCACATACATATAGTGTCATATAAATGATTTTTGGTAACATTTAATTTTTGTGGTGGAAACCTAATGTTTGGAAATATTAAATGTTTTTTACTGACCTGCGATTGTACAAGTCATAAAAAAACCAAACAATAAAAACTCAATCGCAAAGATCATACTAAAAGAATACGGTAAGACTTTTGTACAGTAGTGTGGGTACAAATATATAATCTCATACAGTAGAATATTGACCATGTTTCCCCAGTAATGAAAACAAGTGATGCCCCTAGTATTTATCAATTTATACCAAAATGTATGTTCAAGTTCAAGTGATCTATTCATTATGAACCAGACAGGACACAACATGAGCACTGTATCAAATGTAGGAAAGAACTCAAAATAGGAAACAAAAAATACCTAGCAAAGACAGATGGGTCATTCCATACCAACTCACTCAGTTTTCAGAATATTTCTTAGTTCATGCCATGGATTTTCTGACATGGATGGACGGATGGACTGGGCGAGCTTGCCAGGCCATCGCAGCAAATTTATTTTTGCATATTGAGCCACACCAAAACCAGGGTTCATTGTGAATGAAGCTGTATCTTTTATTGTGTTTAAAAATGATGCTGATGATCCTTACTGTTTGATTTTCACTGGTTTTAAGTTGTTCTAGTTGTAAGCACTACATGCTAATTTCTGGATTGGGGGGGGGGTGTCTTTTTACTCAAGTCTTAATTTTGTGTGATTGTGATGAGTGAGTTAGTATTCTTCCTTAGATGTTGGGATTTTGATTCTGCATATAACCCATAATGAGCATACACAGAGCAGTGGGTAGCCACTCGCTGGGGCACCTGGTTGGGGGTTGCTCAAGGACACTTTAACCATGAAGGTGGAGGAAGGGATGTTGCTACTCACTCCTCCCAAACGACACACATGTTTCCTGCTGGTTCAGGAATCGAGCCAGCAACCTTTAGGTCCCAAACTTGCTTCTCTAACCACTAGGCCATGGCTGCATCACACAGTGCTTTAAAACTTGCCGGAATACAGTTTTTACTGAATCCCTCTCTTGCTTTAATATAGCACTTCCAGTGTACTGTTTTTCTAGCAATCCTTCCATACAATGCTCAATTATTCACATCTCTTGAAATGGTGCACTTTCACTTCACTCCCAGCCAGAGTACTTTGCAATAAGTGACTATTGGCCTCTCAGTGCTTTCCCGTCACCATGCTCTGCCTTGTTTTCCTGACAGGTTGTGAACTAGTGCTTGGGTACTGTGGTGCAGCTTCCATTTCCTTAGTATTTATCCAACAGTGCTGGATGTCAAGCCTTAAAGTTCATACCGCATTTTCCAGAGTAATGAGCAATATTGTAAAGCATAATGAGCATTACTAAGATAAATCTCATCTATCTCATGGGGGTTGAATACTTTTGCAAGACACTACATGTGTACATTTAGCTTTAAATTTGAGATGTTCCTTGATGATCAAAAAAGTGTGCATTCAAATTCAAATTCAAATTTTATTTGTCACATACAAATTATACACAGTACAATATGTAGTGAAATGCTTAGTATG